>JAPDHH010000035.1:0-107143 GCA_032158285.1 Phytophthora sansomeana | reverse complement strand
CTACGTATTGTTGTGGTAGCGTAGGAGAGTTCTGGTTCTGGAATTCAAGAATGCCATAACGAAATAAGTACCTGATAATTATCGTTAGCTTTGGAGCCACCTCCACGTTCAGCGCACACCGTATTCGGACGAGTCTTTCGCATTTATCAGCTCGCCACCATCCTCTACCAGTCGTGTCACGACATCCTCGGAATCCGTTCCATGCAGTATGGATATCAACACGGAATCGTTGACGCCCAATGTATTTTAGCCGAGCTAACGTTTTCTCGACTTCTCCGGATGCTTTATCATTTTCTGTTTATTGACCCACCCGTGAAGTGCTTTTCGGAAATCTCTTTCAGTGAGAACTTCTGCCTAAATGTGCCACGAGATGACGTAGCTCTGTCTTGGTCATAGCAGGCAAAAAGCTGTACGAATCGTCTTACGCAACTCCTTGTCGTTGGTCATTGCAAAAGAAAAGGGTTTTGCTCTAGCAAGCACTTCGAAGTACTACTACGTAGTAATATGCAACCTTCGACAGAAATAACTGCCAACAGTAGAAAAATATATCCAGAAACCAATATTCGCGAACATGCCTTTCAAAACAGTGTATTTTGCAAACTAAGCAAAAACTTACGGGGGTTGTCTAAGCCTGACAATTCCTCATTAGACAGGGACTGTAGGCCTCAACGAAAAGTGCTGCCTCAGGAACATCGCGGCGTACAAATTCCAGGCCTGTTTCTCGGCCGAATGCTTGGTCCAGAGAGTTGGATAGTTTTTCTTCATGAAGTTCGCCAATTTGGTCGGATCCCATTCGGCCAGTTTCCACTCGCTGATTCTGCTTGCTGCACCCGGAGTCCTCTCAATCTTTTTGAGGAGCGCCAGGTCCGTCTTGGTCAGTTGGGCCATCCACTGGGCCTCAATCGCCTTTGCAGCCGCCAACGCTTCACCTTCTGGACGCAGCATGGGGTTGTTCAGGTAGCTGGGTTTCACGTCGTCGACCTTGTTTAACTGGGCCAACTGCTGCGGCTGAATCTTCTTCGCCGCTGCAGCAGTAGCATCATCTGCAGAAGTGAAAAGCTTGGAGATGAAACCAGGCATGTTCATCCTCTCCTCGCCTTCCGAATCGACATCGACATCGTCATCATCGTCTTCTTCTTCTTCGGTCTTTGTGGTTCTCAGAAATCTTGTACTCTTCATCGGTCCAGCAACTGTCGAGAGTTTGTTAGACTCGGTCGCAGTCGAAACAGCTTCACAGCTCATGAGGAATGCGGCGGCAGCGACGAGTAAGATGGAGCTTGACTGCATAATGGAGTGGTGGCTGTTGATCGGAACGAAAGAGGTTGAGCGGGGAGGTGAAAGTTGGGAAGTGAGACTTTCTTGGGTCAACCGTAGAGCGCAATGGAGCAATCAAGGGATTACATCCTGGGACGAAAAGACACATGTTGTTTAAGCTGTAGTCAATATGTTTATGCATGTATTAGAATCGCATGTTCTCACTCAATGACATTGGCTTCCTGGTTATAAGTGCTGTGCCCATAATGAGACCGCCAACGTTGCTTACATCGAAGCGGGATCGTCGGGGCTCTTTTACAAAAACTTTTTCCGCTTTTAGTAAGAATTCTCGTAGTATTATAATAATACCTATAGGTACCGTATTCCTTCTGTGCTTACTGACGTTCACTCCTTACTGACAGCTCCAACTGCCAATCATACAGCTCTAATTTTGGAGCCGTTGCAGCTTTTGTGCAGACTGACAGATTCAGTGCGAACACGAAAACGGACATTTCACTTACTACAAAATACAGCATTTAGAGACTGGCAGCCATGCCGCAGCATCAAGGAAGGCCACGCGTCACTGGTGGCGGGCGAAAGCAGCCCAAGCACAGCCGCACGGGGTTCTCCAACCGATACAAGCTAGAAGTCGTTCGTTTTTTGGCAGCTGTAATGACATGACTCAAACGATCTCAAAGTCTTACCCTCACTCCGCGATGATGCGAAGGAGCAGCGCCGTAAGTTGATTTATCAATGGCGCAAAAATGCTTCTGTGCTGGAGGAGCGCTGCAAAAGTGCAGCCGTGGCGGACATGAAATACGTCCGAGAACAGGGCGTTGCCACGATACTGTCTACAGAGGCTGAGGACACAATTGTACAGTGGGTTAATCAATTGCGAAAGGACGGCGTGCCAGTTAGCGCAGTGATGCTACGTTTAAAGGGCATGGAGGTAGCACAAGACCTGGAGATCGCTGGCTTTCGAGGTTCCTGGTACTGGCAAAAGCGTTTTCTTCGCCGACACCGCCTAAGCTTTCGCTCTCGGACTAGGCAAGGGCAGATTACGCCGGACACCGCCAACGAGACTGCCGTCAGATTTGGTGTTGAAGTGCTGCAAAAAATGCTTCAGTTGCATGTACACAAAGTGTTTAACGCTGATCAAACCGGTAATTCATCTTTATTAACGTATATTACTTGCTAACACGTAATGATGCAATGCAGGTGTATTTTTCGAGTATTTGCCAACCCGTACAATTAATTCACGCGGTTCCAAAACCGTTTGGGTTCGTCACGGAGGGAAGGACAAAGAGCGCGTGACTGCCATGCTTTTAGGTGATTCAGAGGGTGGAAAATATCCCCCATTTTTAGTGCTCAAGTCTAATCGATCAACTGTCGTTGGGGGTGATCTCGAGAACTGGGAATAAAGACGTGGATTCGGCATTCATGTTTGGAAAGAGGCAAAGGAAATCATGCAAGCCAGCGATGTTGAACTGTATGCGAATCCGACAGCCTGGTGGAATGAACTCATACATCTCCAGTGGCTAGAAACTATGTTCGGTTCCCGCCCACGCCCTCGGCACCCGGTCATTTTGCTGGTCGACGATTTTTCGGGGCATTGGACTCCTGCTGTTCAAACCTACGCTGAATCTATCGACTTGCACGTCATGCGTGTACCTCCGTCATGCACGGCCAGTTGCCAGTCTGCAGATATTGCCTGGAACAGGCCCTTCAAGTCGTATCTGAGAAGTGAGTGGTTCGAAATGTTGCGAGCGCAATTACGACAGCACACAGGATCTACTCAAGCTTTTAAATTTAAACCTCCAACACGGACTACTCTCTGCGAATGGGTATCCTCAAGCTGGGGAAAATTGACGGAAAATACCATCAAGAACGGATTTCGGCGTGCGCACATATTGGCACCACTGCCAGCTCGAGAGGTTGAATCTGTCAACGCTCAACTGCCACAAGAAAGTATTGTAGGAGAACATGAGCTGCGCCTGATAGAAGATAGCGTGTGTGATGTTTTGTCGGACGACGAAGTGAA
Source organism: Phytophthora sansomeana (assembly GCA_032158285.1). NCBI lineage: Eukaryota > Oomycota > Peronosporomycetes > Peronosporales > Peronosporaceae > Phytophthora > Phytophthora sansomeana. Next base: position 103,848 of record JAPDHH010000035.1, on the reverse strand, counting down.
CTTCTCCGACACTGATTCGAACTCCGATTAAGCACAAATAGTACTCGTCACATATTTTTTTGCACACGTCACATAATTTCTATACGAAGGTACCTTTTATGACCGTGGATAGTCTCTCTTCAAGTCAAGAATATGGCTGTCTGTAAGCACAGAAGGAATACGGTACAAGAATTCATCTATCGTAGCCCATGTGCACGCCCCATCTCAAAACCGATCTTCATGAAGATTGGGCTTAGGAATTGCTACGCTCGCTACCAAAAAACTCGTTGCCGCGGTTTTATGTAAGAAGCCGGGAAAGGCGTGAACCACTCACACTCACACCTTTCCCGGTTTGCATACCAGCACTCGGTGAGTGCTCATGCCACTCATCGAGTGCTATTAATAGTATGTATTAATAGTGCTTGCGTTTATCAGTCGAATCCAAGAAACCTCTTACGGACCTAAATATTTATACTGTAGAGCTCCAAATTACAAAAAGAGAACCTTTGATATATGATTCCTTGTGCAACTAAATGGCTAGCATAACCCGCAAAAAAGAGCTGCCTCGGAACGCCGGCGTGCTTTTGGGAGACAGGAGCGCAGCATGAATTACTATTTATTCGTGGTGTTAAGCTTCCATTACTGTAAGTGCAGAATGGCGTCGCGATGCTCCTATTTCGCAGCACTCAAGAAATCAAATACGGATAAGCATATCTAACGGGGGTTTTCAGTGAAAACTTTTCACTGATCTTACAGTTTGCTAAATTGAATTATTCTTAAAAAGAAATTTCTGATTGGATGAAATTGACATCTTATAGAAAATATTAATCAAGATAAATATAATTTGGAAGTGAGTATTTTGCCCGACTGGGAAAGAGGGGTGAAATGGAGCGCAAATCAAGACGGATAAGATCAACGGAGGCGAGCGGGTGCGAGGCCGCGTAGCCGCAGCAAACCCGCACGGGGTGCCCGCGCAGCAGGGCCGTGCGGTATTTGCGGAGGCGGGCCCAGCGCCGAGCTCCTCAGCGAGCCGAGCATTGATCTCGGTCGGAGTTAGAATCTTTTTATCGCAGGAGCGAAGCGACTGCTTTTGCGATGCGCAGCGGAGCAAATCTCAAGACCAAGACGACACCCGTCCTGCTTATCTTGAGATTGTGATAAGGCTAAAAAATTAACTGCGAGTTTGTATGAGCTGTCGTGTCTCGTGTTACCCAGTCGGGCAAAATAACGAGTGCAATATAATTTAGGCAGTTTCCTAAGGAGCTTTTCTGTACAGCGAGAGTCAACGGACATGCTCACGATGTCCACATTGAGGTGGCTGCAAGAAGGTGGTAAACAACAAGGAGGTTCAACGGCTCAGCATCCGAAGTGTCGAACACATCATCGACGACGGACTGTCCAAAAAACTACTCCGCTGGCCACGGCATCATGGAGGGTCTGGTGACGGCAGTGCACACCACGACGGTGACGTGGACGACACCTGCTAAGAGCGGCGCAAACTGGAGCAGTGGGCGTGACTGTGGCCAGAAGATGATTTCGTCGTTGATGGGCGCCACCAAGGCCGTGGATAAGGTACTCCCCCGGTGGTGAACGGTACACTGACGGTCATGTGTTCCGAGTGCTAACGCTGCACGTGTCGGTGGTGGATCTGACGTTGCCGCCTGTAGAAAGCCAGAGGGTGGAGCTGGTCGACATCCTCTGCTGCATCTTGATGTCCAAGGACTTCCTGTGACAACCACTTGAGCTCGACGCGGACGTGTACATTGAAACATTGTGAAGTTTGTGCCTTGAGACGATGTTGGGGCTATTCGAAATCGTCTTGAGCCTTAATCTCTGCGCTGTTCGAAGTACATACGAAATGCCTTCTTTGCGCGCAGCATGGTTTTGTTTGACACTCTGACGGTTGAGATCAAGTTCGCACGAGTTGGTGTATTGGTGTCGGTGTTGATGGTTTCGGTCAAAGGTTTCACATTTTCTGAAATCAAGACCAAGTCTTCATTGTCGTCTGCTTCTACAGCAGACGAGAGTACCGGTCTGACAGCGGACGAAGAAAACCCAATTTTTGGCGGGTTTGAAGCGAAGAGTGACAAGTATTCGTTCGTGGCAAACTTGCGAAGCACCCCGTACGGAGACAGTCGTTGTGGAGGGGTCCTAATTGATCCGCAGTACGTCGTCACCGCTGGACACTGCGTTTATACGGACACACGATACCAACGAGTTCTCCATTGACAAGTAGGGGCCCACCCGAGTCACCTTTGTATGAATCCTTTCCATTTCCAGTTCCAGCACACACGGTAGCGTGCCTTCAGAATATAGGCCAATGCATTCATCATTTGCAATAATCTCCACGTCGACCTCTTGAAGCACTTTAGCGTACTTGCTATCATTCATCAACCCCCAACCAAGAACAGCAGCGACAGTTCCGGGTTGGTCGTTGGAGCAGTTTGCTGTGCACAAAGTTGCTGGAAGTTGAGTTGATGGCACCTTCGTACAGGAGGACGGAGTCCATCGAGAAAAGCGGGTGGCTGTGGCGTCTCACAGCATGAGGACAGTAGATTGGGAGCTGGAACTCCCACCAACGATCAACGTGTATTGCTCGTCGGGTTGCTTATTCGAGACTGAACTACAGCTACGTTCTTACCTGCCATGCTGGCAGTCCTGGAAGCCCGTACTGCATATCCCATCGACCGATCATACAGGCTCAAGCACATGGTGATGATGCCACCCAGGATGCTGGAGCGCCTAGTTAAGCGTTCCATAGTAGCAGGTGGTAGATACTACCGACCGTCACAGTGGCGAAAGCATGCTACTTCTACTGCGAAGTACTACAGGAATCTGCTCCGCTTCACTGGAGTCGGAGCCTGGCCCCGATTGGTATCGAGAACCGAGTGAGACGTACAATTCATCCGGAGTGCAGGAACACCAGATGGATGCGGCAAGTTTGCTAGCTTGTACACCCGCGTCGCGTCCGTCCTGGATTTCATTACTGACATTTTAAACGGTGGATGAGCGGCAATGTGACTGGGCCAGTCACTTCCGAATCAGCGGCCTACTGTCCAAGACAAGCGTCCGTCGAGAAAAAATCCAGTGGTGACTGGGAGTGAACCACATCAAAGACCCACAGAAAACAACGAATCTTCGACAGCAATCAACTGTTTAACTGGATTAAACTATACGACCTTCTATTCGGAGCGAAGCGAACTTCTAGCACGCGGAACCCGACATGGAGCACGGCCAGGAACCTCCTGATGGGGGCCCGCCAGGCCCGCTAACGGAGACAGCCATACAGAGCCTGATGAACGGCTCCGAGATTATTGACTTGATAACTCAAAGTGTAGACTCCGCCAAGGAACAACAGGACGCAAGTTCTCAAGAACCGACACCGGAGACGGACAACCAGGGCACGTCTACAGACCTCCAAGGAACGACAGGGACAACAACCAACGTCGATACGACCGCAGAACAGGAAGGAGCGCCAAACAGAAACAACGGAGTCAACTGAAGGGACGGAGGAGGACACTGACAACGTATCCATGGGCGAAGGGTCTGAACCACCACGATATGACGAGACGACAGCGGAAAAACTGTCATTCACCGAAAATTTTGACTATCTTCGCAGCGAATTAAAGGGGCTCAGCACGCAGCAAGCCTTAGAAGTTGAAAGCGCTAAAGACTTCCTACAAGAGCTTTTCGAAGAAGTGTTTACGGCGAGACCGGCAGAGGCCCTCCCACCAGAGAGAAGCCACTACCCGGGCCTGCTGGACGAGGAAATAGATCGCCTGATGCGACTCCTCCTCATGGAACTCCAGGACGACAAGAGAAATGCGAGAAAGTGGCGAGCACGTTTGTTTGATCTGACGAGGACAATTTACAAATCGAGAAAGAGCTTCGTCGAAACGCTGGAAATGAGTGAACAAGCAGCACGAGCTAAACCTCAACCTACGGTAAACCCATGGTTAAACAAACTCCAGGGACCAGCGGCTGTGACGATGGAGGACGATGATATGACTGGCAAAACAACCCCATCAACGTTCCGATTTCTCGCCAGCAGCTATCAGCCACTTGAGATTGAAGCGAAGAGGAAGGTCTGTGAAACCCGCTACGGATTCCCTAGTGAGCTACGGCAGCCAACAAATGAAGAATGGAAGATTGTAAAAGGCATACTAGAAGATACGATCTTGTGCCTGGCAAAGCTTCCTGATTTCTTGAAAAGAGTCTGCACCAACTCAGCGCTCCGCATGATCCAAAACACCATCAAAGCTCAGGTGGAAGGAGATTTAAATCTCATGCTAACATCCCAGTTTAAAGTGTATCCGGAGTTCCAGACACGCCGCAGACTAACAAGTGAATTTTTCATGGGCATAAAAAACAGTGGTAACGATCCAACCAAAGTAGCGCAAATGCTGAGGGAAGCGAAACAAATTTGTTACGACCCGGGGCACCACGTCGTCCATATCATCTGTTGGACACGTGAAATGGCAACGAAATGGAGCAAGGAGTTCACATCCTTGTTATTTCGTAACCGACGCTTTCTCTTAAAAAACGCCCACCCCGACGATGATCCTCTCGCGGACGACAACCAACAACGAGCCACGCAAATGTGGGCGAGGCAGATAGGAGCGGACGGCATCAGAAATGAAAACCCAAATGAACGGTACCACGTTCGACTGCTCAACATTTCCAGATTCCTAGATGAAGCTGCATTTGACGCTTTTATCCAGCAAAAGTTCCAAGGGGTCTACACGACGTGGCCGGAACCTAGCGACGGGAACCAAGCTCTCCAGACTGACGCATGGGACATCCTATTTCGTAGTCCCAACTGTCCGCAATTTTTGGACGGCAAAAGGTTCATTAACTGGGCAGGTACGAAGATTTTAGTGCATCATGTGAGTAAACACCGTGCTTCGCCGTGTTTTGCATGCGGAGGAGATGGCCACATGAGAACAGTGTGTACCATTGCGGACGGATATTGGAAAAAGCAGCATAGTACTGAGGTGACAGCCGCGGACATTGCTGCACTACCACGACAGGCCTCCACAGTAACTAGCTTGAACGAGCTTTCAAAACACTGGACTCAGCCAAAGGAGACCCAAGGACAACAACAGGTGCAACAACCAGCTTCCCCCAAGCGAACAAAAAGCCAAAAAGGAAGTATGACGATCGAGCCAAAGGAAAAGACAAATGACAGGGAGCAGGGTTCAGAATGGAAAACTGCAGGATCAAAAGCAACAATCAAAAAGAACCCAGGACAAGCCTAACCAAAACACATTCTGCAAAACGAACGCAGAACTGCATCGACGAAAACAACGACAGAACAGAAACAGCGAAAAACAGAAAATGAATCTACAAACACAGCAGAGGAAAATCCAAAAGGTAAGTCCATAGCAGAGGAGGTAAAGGAAAAACTACGGGAAAAGTCGCTTGCCATGGAAAAACAGCAAAGACTCATCCAGAAGCAAATCGAATCGAAGGCGAACGCGTTAAACGACAAAGCAAAGGCAGCGTGCAGGTATTTTCGAACGGACCAAAAGGAATTATGGACAGGAAAACACGTACTACAGCGAAGTGTACTAAAGGAAGTGTCTACGCCGGCCACTGGAAATTGTCAGTATTACGCCATTGCCATGGCACTCCTGCAACGCAGCTTTGATTCAACGGACAGCAAGAAAGCAATTGAAGCCATGACCAGCAAACTGAAAAAAGGTGTAGTGACAGCGGCAAACCTTTTCTTCGAAAAAGAATTTCCACATGACATCCGAGAAGCAATATTAAGCACCTTGGACGCGGCTAAGGAGCCCTTAACAGTCAAGCAATCGGAGAAGGCCCTCAAAGAATATCTACAGGCCATCGGAAACACGTCATCACAACGGGAGGACTATGTGGACCATCGGTACTGGGGAAGTGAAGTGACGCTACGAATGATAGCCAAAATCCTTAATCGGAAGATTCACGTTGTTGTGGCAACCCAGGGGCTTGAAACAGCAACGTACCAGGTCTTCTACCCGGCGAACAGAACTGTAGAAGGAGAGACATTCCACACAGTGAAAGAGAAAAACTTCACCGCAGGTGATGCAGCTGAATGGAATCGGGACGTCCAGACTGAACTGAACAAGGACAATCAACCTCAACAAGGACCTATAGTCATATTATACCAAGCTGCACACTACAGCTGGCTTCAGTTCACGGATAACTCTACTACTCACGACCTGAGCAGCGAGGACAATGAAGGAACACCCATGGATATCGATGACATGCATGACTTCTCTATGAATACAGCCAAGATTAACTCAAGCCAGGAATCGAACGAAGCCCCAAATGGTGAGACGCAGTCCAGCAGAACAGAAGTTACAGATCAATCAACTCCACGACAGCTCAAGGGAACCATGACCAGCAGGAAAAACAACAAATTGACCAATTCGCTGGCCGTCGAAAAGAGGAACTCGAAGCCTTCCCCACTGCAGGTATGAACGGGTTGTCCCCAGGAAGACGACGCGAACTCAGAGAATTACAATGGGAGGACAAAAGTTAGTGAAGCAATGGACATCGGTGTATGAAATCACAGAAGACACCTTACGACAGTGGCAATCTAAGCTCCAAGCAATTGGAAGTACATCCACATTCACGGACTCTTCATGCCCAGCGAGCTTGGAGCCTGAATCGGAATGGAGCTCACAAGCCACCGAAATGAAGGAGCCGAAACCGAACGAAGAACAAGGTCAACCTCATGGAGCGGAAGGGATAAACAGGTTACAACTATCGGGGACAACATCAGGGACCCACCTGAACGCTGCTCAAACCAGAATGGAACCAGCTAAAAGACTCATGGCAAGGGACCGCTGAATTTCCAAGCCTACCAGGGACAGCAACAACATGGAAAGAAGTCGTGTCGGCTGACCCCGGGGAATTATTAGGAATACTACAACAGTTCCGGTCGCCAGGATATATTCTTGCTGAAATGTCGGATGCGGCCCTCGAATTATGGACCAAATCGACAAGGCTTGAACTGCTGCTGCATTGCCTAAAGCAGATAAGAGATGAGGCCTCGAATTCAGAAAGAAGCATTTGGACTCAAAGATGGATAGATGCTCTCACGGAACAGGCGCAAACGAACCCTGAATACGTGAACATGTACTCAAAAGACCTATGGACTCCGCTAAAGAAAAACAACTATGACGGACTGGAGCTCATCAAATTTTGCAGAGCAAACCAAAAGGAAAAGTTGATTAAAATGCTGCTGACTGCTCAGATATACTATGTGGAACTGACGAAGGTCACAGCACAGCACTGGCAGGCCCCGCAGTCCACACTAGAATATTTGGAAATCCTCTTTGAGGCATTGGAGACCAACCCAGAGATTGAAGTAGCCATGGCGCAACCCGACACTGCCGGATATTGGGCTAAGTTGGAAACGATCCTAGCACAAACCAGGTCGGCAGCGGATACAGTGGAAACTAAATCATTGTAGTGATGAAAAACGTACCAACAAGCAGCAGAGATCTACCAAACGGAGACTACTATTCAGAGCTCCGCAACGTAGCATCTTTATTTGAAGACCCACGACAAGGAAAACGGAGAACAACCAACGAAAAAATGAAACAATTTCAATAGCAACGCAGAACCTGAGAGGGTTCGCCAAGGCGTCGAGAAGAAGATGGCTAAGTGGATGGAGGCGGCATACTGGCCAAACTCCTGCGGATATAATTCTAGTGCAAGAAACAAACCTTCACACACTGAGCGCCAAGGACGAAGTGTGTGCGCAGTGGCAACGCACATGGCAAATGACACAAACTGACAAACCACTTAGTTACTGGAAAACAAACACAACAAATTTCGCAGGAATGGGAATTCTGGTTTCACCGAGCATCAGCCCAAGAGTAAAACCATGGAACGAGACAGATTGGACATCGAGGGTGATGGCGATCGAACTAGATGAATGGCTCATACTCAACATATATGCACCAGCGAAGAAAGAAGACCAACCGCAGTTCTTTCAAGACCTCGAACCATGGCTTCAACACCATGAATCGATAATTATTGGAGGAGACTTCAACTGCGTTCTCAAACCACGGAGAGACCGGATAACCAACCGAATTCCAAGTACAGCCCACTGTGAAAGCAATAATCTACAGCAATTAGTCGACAAGCATGATTTTACAGACGCCGTGGAATTGCATCACGATATAGCAGAAGAGGAGGAGCAAGTGGATGCTCTCAGTTTTTTTACAAGATGGAGCAAGGATGGAGCGAGCAGAATAGATATGTTTTACGTGAAAGGCGACCCGTTCGTAGCAACACAAGCAGTGAAGGTACAAGATCCAGCACACGACTCAGATCACCAAGTAGTTCGACTGGAAATATCAACAGGACCCAACAAGCACCATCGCTCAGCCTTCAAAGTGCATTATCCTATGAGAACTGGACGGCCGCAAAGAGTACGAGAACAGATTGAGCAAGGTCTCCTTCCTCTCTTGGAAGCATTTGATGAAACAACACAACCGATAACTCACTGGGACACACTAGTCGAGCAAATTCAGAAGCTGTTAAACAAGATTCACCGGTCTGACCGGATACAAGCAGCCCGCTACTTCAAGAAACTGCGAGAAGAATCTGCGATCCCCAGAGCCACCAGACAGGAGACGCTCCACGATAAAGCGCAAACTGCAAAAAGAGCAGCAGCGCGATCCTTCGGTCTAAGGCTCAAGGGGGAGACGATGATACACGACGTTTCTTTAAACGCAACAGTGAGTGGCAAAGAGACCAATCGATTACGAACATCAAAGCGTCCCCAGGGCATTTTTACGAGAAAACTTACCCCATCGAAGAACGTATGGCAGCTGAGTGGAGTCATATCTTCGGGGCCTCCCACGCAGACAATCAGCAAGGAGACTCAAAGCGGATTGACCAATTTTTGAAAATTCCCCACGAACAACAACTAACTCCGCAAGAAGGAGATGATTTAATGGAGCCTATTACCGAGACGGAGACGATGCAAGCAATAAACCACCTCCAGCGCCACAAAACTGGAGGAACAACTGGATTGAACCATGAATTTTACAAAGACTTCGCAGCACTGATGACACCAACCCTGACAAAACTGTTTAACAGTATTTTCAAAGGAGATGGAGTGCCTCAATCCGGTAATACCACTTCGAAAGAATGGCTGATAATGCAGTGGAACCGCCCGCACTTCTTAACACAGCCTACAAAATACCACCTGAACGAGTTCACAAATATTTACCCAAGTTGATTAGTAGAACGCAGCAGGGATTTGTTCGTGGAAGAAGTATTGACAAAACTATAATGGTACTACGAAGCATACTAGAGATGAGCGATGCAGATCCAGATGCAGAATGGTCGGACAGTGCAGCAGTATTGTGTCTTGATTTGCGTAAAACGTACGATACGCTAGACCGCACCTTTCTTCAATGTGTACTCCGGGCATATGGATTTTCTGACAGCTTCCTCAAAGTAATTCGCTTGTTGCACGAAGGAACCACAGCTCAATACCTTGTAAACGGAAAACTTTCGACTAAATGGAAAGTACGCTCAGGCATTCGACAAGGCTGCCCTCTTGCACCATTACTCTTCATCTTAGCAGCTGACACGCTTGGCCAAGCAGTAACTCGGCATCGAGCGATTAAGGGGATAGCAGTTCCGAAGGCCACAGCAACCAGGCACAAATTTTCGGCATTTGTGGACGACAGCACGGTGTTCATGAGCTCTCTTAAAGAATTGGATGTGGTAAAACGACTACTAGATGACTTCGGACGAGTTTCTGGACTTAGAGTACAACCGCATAATCATCCTGATCGGCCTCAACACACATGCCACGGCAACCAAATGGAATGGCTTTCCGGTCCTTCACCCTAACAGCACAACAAGGCAACTTGGGTATTGGGTCGGCAACAAACCAGGAGTTTTGGAAAATTGGGAGATTAGAATTGAAAAGGTTCAACGGAGACTGAGAATTTCGACGGCAATTAACAACTCAGTAGCACAAAGAATTTTGCTGTTTAATGCGGTAGCCCTGCCATCGATCCTGTACACAGCGAAACAATTCGTACCACCAAAGAAAGTGATATGAAGACTCGAAAATATGCAGAAGCAGTTCATTTGGTACGGGTCGGCAAGTACAGCAGCAACACGACACAAGTTTAATCCAGCGCTATTATTTACACCCCACTCACATGGAGGCCTCGGACTACAAGGCATCAGCACAGCTATCAAAGCGACCAGAGCCAATTTAGCTGAAAGATGGATCGACATGGAACATGACACATACGCGGCGGCTTGGCACGAAGCAGTGCATCCAGGACAGCCAATGAGTAAAAGGTGCTGCCAGTACCAGCCAACAAACCAGCAAATGATCAACAATTGTCTTCGCGAGAAACGAGGAAAACCGCAAACCACAACACAACAACTCGGCAGATTGGAACTATGGTGGGCACAATCAGATAGCGTTCTACCAACGGAGGAAGAAAATGAAAAAATAAAATGGCGTCAAGCACAAGGAGCAGCAGTAAGCTCAGGCTACTGGATCGACGGGCAAACACTGAGATTTACGACAGCGACCATCAACAATCAGGAACAACCAGATAATTTACGGGCATTCATGAAACAATCGACATGGCACGACAATGCGTGCATTCTAGACAGCCATGGAAGACCGCTAAAGTTACGAAATTTTCCGGCTCTGCAGTCAGCAACATTGGATGAACTAGAAGTAGAACTGGAGCCAAACATCACAACCGCCGGGGAGTATGGCATGACAATCAAGCCACCACTCAGGGACAAAATCTACAAAGCGCGGCAGCATCGGCAAATTCTCAGGTGGAGTAGAAGTATTCTTCTCAGCCTACCACACAATCTCTGGAAAACGGTGACGACGAAGTTGCGACCATTCCTGGCTCCGCGATTGCAGGAAGCGCTCCAATAGGAACAAGGAGCATCAAGTAGTATAGAAGCGAAAAAAAGATAGCGATGACCAGACTCCACTCCTGAAGGTCACTCGAGTGGACGGATGGACATGGAGAATTTATTTCGTAGCGACAGAATATGCAAGAACCGAAGACTGTACACTGTGGAAAGCGTGGGAAGCTCGAGAAGGACTCGCCTTCGAAGCTCATCCTCAAACCGCATTATACCCATGGACAGCCCCAGCACTCACAAAACCTTTCCACTTGAGAAGTGTGGTGAGGAAACAGAGATCAAAGAGAATCAAACGCAATCTTCGATACAGCCTGGAACCCATATTAAAACGGATCAAGACACGACAGCAGAACTCGACGTGGGGAAAATTCGCTCTGACTCAATCACCACGGAAACTCTGGAACCGACTTGGATACTTCACGGATTATCAAAACTGGACTATATATCGGATCTCCATCGGAGGCCTCAATCTTTATCACGATGGTTGGCCCCAACAACGTGGATGTCCGGAACCGGAATGTCCTGCGCAGCAAGAAACAATTGACCACATCATCTGGGACTGCCAAAAAGCCCGATCAGCGTGGAAACGCTGGATGGACAACTGGCTCGCAAGCGATACGACTCCACAGGAGAGAGAGGAACTCAAATCATTCGCTGCAGCACGGCAACATCCAGCAACCACAATGCAGTTTTACTCAAAAGCCCAGAAATGCATCTCACGGTGGACAGCAGAACACGAAGAAGCCATGAAAGTAATGTGGATAATCTGGGCAACAGTCACACCGACAATGCTTTGGAGATTGCGAAACAGGTACCTCTTCAACGACCTCCACGCAACAGAAAAAGAAACGACATCAATAGTTTGGACAGCGGGGAATTTTCAAGTGATGGCCATAGCAGCGGCGTGGAAATCTCAACCGGAACGGAGAACGCTGGGATACTGCCTTGAGGCCTGCCAGGATATTATGAAGATGAAAACCGCGAATGAAGACCAAGCAGCGATAGCAGTGTGGTTATTGCAATACCATATACACGTTCAAAAGGCGGGAGGCGGATGGCTGCTCTACCGGCAAGAGAAAAAGTCAGAATGGAGACTACGCGCTGCCGGCAGCATTGAGTTTCCTGTCCAAATCAAGCCCACAGAATACAGCACAGCGATCTTGACTGAATGCCGAGCCATGATAGCACGGCACGACGAAACGAGCGAGGTGTTACTGCAAGTCGAGAGCAGAACTAAACCACCGCAGCGGAAAACGAGACTGGAACAAACAGAGAACGAGGATATCAAGAATCCCCACCCAGCTGACTGCTTCTTTGCCATCCAATGGATTAAACCAACGCGGAACGCACTCAACGAAGCCAGATGTCTAGCCCGAAAACAAGAAACGAACAGATTCATAATCAACGACGACACCAGCGCAGAACAACTGCCGGGGAATCTCAAAATGGTAGCAATCTACCAACGAGAAAACCCCACGAAACCAAACAGAAAGACGGTCACTCTGGTAGACCGCCTCATTGCATATCAGGCTTCTATAGGAAAACACAAAAAAACTAAAACAAAATAGAAGGCCATTAACCCCCCCCCCGGTAGAGTACTAAGCGTACGGTACAGGTTCTTCAAAGCAGTCATTTATCACGGCGCCTTTCTAAAAACAAGGTAGAACGGTTCAATTGCTCGCATGAACACAAGGGTATAACAACTACAGTATTTCACTGTATGGCTTCATCTTGTAGACATTCGATTGGCGTGAAAGATAAACTTGATCCGATTGGCTTGAGCGTGAAGAAAAAATATTGAACTCGTGCCATGGCAGGAAGGAGAGGACTCACCATGGAGTAAGAACATGGAACACAATTTGTGACAATCCTCTGCATATTTTATCCTGGGCTTTGAAGTCTTTGAAGACTAGACTGGACTTCAGCTGCAGGACTACAAATTTATACGGAACGAGCAGTAAACACGGGGGATTTTGCCACCTTCGGTGTGCAGTGTGGGATAATGCCTTGCGGTCCTAATGTTGTTGCACGACTACAGATCCTGCGGATCCATGTTACCTGAACTACGTACGCTTGCCGCCGCCAGGACAACTACACTTTGCTACACTATGCAAGACAGAACTGTTGGCGGAGAGGACAAGAAGGAGTGCAGTGCACAAGCACTCAACAAGGACCAGTAGACTTAGGTTTAGTATAGTTTGAATTGTTCTATTAGGCCTGCGTGCTAATGAACTACTGCTGGTGCCTTGGTGCTCTGGTGCGAGGTCTGCACTCACTTGAGAACTTGCCTCTGAGGAGCAGTGCAGACCTCAAACCAAAGCATCATTGCTGCCTGTCACTGGCTGAGCCTCGGCACTCAAGTGTCCTACGTTACATTCTACCTCTACACCACTTGGCTACTGTGAGCCGTCACTATGGCGGTGACGCGAAGCCAGAGTGGACAGGTGAGCATCCCGAGCTCACCTCAGGTTATGAGCCCAAGAGAGGATCAACGAGCAGCGACCAATGCAAGTGATGCAGCGCATGCAGCGACTTTCGAGCGCATGACGCCCCAAAAGCAACTTGAAGACTTTGGGCGCCAACTTTCTGAAATTCCGATCGGCGTTTCACTATTGACTTTGCTGGTGCAAGATGTCCATCACCGATTGGTCAATAATGTGTGAGCCAGTGAGCGAACGGTTCAGAATCCTTCCTTCTCTCCAGTGACGAGTCGGCGAGCAGCAGAGCAGCGGCCGCAGCCGGAAGTGCCAACAGCAGGAGACCCAAGTGAGCCAAGCGAGCCCGGAGACGCGAGCAACGCTGGACACTCAGACGACGAAGGAGACCGAGCGTCCTCACACGGCATGAGCATGCTGGACAACCAGTTCGGTCCGCCATACGACGACGCCGAGTTGACGGACGCCACCAACAAGATGGTTGGAAAGGAGGTGCAGCTGCCCAAGTTGACAGACGTCAAGGAGGAGTTTGCGCGATGGAGAAGCGAGGTGACCTTGCGGTTCCCGCTGTACAAACTGGATGCGATCACGTACGAGATCGAGCGGTACGACACCCAGCTGGGGTACACGAACGCCAAGTATCATCGCTGGTACGACACGCGCCGCGTGATGGCTTTCACAGCCATGACACTGTCTCAAGACATGATTTTGAGTGATCTCTTCAAGGTGGATGAGCTCAGAGAGCAGATGGAAGCTCCATCATTGCTTTGGGGGCGGATCATTGCGCACTTTACTCGAGGTGATGGCGTCAACCCAGACTACATTCTTCGAGACCTACTCATCCGAGAGCTGAAGCCCGGGGAGTCGGTGGACCAGTACGTTGCTGCGAGCGAGGAGTTGATGCGCCGCTACAAGCAAACCAATGGTGAGATTGAGGAGTGGGAGCATGCAAGCCTACTCATCTCTAACTCTCAGCGCGTCTTCCGAGAGCTAGCATAGCAAAACACAGTCTGGTGCAGCAAGAATGGTCGACGCACGCTGACGCGTGCAGATGCTACTCGCCGTCTGAGACAGGCGGAACAAGCTCGACTACGAGTGGCCAGCCTGCAGCCAACGCCCGAGGCACCACGTGCTGCGACCGTGAGCTTCGTGAATAGGAAGGGCGCGGCTAAGAAGAGAGGAGCATCAAAGGCAGAGGAGATTGCAAGAAAGAAGGCCCGCAGCAAGTGCGGAAACTGCGGCCAAATAGGGCACTGGTTTGCTGAGTGCACTGAGATCACTGTAAGCCGCGGAAGCCCGAGCTGGAGCGGAAGAAGAACGCGAGGCAGCAGACGATGCCGACGTCGCTGGTTGGGTCCGTGCAGGTGGTGGCCGAGACGTCCACCAGCAACCCACCCGTGGCGCCCGTATACTCACCCACGACTCCTGCCAGCAGCGACGAAGAGAAGTCGCGTGAACCTATGGCTGAGCCATATAGACAGCGTCGTCACTACGAGGACGAGTGTCGTTGGGACTCGCGTGGACCAGTGTCTGAGCCAGGGCGACTTTAAGGTGGGTCACGAGTGGGCCCACCTCCGCCGGGGGTGACCGTTTTGGGCCGCGCTTTGAGGACCGCAGGCGTTTCGATGATCGCAGAGACTCTGATGGTGGGCGCGAAGGTGGACATGCGTGGGGACAGCGCAACAACTACTTCGGTGATCGTTATGATGGACGCCCGAATGGGTGGCGTGACCGTTCTCCACCACGTGGACCACCCACACCACCACGTCCGTGGTCGCAACCACGACAGTGGCTGCAATCACAAGATTCATTTGACCGTTATGGGCCATCGCAGCAGTGTGGTCCGCCCGGACGGCGCAATGACTTTGAACGTGGCCGAGACCGTGATGGCCCGCCACGCCGTGACGACTACCGCGACCGTCGCAGTGAGCCGAGGATGGTCAACGCTGTCAGCGACAACAGAGGGTATGCGAGTGGACAAGGGCCAGGTTGAGTGGATACTCGACTCTGGGTCCCAAGCCAACATTTGCAATGATTTGACATTGTTCACATCTCTCTCTGAGGGACAGCATGGTCGCCTCGATTTGCTAACGGTACCTCTGAACATGCATCTTTGTGTAGATCTGTGCTACTGCGTGTGCTTAACCAGGAAACTGGAGAGTTTGAGGATCGACTTCTGGATAACGTGGTATACAGCCCGAGTGCACGGGTGAACATCATCAGTCTTGGATACATGCAGATGACTGGAAAATTCAAAGTTGAAATCTCGGATGACCAGCGCACTGCATGGCTCTTTGAGACTGGAACGACGTTGAGATTCGACATGCATGAGAACATCTACCGACTACGTGTTGCACATGTGCCGGGTTTGATGGTGAACGCAGTGCAGAAGCAGAAAGAAGAGGGCAATGAGATGATGGAAATGCTTCACCAGCGGTTTGACCACATGAGCATGGAGACAGTGAAGTTGCTGAGCAACAAGATCAACCTTGGAGTTAAGATGAATAAGAACTCACTGTCCTCCTACGACTGCGTTGCGTGTAATTCGAGTAAGGCGCCAAGGATGCATCATGCACGGCGACCCGTGCGGGACTTGGAGCCGCTGTCCATCTTGGTAATGGACGTGTGTTCTATCTCGGAGCCTACTGCAAGTGGTGCGACTATGCTCCTGTTTGTGGTCGATGAAGTGACAAGATACAAGTGGGTGTTTCTGTTGCAACAGAAGAGTGAGTCGACAGCATTTCTAATCAAACTCCTGCGTGAGTTGAAGACACAGTACCCCAAGTACGGAGTGCAGCGCCTGCATTCTGACCAAGGTGGGGAATTTGGCAGTAATGCACTGAGTGAATACTGCGAAATTGAAGGCATCGTGTTGTAGCACGAGAAGTTTGCATTCTATGGCTCTGTTACTGAACTTAGGATTGGACCGCTTCGTTTTCGGAATATGGGCGTAGCATGTGCTTCCCCAAATACGGAGCATTTTCCCGCTTGCCTTCTTTCCATATAATGCTTCATATGGGCTTTTACCATTTAGTCGTGCTACTGGAACGCGATTACCAACCTCTGTCAAGTACATGAGAGCCTCTGGCCACCATTTGGCCGCCATACCTGACCCCAACAGCGCACAGCGGACATTACCCATAGCCGTTTGGTGCGCTCTCTCAGCCGACCCATTTTCTTCTTGGGATTCAACATTTGAATGCTGGTAACTAAGACCATTCTTTTCGCAATATGCCTTGAGTATTTTATTTACAAATTCAGTTCCACCATCCGTCCTTATCTTTTTGACCTTATACGGAAATTGCCTTTCCAGTTGTTTAATGAGGCTTTTTATCTTGCCTCCGACCTCTTTGAGGGACTTAAGGATAAAATACCACTTGTATGCTGTCGCATCATCGACAATAGCCAGCGCATACATACCACCTGCTGTACCAAAAAGTCCTTTGATTTTGATCTTTCCGAGAGAGTCCAAGTGCAGCGTGTGCAAAGGCTCTGGTCCCTTTGTCCCTACCATATTTCTGTAAGACATACGCCTTGATTTTGCCCAGGCGCAAGTCCGACAAAAGAACTTAACCTTCTTCAGTTGCTTTCGTGGGATCCTTGGTGCATCCCCTATAATACCTTCTGATAAGATTGTGATTAGCCGATCTTTTCCCACATGGCCCAACCGATGGTGCCATTCCCTCATTATATCTGCTAGTTTTTCCTCGCGTGCCTCACGTTTTTCCCTCAGAGCTAACACTTTTACTTTATGAGTATTAATCCTACTGGGAATATAGTAAACCTCATCCAGTGCTACTGCTGCAAATACAAACTTGTTATTCCTATCAAGGAAGTACAGGTATTTGCCCTTCTTTGCCTGAATATGGTGATATCCTTGTTGGGCAAGGTAGTATGCACTGAGTAAATTACTACCACATTCTCGGTCATATGCAACAATGCGTATTGATATATCGCTGTAGTACCCTCTTCGATTTAACACACTTAAGCCTACTGTGCCTTCCTTAGTACTAGTTGATGTACCCTTGTTCCCGTATTCAAACGTGTAAGTACTACCAGTAGTGATCTGGCTGAACCAACGTTTGTATGGGCTCACAGCATGGCCAGCACTTGTATCAACCACCCACAAGTCGTCAGTGACGGTCAAGTTATCCAACATTGCCAAATATTGACTATATCGCCTCTTTACCTCATCGTCGATGTCCATTGCGCTGCTAATAGACTCATCACCTTCACTTACAGGAACCTTGTCCTTGAACGTGAGTTCATCGGCGTCACGAACTTCCTCTTCGAGTTCCATGTCAAACAGGAGGTCGTCAATTGGTGACTTTTCATTGCTGGAGGTGGCTATCCCTGCAGCAGGCTCGGGCTTCCGTGCCTTCTTGACAGCCATCAGGCGCTTTTTCTTCCCGCCTGGCAGCGTTTGGATGTTGGTGCGAAACAGCGGGCCCCCATGACGATTTGGATCGCGATCTTTGGTCTTCACTGGGCAGTCAGCCTTTCGGTGCCCAGTGTTGAAGCAGTAAAAGCACTCATCATTCCCAGTAGCTGATGCCTCATCTTGATTGCGCTTCTTGCCTATCGTCTTCTTGACCACGTTGATTGACACCGGACGTCTCTTGTCCGTCAGCATAGCCACCTCTTTCTTGGATCGATCGCCGAAAACTCGACGAAGGCTTATCTCCACATTCTCAATGGTGAACCAATCCTTCGTCATGCTGATGGAACTACCCCAAAACTCACTTGGGAGTAAGGCGAGGACCTCCATGTACAGCCATGTCTCGGTGACCATCTCACCACCCACCAGCCCTTTCATCTTGCGGTTGATATCGTTTCGCAACTTCTTGAGCTGGGCGAACAGCGTGCCGAGGTCACTCCAGTTGGACGTTGTCAGCCGCTCCCACTGACGCCTTAGCTCGATGACACCACCAGTATCTTTGCTCAAGCTCCTTCCACACGTCGCAGGGCTTCATCCTGGACACTTGGTCAGGTAAGGTTGATAAGAACGCGTTGGGCAGGGACTGGTTGAACAGATTCAGCATGGCGGCGTGAGCACGTGTCCAATGCTGGTTCCGCCAGCGTTTTCCCCTAGCCTCTTCCTTGGAAATTTCCTTGGCAACCGAGATCTCCGGTTTCTCAGGTGTTGACGCCAGGAAATCCTCCATGAGCACAGTCGGCTCCGGCTGGTCCTTTTCCAGCATGCTGCGCGCGTACTCTTGGTCCAGTTGGTTGATGTGGGTAAGGACCTTATCCTTCCACATGGTGAATTCCCCCTTTTCCCAGAAGCACTGGAAAGGGATTTGACGAGGAGGACACACTGTTGGACGCTTTGTACAGGTCGACTGACGAACTTTCGTCGGTGGGCGACGAACTGGTGGGCGTGGACGTGGATGAAGAGGAGACGGAGGACCCACTGGAGCTTGTGGAGCCGTCCAGGGACAAACTGATGGACGTATCGGTGGACGCTGAGGAGGACGTGGAAAAGAAGCTGCCGGAGCTGGAAAGTGAGAGTGGTGCACTGGAGTTCGCGAGTTCTTGAGTTGCTACCTGCAGAGCCAGAGGAGCTGGAGCTGGATGAATTGAGTGGGAGCAAACTGGAAGAATCACCAGCGGAGACCGAAGTTGCGCTTGAGGCCGAGGAATCACGAGCAGTGGCGCTGGTGATGGCGATAACAAGGAGGAGCAACTGGAAGACTTTCATTGCTGGCTGTTGGTTCGTGCGAAGACTTGTGGGTTTGGTTGTGAAAGTGACTGTGACAATGGAAGTTTCGTGAGCGCTATGCTGAGCGGTAATGGTAATTAGGGACACACATTGCCTAAAAGCATGAGGATATTCAAGCCTCAACTCGCGTCGGCACTCGACAAAATCGAGTTCTTGTCGCTGCTCTACCAAGTGGAACTCACCATGTGTGTGTCCCCACCCCACCAAAACCTGGCGTGCTGCACTTCGTGCATGTTGAAGATCAACATTCGCTTCGCTTTCGACGCCCATGAGCTGGTACAGCGCCATGACAATGTCCAGCAATGGCGACGACCTGACCACCATCGCAAATGGAAATCAGTGCTCGAGCGTCTTTAGAAACGAGTTCGAGACCCGGAGATGGAAACATTTCCGCTACGTCGCTCGTCGTCCGCCATGAGCATCGGACAATATTGATAAACAGTGGAGAGACCGCAGCAACAAATATTATTTGGAGGATTTCGCTGTTACAATTGCTGCAGGGCAACTCGATTTATCCGCTCAGTCTTGTCGATGGAGGTGTGCTTCGGAGTCACGTTGCAATGTCGATGGCGGGGACTGTTGTTTAACCGGAATTGCTTCTATGACGAGAGGACTGAACTCCGCTATCTAGCAGCACTCCTTCCATTACGAAAAAGTCGAGTGAACACACTTTTTTCATCAATAACTTATGCTATGGAACTCAGAAAGACATTTGTTCAAGTATCTTGATCAACTGCAACATCATCGATGTATCAAAAGGTAAGCAGAGCAACCACGGGTGACCTCTATATGTACTTTTTAGAGGGGGTATGCTTTGTAAGCATGGGTGAACTCACCACGGGCCACAAACATTTACACCTTCTGCCATCCGCCTGCCGAGGCAATCCAAGATTCCTCGAGGACGCAAGCTACGTCGTCTAAATTTCCGAGCAGCTTCAGAAATGCGGCCACCAAGTCTGACGTGGAGTGCATGCTTGTGACGCGACCAATTACAGCATCCCATTCAAAACGAACGGTGGTGGGGATGATAAGCTGCTGACCAAGAAGCTTTGTTGCGTAAGGAGACCATTCATGCTGCCCACCATTGCCAACAAGATGTGGGAAATCGTGGCGAAGCATCTCTTCCGTAATGGTTGTGCTGACTTGGATAGTAGCAACCAATGGAGTCTTATCGTCGTACTCCAAGCGTTGAAGACGAACGACAACGTTGCCATCTCCCTGCGATACAGATCGCCACTCCTCCAGCACAGCGTCAATACCGAATCCAGCATTCACACTTACGTCTGGAGCCATCACATCTACGAGGAATTTCGTCTGCGTGTGAACGTCTTGCGGTTGCAATACTCGATCAGAGGTACCAGTCTTTGTGTTTGGTCGGGGAACCTGGCAGCCATGTCGAAACAAGCGATAGTACTCCGTCACCACATTCCAAAGGGTTCTTTCTGTCAGTGCACTATGGATCACCATACTCTGGCGGCGCACCTCGAGGCGATCAATCTCGGCTTGTAGTTTTCCAACTTCGTTCTCAAGAGCTAGTGCACGACTCTCGATCTTCTTTCGATACCGTTGCTGGTTAACACGGCGGCGCTGGCGATTCAACACAATGCTTTCATGGAACGCTTGTAGAAGCTCTGGTGAAAGTTCACGGACGAGGTCATGGCGTAATGTGGATGCTGGCTTGGGTGGTTTTGACGATTTTGGACCATTCTCGGACGCTCTAGTGAATTCAAGTCGAATTGGCATGGAATTGCCTGCAGTGGATGGAGCGCTTGGGCCTGTTTGGATGGATGTTGGGCATTTGTAGCATGCTTCGGAACCATGAGAGTGGTGCTGAGTTTTCGAGCGCTGGACTACTTTGCCGATAACGTCGTCGCTGAGCCACTGGTTGTTGGGCGGTTGAAGCACACTTGCTTTCATCAATTACCTTTTTGCCGTCTTGAGAGTCGGCCACCAATTGGAAAGTGACGTCCCAAGGCCACTCACTACATGTAGATTCGGGCACGGATTTGAAAGTTGATGGTTGTATTCATCGTCCCGTAATCGAGATGTGCGCTCGTAATGTACAGTGTACTTTGGGCTCACGCAATGACCAGGCAAACTCAAAACCCACGCTCAGATTACGTTGTCCCTAATCTGGTGAGTACTTTTCTAAAACGTATACTGCAGCAAGTGAAAGTGAACCAAGTTATCCTGGTTCGTTGCTTTTCGGATGTGGTATATCTTCCAAACGGGCCACAATGTGTAGCAAATTGTGGTTACTTCTCCTCGGAAATCATCAAGAATTGTACGCACCGTCCTGTGATTTGTGCTTCCCAGTACCGGTATGGCTTGGAGTTTGCCACTCTCCATGTACTTTGTGAAGAACCCTCGACGACGTTGCGTTACTCTGTCTCAGCGTATCGGCGCCGGTGATATTGACGGTGTGCAGGACTTGCTTCAGAGAGATTCCAGATTAGCTCATGCTCGCAACTGTAAGGGGGTGACATTATTGATGCTTGCCGCGGTTCACCAAGATGCCGAGCGTGCAGTTCAGATGATTGATCTTCTCGTTCAAAATGGAGCTGAGATCGGGGGTCGAGATCGTCGCAACAGACATGTTTTGCTGTATGCGTGCTTACACGGGGCCGATCCTATAGTGATTGACAAGCTCCTGGAGGTTGGACCCACCATGTTCAAGTGGAACGACTTTGGTTCTGATAAACAAACCGCGTTGCTTTTGGCTTGTTCTCGTTCTGACACGTCCTTGACTACGTTTCCTCTGGATCGGATTGAATTAAAGTTTACGCAAAGCACAATCATCCTTTCAGAGTGCTCAAAGCTGCAATCGACACGGGTAACCAGCGCCACGCGCTAGAAATCGCTCTCCACGAGAAAATTCAATCGTCCATTCAAGACCCGGAACTAACGCGGTACAAAGGCAGCGGAGCAACGGAACTAGCCTGGACGATTTCGGTTTGTACCGAAGCTGCTGTGGAGCGAGACATGTTAGAGGTGGTGCAAGTGTTGAACCAGTTCAACTGGCGAAAAGTGTCTCGCGCGGTGTGGTGCATGGTCAATCAACTTGTGTGGACATGTACGCAACAGTTCCCGATGTGCTATTGACGATTGGGAAACAGTTCACTGCTGACTGGAGACGGAGTCGAGTTCGAGAACTTTTCGTTGCACGCTTCGGCCATGTTGGAGAGAAGCCAATTCATCCAGTGGCTTGTCTTCCAGACGATGTATTTCACCGAATTGTGGGCTTGTAGTGCCCCCAGCGCTTCAACACCCGCTGGGGTACGTCGATCGGTGGTGCAGATTTGACTGTCGAGTTGTCTATGATGAATGCTACTGGCACGACTCCTACAAACCTACTCGAAGCGATTACCATCGCCCAAACATGTACGGCGCAAGATTGTTCATCACGTAGTGAAGAGCAAAAGGACGTCTATTAATACTGTATTTCGCAAGTGGTGCTAGTCAATTTCCTATTGAATGTTTTGTAGCTGTTGCCTACGACTTACATACCACAATTTTTCTATCCGCGGGCGTTGGATATTGCCTCATCTTGAAAACTCTGGACTTTGAAACACACAGAAATATAAAGAACGGCGATGGTGACTACATGTATTTGTATTTGGCTGCCCATTTTCCATCTCAATCAAATAGGTATTGGGGGAAATGTGGTTCATTTTGGTTACGGGCCAAAGGCATGAGGGGCCTTGCTTGAGAGGCAAGGTGCCGAATGGCAGCCCTAAGGGATGGTGGGAGGGTTGAAAAATCGAGAGTTCCGTCGGGAGCAGGCTGACGACTGTGTGAAGCTGATCCAGCAGACCGTCGTTCGGTCTCACCAGGTATTTGTACGCTGGTGGGCGATGTGATGTCGCCGTGGAAGTTGATAAAGACGAACCGTGCCCCGTGAGTTACTCGACGATTGTTTCCGAGCGTCGTGCCGATGGATGCTTGGCTTGCTCGCTGCGACCTCCAAACCGAAATGAACCACGCTACTTCAGGGAAACTCTGCCATCCGCGAACGGAGGCTGGCCAAAACCTGGCAGTCTTATCTTAGATGCCCCTGTCCGTTTCCAACGGAATGTTGGGCACGTGTTTCTCGTCTGGTTTTGTGGCTTGGCCGTTGAATGCCTCTTTTCATCAGGAAAACTCATTTTATCCGCTTGTTCCACTCGCTACGCTCGCTGCACGTGGATAATCTACAGGTACCAAAAGCCAGAGTTTTCATATGATTTTGTCCACGGAGTCCGATCATCTACAGTAAGTTGGCCGATAGGATAACAAAACGTTGAACAAAGAGCGTTGGTCAACGAGCAAATCTTTAACTTGACGCGTGGGCATTTTCACGACATCGCGGCTTGCTATTACGTGTTTTTGAAAATGCATAATCCTATCATCTACGCTGTCTGGCTCATGAATCTGCTACATGTACATTTCACAATCTACCATTTCGACGTCATGGACATTTGCGGCAGTTCTGAAATCGTGATACCGCCGGAGGTGTTAGAGTTTCTGGTAAGTATTGACACCAATGACTACAAACCCATCGCTGATGAGAAGGAAAGTCGATCAAGACGCCAGTCACGACAAAGCAAGAAGAACTCGACACAACGGAGCAAGTTTCAGCAAAAACTGATGCCAGCGATTTCAACCTCGTGCCGTACTCGACGGAATTGCAGCGTCGGAAGAAAGCCGAGCTTCGAACCTTGCGGACCAAAGTGCGCGAGATGGAAATCGTTCTGAATCAATTAAAACAGACGCATCGAGAAAATATCGAGATCGCTGCAAGTCGTTCCGACTCGAGTCGGTGGCGCAGTGTTGCTGCCATTTCGTCCTGTGAACGACAGCGGGCCGAGCAGAGGAACCGGGAACTAAAAGCGATTTTGGCGAACCAGATTAAAGTGCGTGCTGCTCTCGCCAAGCTACTTGGACAGAAGAGGGTGCAAGAGGTGCGTTGAAATGTATGATGACTCCGTGAAAGGTGATTGTGCTGACAACGATTCGACTCTGTAGGAAATGAACTTTGTGTTCCAATCACCACGACCAACAATTGACAGACCACTGCTCGAATCCAGCGGTGAAGTTCTCGAGGCGATGGCTGAGACCTTGGCACACCTACACCGAGAAATGGGAACGGTGCTTCCAGTTCTTCAAAGCGATGTAATGGTCTCTTTTCGCTGCGAATTTGTCTCTAAGAGTGATAGAGGACGAGGAATGCAGATCAGCGCTATCACTCCGCTGGCGTGTAGCGCACACCAAGCTGGAAACTGGATTTTAGGATATGCCGCAGAGGATCACAAGGAAATGGGGCGAGATATTTCCTTCAATCACGTAAGTGAATTCGCTACCGCAACTTTGGACTCAATTGTTGACTGAATTTCGTGAAACAGACTCAAAAGAAACTTGTCTATCCGCTGGACATGTACAGCGTGTCAACTCTGCGTGTGGGTCTGCAAATTGTGAATACGGTCAGCACCTTTCGTAGGTATGAGGATGAAAACGATCAAGTTTTCATCGGGACGACGAAATGGTTTCTACCTGACGGGAGATTGCTACTGCAAGATTACAACTGGACGGTGATTTCGCCATCGCCGATAGACCTTCAACACACGTGTGTCTTGCGAAATTGCTACAAATTGGAGTTGGCATCCAAAGAACTTGAAGCGCAGGAGGAGATGAGGATGCTGGATCTTAAAATGCGAAATGCTATCCAGTCCACACAGGATGCATTTCTTACTCGAATGGGACTGGGTACGCATTAATCAAGACTGCCGAGACTAGCTAGGGCATTATTTGATAAGGTACATACGCAGTTAGCATCTGCTGGTAGCTCCTCGAAGTAATTTTAAAACATTTGGAATAAGACACGGATGCTAGGTACTGTACCAACCTGCAATTGATCTGGCCCACACGCTGAAACAGTTTGTAGTCGACACGTACCCGACCAACTCTCGTCGACCAAAAGATGGTTGCTGTAGTAAATGAAGCGAAGAAGACGTTCAGGAAAGAGCGTTCAAGAAAAGTGGGCGGGGCCCCGTACTCAACGGACTTGGTGCGTCGGAAAAGAGCGGAACTGGAAACCCTTCGCCTCGAGGCGGAGACATTGAGTGCTGAATTGGCAACGTTGCAAGCAACTCGTCAAATGTACGCAACGAGTGCAAGGACATTGACAAATTGTGACGGAGAGAGATCTACACAATGGCGCAGTGTGGCAGCTATTGAAAGTGAGAAACGGCAACGCGCAGAGCGGGTGAATCGCGAATTGAAAGCGATTATGGAGCATCACTCGAAAACACTAACGTGCTTCAGCAAAACTTTCCCCAAGACGCGTGCTCTGGAGGTACCAGTGAAGTATTTCTTGGCTAAAAATTGTTTTCGGGGAAAACTAACATTTATGCGGCTTTACGTGGTTCCAGGGCGAGAAGTTTGTCTCTCAACTCCATCCGAAAGTAAGCAGGCCCATGCCAGCGTTTAGTATCAGCCAAACCACGTTGGATGAGGTTACGAATGCTCTCGACTGGCTTCGCTTAGACACCGACATGATGTTCCCGGTTGTCGAGAAGGACACCGCAATCTCTTTTCGTTGCCAGCGCTTGCCTCTATCCAACAGTATGCTGATGAACTCCATTACCCCGGTCAGTTCTTCAGCACAAGAATTAAACAACGCGTTGTGGCGCCATGCTACAAACACGAAAAGAAATCCGGACGATTCCTTCCGCTTCGTACGTTTGTGCACTGACATTGCTGATAATTGAACGAAGCCCTGATACTCATTTTGCGTTTTGGCATGATTGGCAACAGGTTGATAAGAAGATTCCGAGTCCACTCGACATGAATGCCATGGCTTCGCTGCTTGAAGACACTCTGTGCGTTAATGCCGTAAGTTCTTTTCGCAGATATGATGAAGGGGATCGGATCCTTTTGGTAGGGACCACAAAGTGGTTTCTTGCTGATGGACTTCTTTTACTACAAGACAACAATTGGACTGTGATTTCAGCGTCTTCATCAGATCCGCTTCACACTTCTGTGATGCGGACCTGCTACCAGCTCAAAATGGAATCCAACGTGCCAGCAGCAGTCTTGTACGCACAACAAAAGGTGTTCAACTCAATTGGTAGCAAGATGCGAAAATATTGTCAGTCGATGCAGGATAAACTTTTGAGTGGTGTAGTTTCTGGATAAATGTAGTGACGAAAAGATCCTTTCTGCTTCACTTTTGCATTTGTCAAGAACTTCATCCGTCCCATTCGTGATATAAATTGAGAAACAAAATGCAGTACAGCTAGCAGTGCATTCGATGGTCACAATTCTAGCGTTTTCGTTCCGTGCTGTCGTAAAACTCGTGTCTCCCACGAAATAGCAAATGTGATCATCGTGTCCGATTGTGTCAGCCCAAAGGTTAATGACACTGGTTTATCCGCCAAAACTAGCTTCTGTTGGGAGGCCACTGAAATGTCAGCACTACTTACGTAGTACATGTAGTGTATTGCTAGGATTAAAGAGTTAAATGAGATGACTAAAGAACCGAACCAACTCTACTAGGTATGGTCGAGATTTCGATGTCTATGGAGCTAATTAATAAAAGCTAGATACTGAAAGTACAGGGTGCCAAATCCTTCATCCAATTCGCCCAAGCTGTTCTTGACCTCGCTAAGTCGGCTCGTGATCTTGTCGATCTTGTCGTCTGTGAGACCCAGCGCGCGCCATTCCAAAAACTTCTTTTCGGCGTACTCCGGCCTGACCTCCATCTTCTCCAATGTTTTACGGGAAAACAACTTGCCCTGAAGCTTTTTCATGTGCTCGACCAAGTTTTTATGTTCCAGCGCTTGGGCCAAAGTGATTTTCTTCGTGTAGAGCATTTTGACGATATCATCGATCGAGGTGGTAAAACCCCATCTCTCTTCATCTTGAACATAGTTCGCCTAGTATCCCCGCAGCGAGCGATTGTCAATTGGTTCAAATCCCTCTGTCTGGGTCATGTCAGTCATCACTCGGTTTGCCTTGATGAATTTTACAGCCATCTTGGAGAGTTTAGTCCGGTCTACTGAGGTGGCGTCACAAATGACGCGGCTAATGCAGAAGCGAGGAAAACGAAGCTCAGACGCATGCCAGGTTGATACTATTGATGTGAATACTTGAGACCCAAAAAGCTAAATGAGAAGTGAGATTGGCAGTCTTAAAAGAATGCCTTCGACTGTGGTGCTACGGATGTTTAAAGCATCACTCTTAATCCGTTCTGTCTAGGCCAAGGCTGCCCCACGCCGCATATCTGTAAACATGCATAATAGGTATTACCGCACATATTACGCATGTTTACACTAGTATTGGCGACAGCGAGCCGTATATATTGCGTACACTTCACAAAACCCCCTACCATTTTGAAGTCGTGAGCGCCACCAGTAGTTTTGAAACCGTGATACTTACTACCCGAGGTATTAGAATTTCTGATATCCATGCCGACAACCACAAACCCATCGCCGATGAGTAATCGAGTTGATCAAGATGCAAAAACACGAACCCGACACAACGAAGCAAATGACGAATGGCATTTCGAGTCTTGGTGAAAATGATGAAAACAACGTTAATCTCGTGTCGTTCTCGACCTTGAAATACAGCCTAGGTGAACATTTAAGTCGCTAAGAATGATACAAGGACCCGTCTACTCAAACCTTTTCCAATCGCCCCAAAAATTTTCGTAGTGAAATGATGAAATCACCGATTTCCTTGCTACTAACGAACCGAGTTGCAGAGCGAATAAACTATTTGCGATCAATCTCCTTCATGGTCGTCGAAACAGTCCTGCCCAGACCAAGATGGCGTTAAATATTGACGCCCAGGACCCTCCCAGGACCCTGGGCGTCAATATTTAACGCCATCTTCTTCATCTTGTCCGACTAAAATTGTTCGTAGATGAATCGGAAGTGCTCTTCAGTGACCAGCGTCGTTATTTGCATTTTCCAGTCACGATGCAGTCCCAATCGGCGGTGGTGCTAGGAGATATGAGGACATCGTCAACGACCCACATACCTATCAAAACTTGGAGACGAAAGCTGACCGAAGCCTGGCTTGCTACCCAAATCACCAACTATGGCGGAAAATATTCGATTGAGCGGATGTTAGCGCTCGGAGAATACAGTCAAAAGACCTCTTTCACCCGCGTATTGCTGGTGATTGTAGGGACACCAGTTCCCATTGTGCTGATTGTGATCGCACAAGAAAGTGTTCCACTACAAGACCCAGGGGTTGGAGTGAGAATTACGGATTTTGGGTTCGATTTGGCGTCTTGGCTGGATCAATCGCGTACGGGACCGTAATGCACGCTGAAAGTATGATCGATGGAGCCAAACTTTCGCTGCGTCAGACCCTTCTTTTTGCCTCTTATGTAACAGTGAGCTGCGTACTAACAGCTATGGTCATTGCTTCTCAGTTAGTATTTCCGATTCCGTTCGTATCCATAACCTTTTCGATGGCCATGGTCACAATTCTAGCCATTTCTTTCCGAGCTGTTGTTGGAGCTCGAGTCCTCCGCGAGATAGCAGAACGTCGAGACCAACTTATTCGATTTACTAAGTTTGCGTCGGTGCAATGGTCAATGTCCATGATTTATCCGGCCTACCAGGTTTTGTTTCAAGCTGCAAACAACGCCCAGTGGGAATTACCAGTGCTTCTGCTGCTTCCCGTCTTGAAACTTGTGCTGGAAAACGTCTTTGTGCGAACTTTTGAGTTAAAAGAAGACATGATTCCTGAAGGTGTGATTTTCACTGTTGACTTTTTCGACGCGCTGTATCTGGCGACGTGCATCCAGACGGTGAAGTCTGTCACAACCGTTGTGGTAATTATGACGGTGGACTTGGCTGAAACAGCTATTGAGCTGCATGATCTCCATGTACTGACACAAAATATCCTCACACGTCTCCATGCTGCAGCTGGATCTTCCAGCAATTTACTCGCTTCAGTTCGTTGCCTTTGTCTGCGCATCGTATCGGCTCAAAACCAGACTCGGGTGGCAGATAGCACCGTGCGCTCGTGCATTTCACACGCACACTCGCTCGAGACAAAGCAATTTCTCGAAAAACTCGATAGTTGTTCATTTTCCGGCCAGCCTCAAAGTTTGTTCCGGCAGTACTCGAGCAAGGGAAGAGTTTCAATGACTGTGGTGCCTGGTACCATAACGTGGTTCAATAGCATCCGCAGTATTAACACAGTTCAGCCAAGCACAACTGCGATGGCGGTAAAACCCAAGCCAAAACGTTCTAGTTGGGCTCGCAAAAAGTCGTTCGTCGACAACGTAAGTATTCTCGACGAGGTTCTCGAAGCTCTCTTCACTGGTTCTTACCGAGTATTTGGAAACTATTGTCCCGACTCTCTATGGTCTGTTCATTGTTGTGATGGTCCACTTGCCGAGCGCTGAGTACCATCTCGAGATGGAAGGTATCACCCACGAAAATGTTGTCAGCACTGTCCAAAGTGTCTTTCTCTACGGACTGCTAGAGCTCGCCTCGTTTGTGGTGCTTGCCGTAATTATGCGAAGGAATTGTGGCATCCAAGCTTTGTACCATCTTACATTTGTGCTGGAGACGCAGGCATCGCCGTGCAGTCCAAAATGATATTGTGGACTATCATGACGCTAACGTATCGTATTGCTCACTTTGGTACGTCCATCTTCTCTGAGATAAAACACAAGTTGAGTACTGATACGGCTGCTTGTAGGCGTGGATTTTTCCTTTAGCTTTTCGTGGATTCACGTGTAAACAACCGAAATCCGGCGAACTTCTAACAGTTCGATCACAAAAAGCAACAAAAATAATTATCATAGATTTGTTGATACAGTTTGACTGCTGTTTGAAGCCGGAGATGTACAGAATACAAATGTAGCAGTCATCAATGCTCATGACCTGGTTTGAATGCTGCAACCTCTCTTGTGTTTATGATCCGTGCAACATAATCACTTTGCCTTGTTGTTTATGAAGGATGTAGCATGTTCATTGATGCCAGCGTGTTGCTGCAGATTGTGGGACACATGCACATAATCGCCTGTCATCACGTGGTTCCTACTCATACAATATCGGTCATCGTCATGGCAAGTCTATCTACTCATTTTCCAATCTGCGCTGCCCCGCCAAATTCAACTTCCAGCATTCACCAAGTCTAGAAAATGATGACCTCAAGTGCGCTGTATCCCCCGAACAGTCAGTGGCTCAGTGACTCAATTGTTGGCACAGTGGTTCAGCGCTCCAAGACACGTCGCCAGACGCCAACGACTTCCTTGGTGAACGCAAATGCCAAACCAGAGCGGGACATCGAAACTAGACCGAGAGGTGACGCACGCAAAGACACTTCGTCTACGATCGGCGAGACGATACCAGCAAGCAATCACACCATCTCCCACAGTAAACGAGAGAGGGCAATGCTCGACAGTGCACCAGAAACCGCAGCTACAACCATCGATCAAGACACCGGTGAGGGTCATGTGCCCGACAAGAAACGACGTGTATCGAAGGTCGAGGCACAGCGCCAAATACTGATGGAGTTGCTGGACGAAACAGTCCCAACCCACAAACTGTCGTCCGATCTGCTGAAAGCCTTCGATCAAAGCATTCTGCACAACCGCGAGCGTCGGCGTAAGGCCCAACAACGCTACCGACAAAAGAAAGAAGATCTTACAACTGCTTTGGAGGGTGACGTCAAAAAGCTCCAAGCTGAGATTCGTCACCTCCAGGAGCAGCGGCAGCAATACGTTCTTCCAGATAAGGTAGCAGAGACGCACCCATGGAACGTGGTTTCGGAGTACTATCGCTTGTTTCGCCACGGCTGCAAGACACGCGATTCAATTCCTAAAGCTGGTATCTCCAAGCTCACATCGCAGGCAGTTCACCCACAGACGAGCTTTCTACTTGCGGTGATGGCCCCAAACGTAAGTGTGAACAGTGGATATGGCATTGACGCGGTGCTCAGGGAGTGGAGATCTGTCCCACGGGTAAACGACAATGTCATCGTTCGCCTTCAACGTTTGGAATACGACGAGAAGACTGCGATGGTCGCCACTATTCAAGTAAGTACTATCATCACGGAAGAGATGCTGCGCCACGAGTTTTCACACCTTGTCGGCAATGGTGAATGGTCTCCTCACGCAACGAAGCTTCTTGGTCGGCAACTTGTCATCCCCGCCACGGTTCGTTTTGAATGGGATGCTGTGAGTGCTCGCGTAACAAGCATGCACTACACAGCAGACTTGGTAACCCCATTTCTGAAGCTGCTCGGGAATTTAGCGGACGCAGCTTTCGTGATTAGCGGTTCGCGTCTTGGGGTGGTATCCGGTCAGGGGTTATCGGTAAAAGCAAAGTGAAGATGCAGAAATGACACTACCACGATAGCATCAGGAAGTTCACGTCCTGCGGTGGCAAGTGGCAACAGAACTTCGCTGAGATAACGGGCAGTCGCTGCTCACAATGATACAATTAAAATTTGTCCTCCCAGCGTGACGAGCGATTGACCTACTGCAATACTTGCTTCCATTAAAATGCGCAGAATCATCGTCATACATGAAATCCTGCGCCGTAAGTTTGCATATCTCTGCCATGACCGTAATCCCAGCTCGTTGCATCAGAAAAATACTTGGGCAGTGGCTTGAGCATCCGGCCATAATGAAGTTTGAATGGATTGCCACAATTGACCGAACCCCAAGCATCAATTCTAATAGCGCCAAGAGATACATGCGAAACGTGAAAGATCCCATGCACGCGTTGGCTAGTTATGCCCACGAAAGTTGATATCCCTACACAGCAACGTATCTGGAGTTTTACTGCCATCGCGCATGTCAACACTGAATTCGCATTCTTCTTGTCTTCAAAAAGTAATCGGCACAATCTCCCACAAGATCGATTGCTTGGCCCAGCACGCACTTACCACGATGACAAGTCTAACACCGTGTTGAACCGTTCTTTCTGGGCTTCCTCCGCGTCATTAAACTCTGGCTTCAAAAACTCGGCAACCATTCGAAACACTGCGTCCGGCAGCTCAGCCACAATATTCAAACGCACAACCCTCCGCTTCGTTGTCGAGCGCTCAGGCGCGAACCGGACCAAAAACACAATCTGCATCCGTTCCCAGACACAGTCACGTCGATGCAAGTCTGCAATCTCGTCCAACTCCGGTGGAACTCGTCCCGGGCGTCTCGCCACAACCGTTTTTCCACGACGACAAGTCTCCACCTCATTAGAAAGCGCGAACCACGTTGCATGGCCCACACATCGGCGGTTCAATCGGTGCATCTCCTGCACGACGCGAACCATATGCGTCTCCACCGCTTTTGCCACGCAACTCGAGACCGAGACATCTTCGTCCTCCTGCTGCACTTTCCGAGTCTGAATCCACTCTCCATGAGCTGTCAACTTGTCCACCCGTCGGTTGTTCCTGATGACCCACTGTAGTTTCCTGTTATGAAGTAGCTCCAGCACACACCGTTCGTCTCCACTTTGAATGGCCGAATGGAGGGCGTGCAAGGGCGTATTGACCCCAATCTCCTCTTCTGGACTCAGCAAGTCCAATATATAGGACGCCAGCCGTCCGTGGCCGTTTAGACACGCGAGTCCGAGCGCCGTTCGGCCTTGGGCGTCCCTGTCACTCCACTGTAGAACTTGATGCTGCGAGGTCTTGTCCCAGTCTAAAACACTCTGGAGGACACTGCAATGGGCCCCAGAGACACAAACAGCCATCAACACATGACGACGATGGTCGTCTTTGGTCCGTAGGGAAGCCCCTTTGCCCAGTAACATATTTACTAACGTTTTAATAGTTTTTAAGGACGCCGAGTCGCTCGTAGCGGAGACCATGAGCGACGTCACGTGGGGACTCGACGAGGACCGCGCGTTGGCCAGCGACGGCTCACGGAACAAAAGACGACGTGCGACGTCCACTTGGCCCAGGCGAAGCGCCTCGTGGAAGCGAGGAGCGACGCTCGAGAGTTTGGGCGGAGGAGTGCGGCATCTCATCGGCTGGCCGCAAATTTAATAATGACTGATTAGAGGGGTTGAGTATGTGATTCTAGCGATATGACTTGTCAGAGAGCCTTGATGCTCGTAACTCATTTGGTGTTTGTATTGAGTGTATGATATAATAGAGGTATATAATTTATGGAAGAGAATATGGTCACGACCCGCTTAGCCGCTTGGACGCTCGACGCTCCATCTTTCGCAGCCGTTTAGCCTTGCAATGACCAGGAATA
The DNA here is from genome assembly GCA_032158285.1 of Phytophthora sansomeana. Taxonomy (NCBI): domain Eukaryota; phylum Oomycota; class Peronosporomycetes; order Peronosporales; family Peronosporaceae; genus Phytophthora; species Phytophthora sansomeana. Next base: position 70,568 of record JAPDHH010000035.1, on the reverse strand, counting down.
CATAGTCTAGAACAGGTTGTACAAGGTCTGGCTTCGATGAGGAACCGGAGGATCCTGGCTTCTTTGTCTTCTTGCAAGCCGACGAAACTCAAAATGATGGCAAAAGTTTCGTCTGGAATGAGGATCAGTGGGTGGAAAGCTCGGTCTTGTCGTCCATTTGCTGTCGGTGACGGCATTTGCCGTTGTCGGAGCAGTACGAAGGCTCCAATTTGATCCCAAAGCCACTGTCGACGTTGGGCTCGAGCCAAATCAACGAGTTCACGTGAGACTTTCACTTTAGTCTTGGGCTCCTTTTGGAGTCGGTAGAGTGCATACCACGTCGCGAGTCGAACGTCCTCTGGGTTGTAGCGGTACACTGCAAGAACGACACGAGGCAAGTTGTGGAGAACGGCAGTTTGGACGCACGTGAAGACGTTGCATTTTTGCTGCTGTGAATCACTCGGAACTTTGTGTGTCGTGGTGCTGTGAATGAGCTCGTTCCGGATGCTCTGCTTGTGTAGAACTCTCCATACTTTGCTTTCGTCTGCAGTTGCAATCGCGTCTTGAAGCGGTTGCAATGGAAATTCAAGAGCGTTGTTCGAGCTGCTGGAGAGGAACGACCACATTGTCCGTAGCTGGTGCAATCGAGAGTGAGCGAGGTCCAACGCACGAGTCCTGATCCAAGTCGCCCAGTTGCATGCACATCTTTGTCGATTTCGGTTGGACGAGGTGGTGAGGGCCATCACACCATCCATCAGCGGTTGACGACGCCGAGGTGGTCACTTGAGGTCATCTCGATCTTTCGCATGGTAGTAGATGGCTCCATGCGATGTAGTTAGGAGATTTGGTATGATACATGTCCTCGAAGGTTGGGCGCGATACACCGGACACTGTCGGTGGAGGACCTACCGGGAAACTACTTCAACTTGACAGGTAAACACGAGGATCCCTCCGGCCCTGTGCTTTGCTGCTTGGGGTCAACCCGAGGAGAAATACCGCACGTATGTGTACGGATTGATCGGTGACAACGACCAAAGCGTAGTGTGCCGGTTTCAAACCAACATGTTCGACATGGGGGTCAAGGCAACGTGTTCATTGTGGCCGCCAACAATTAACTTCTGCTTCACTCAGTTCGGCGGAATTGATGACACTAACGTTCGTTAGTCAGCGAAGTACTCTTCCTTCATGATACGGCGAATCGTTGCAAGTGCCCACGGATTCCACCCGCCCGAAGCGACTTCTTTTCCGTCAGGGTCGTACAGAACTCGCATGGACCAGCTTTTGCCAAATCGACGACGTGCGTCGATCTCCTGGCCGGCGGACTTCAACGACATTTTGCTCGACTGTAAATCCTATGGTCTGTTTTCTTTCTTCTGTACACAGTGTAAGAAGAAAGAAATGATGATTGTGGTAGAGCGAAGATACTCTTTTCTTCATTTGTTGTTCTGTACTGTTCGTTGATTCCTGTGGAACCAACACGTAGGCATCCGATGATAATTAAAGTGTCGTGAAGTACCATCTTCAATCACGAAATAATGCCTCTAAGGTTTAGGAGACGTGTTGCATTAAGCATGGCTCGGAAATTCGTGTCCATCCGAGACAGGTTTGCTGGCACAGTGATTATTGTTTGAATAGAACCACAAAGCTGGACCACTTGCACAACACTGGTTAAACTGCCCGCAGTATGCGTAGCCCGAATTGTCATTCCCGATTGGGTTGGAAACTGTGTCTTCTCGCTAAATTGTTGTTGTCTTCAAGGAAAACTACTGAAGTATAATTTAGCGAGAAACTTGTGATCGGGGAAAGTTTGAAGATCTGCTCGCCCTTTTACCCTCGTTTCGGGAAGACATTCAACACAATGACTTTTTCACTTCAGAAATTGCTGCTCCCAGCGACGGCGCCATCGCAAGGAGGTTCCATTTCATTGTGCTGTTGGTCTTCGTCGCCCTCGTGGCAATTACCGAAGTGAATTCTACCAAAGTGGTCTCTTCCAAAGTTGTTCGCCTTGTTTCCGACAGTACTACCAGAAATGATGCGAGACTACTAAGAACCAAGACGGAGAGCGCCACGGAAGAAGAGAGAGCAAATTCCACTTCATCAATCAGTAACGGAGTAACCAAGCTCAAAACGTGGCTGCAATCCAAGTGGGCAGCGATCAAGGAATTCTGGGCAAACCGAAAACAAGTTCAACAGTGGAAGAAGGAGGAAGCCACTCCAGACGATGCGTTCGAGGCGCTAAAGCTAAATGCAGGAACGGAAACACTACTGGCCAACCCAAAGGTGGACGTTTGGCTCAAGTACCTCAAAGTCTACAACAAGAAGAACCCTACCGAGATGAAAACTGCTTGGCACGTTCACGAAATACTACGGTGACGAGGCTGTGGCAAAGATGCTCGAGTTGGGGAGAAGGAACCCGGCGACAAACAAAAGAGCTGACGCGTTGCAAGGTCAGCAATTAACGGGCTGGCGAATGAATGGTCTGTCTCAAGACGTTGTTTTTCAGCTCTTGAAGCTGGACAAGGGGGGTCTAGACACATTTTTCACGAACCCGAATGCCAAAGTTTGGTACTACTACTTCTTTCAAGGAAACGTGCACAACGAAAACTCGTATACGACTTTGATCCAGACGTTGACGACGAGGTATGGAGATGAAGCAGTGGCGAAGGCGATCGAGGTGGCGAAGAAGGTGGAAACTCCCCAGAATTTGCCGGATAAAGTCATGAGTACACGAACCTTGGCAACAAATTTCGAGACGGCGCAATTCAAGCAGTGGATGCATGAAGGAACAGATCCAGCAGCAGCACTAACAAAGCTCACTGCGAAATTGGATGCTGCTGACGCGGATGATATCTACAAGTCCTACACGGCATTCTACAAAGAGCACAACGCGTAGACGGATGGGACTTTTTAGTCAAGAACTATTACGTAGAAGTTGCAAGGATCCACCTTAATAGAGTTTCAGACACGTATAACATTAAAGTCCGTGAAGATACGGCTTGAAAGACAGTGTAGCTTGGAGCTTCCTTTTAACAAAGGAACAAAAATGCATAAAGAAAATGAAGAGCATAGCTTGGATTCTTGAAAAAATGAAGTTCATTTGGTCTTCCCCTTCCAGTCTGGAGTGCACTCACTGCACTTGTGACCACCTCCTAGGCGATCGGTAGCTGTATCTCCGTGACGCTGTCCAAGTCTTCCTCAGCGTTTCCACTCGGTCTCTTCATGTACACCTCGCGCGAAGGTCCGGCAGGCGTGAGCTTCTCCGTCCCAATCCAGTTGAAAAACGTTTGGTACGCTGAAAAGTACCCGTCGCACGGACCGACGTACACCATCACAGCAGCTCGAGGAACTGCAGCCACGTCACGAACAGTGAAAGGCGCTTCGACTGACACTTGAGCATCGTCAGCAATGGGGAGACAAACTTCCACTTCCACGTCCGTTTGTCTGCCGTCCTGAGTGAAATTGAGGGCGAAGGTCGGTCCAGTGATGGAGACCTCGAGGGTCTTGGCCAACTCGAACAATTTCGTCCACAGATCTCCCTGCGCTCGGTAGTTCGGGAGGACCGACCGCAGCGAAAGCACGCGCACTCGTGGCAAACTCTTGATCGTTGGTGTCTCCATCGCCTTTGAGCTTCTGGAGCTGGTGTCTTTTCCAACCGGAAAATATCTTTCCACTGCCGCCGCTCGCGCCAAAACTTCGACTGTTTGGACTGAGATTGTCGAGTTGGCGGGAGACGAAATGGGTCGAACTTTGGAAGCTGTCGAGTGTCAAGTGTCTTGCCATTTCTGAATCCGACGCAACCTGAACAACCAAACGCAAGTTTATGAGGATGGAAGCGACATCCGACTGCAACTCCATTCGACGTCAAGACGCTGCAGCTCTGAAGTCACTTCAAACAAACCAACCAGATCCACTACTACCGCAAAGTCGACGGTGGGCAGGACACTGTGGATGTGACGGATCCTGTGAGTTCCAAGACTTTGACGACAACATGAATGTGGTCGATACCCGAGCCAAGACACCAGCAGAGGACAAGCAACTCGACCAAGACGCTCCAGTGCTTCTCCTGCACTTGCTGCTCATGTGGTAAACTGACAAGTCAATACCACACAAATATAAAAACTTTCACGTCAGAGATCCATAAGCCTAAGTGCACATTACCACAGCGCTCATCTGAGCTTGTGCTCAACACCAACAATAGTGAGAGCAACAATAGCCTGTACAGCATTCATCTCCTTGGCCCGAGCTCAGCGTACGAGTCCAAATTTACCAATTCCCGGGCGGTTGCTTGGGTCTGGCTTGAAGATAACTTGTCCCTGAGACTTGTCATTTTGCTCTTGACCAACCCAAGGTTATCGTGGTTTGAAGCTCCGATGCCGTCGTCTCCGGCGAAGCTTCGAGGTGCCACCGTGACAAACTCTCTCGAGCAGGATAATGTCGGGCAGTTCAGGTCCATCTCAGTCAACGACGAAGTCGATGACACCAATGACATTGAGGTGATCAATGCAGCCTCGGAGGCCGAGGAAGAGGAGTCCCGCAATCCACGTCGAGAAGAGGAACAGCCCATGACCAAAGAGAAGCGTCTTGCTTTCAAGCAAATGGAACGTTGGCGAGTTGCGATGAAGAAGCGGTCCAAGAGACTTCGTCGTAGCAGTAAGTGGAACGCCAAGACCCAAGCATACGACGATGAAGTCGAATTCGACAGCCTCTTCGGTAGTAACAGCACCTTCGGTCGTGAGGTAAGCCAAAACGCTGAGGTTGCTATCGAAAGCGAGGAACTTACCCTTAATTCGTTGACATTTACAGCTTCAGGTGGTGAGTTATCCGTGGCCGATCTGGATCTTCGGCCTGCTGATCATCATGGGCGCCTCCGTCTTCGTTCACAGTGTGCACAGCCAGAGAGATGACGATGGCTTGCATCGCAACGCAGACTGGTGGAAATATGTCGTTGCCGTCGCCATCTACGTGTTGGGTGTCGTCCTCATTGCAAACGGACGAGTGGAGACTTTCTACATGAACAAGGAATCGTCTCGACTCTCAGTCCGCTCCAACAAACCGCTCTGCTTGAGTGCTCGCTACACACGAGTAGTGGACCGCGACATGCGTCACATCACCAACATCCGCGTCGAGGCTGCAGGTGAATACAGTGGGGACGTGGACACTCGCACGTACAAAGTCCACTTCGACTTCGATGACGGGTCTCACGTGACAGCTCTCGAAAGTCGCTCCAAGCAGAAAACAATGCGGCGCTGCCGTCACATCAAAGCTTTTGCTGCAGCTTGTCCTCCAGCCATCGCTCCACTTCGATCCGCCTCGGAACACTTTCAACCTGTGCTCAAGGTTTCTTCGGGATCTCCACTACGCCACGCCACCACTTCACCTGCCAAGTTAATTCGCGAGTAGCTTCTCTCTTTTCAGGTCCAGCACCGTAGCCTTCCTCCTCTCGCCTGCATACTTATCTATCCTAGCCAGCCGGACCTGAACAAACACACACATCAAGCTGTTCAGTTTTATTGTTGTTTGTGTTGAATCATCCATCCGTGGTTCGGCTAGAACGCCCCCTTCAAAACCTACTTCCTATACTATTCATCTATGTCCCTCCTCGCGAACCTGTCACCGCCGCCAGCACAAAGACCCCAAGTCATAGGCCGGAGCTGTCTACTGCACTGACCGTGGATAGGTGGGAGTTGCGGTGCTGTACCAGCAAATTGATTACTTGAGGTCCTTGGGCTCTTTGAACATCACTACGACACACGTCACGTTATCGGTCGAGCGCTGGTGGAAAATCGCATGCTCCACCATAGCCTGCAACAGAGAAATCAAAACGTTTAGATGTCAAATTATAATCATGTCATGAAAGATATCGGTAGCGTACCTCCACTGCACGCTGCACGTCACCAAGCTGAGCGATCTTCTGACGCATAAAATCAACGGCCTCTTGGTCCTTCAGCACGTCGTACAGCCCATCGCTCGCCAGCATAACGAACTCGCAGTCGTCCGTGAGCTCTGTAATTGTGATTTCCGGCGTAGGGATCACCAGCGGACCCTTGAGAATATCGTTCGGATTCACTGGCAGCTCCTGTGAATCGAAGTCACTACGTGGCTTGGAGTCGACGTCCTCACTCGGCGGCTCCGGCATATCGAACGTCTTGAAAGGTGCATCTCCAAAAGCTCGAGACACTGCAAGTTCTCCCATAATGCGTCCGTGAATCACAAAGCCGCCCGTGTCGCGAATACGCTGAGCCTCATCTTGCCGACTTGGCTTGTGGTCGTTCGAGAGTCGAACAGCCTTACCAGCGCGGCTCATAACCGTTCGTGAATCGCCCACATTCGATACAAACATATACTTTCCAGCGACGAGCACGGTCGTGGCTGTACTGCCTGCCTGTGGTCGCTCCGACTCATTCAAGAACTCCTCATCGGTCTGCTCGAAAGCGTCGATAAGTCGCTTCGTGATCATCGACTGCAGCTCCTCCGGTGACTTGTTGATCAACGGCTTCAGTTCTGCCTTTTTCATGAAGAAAGTCTCGATAATATTGTGATGCAGTACGTCGCCCAAAAACGCCGACGCCTCCTCGCCTCCGTGTCCATCATACACTGCGAAATACGACTGCGGATGCATGCCCAACCGGCTCAGAGACTCGATACACAAATCTTGGATAATCGTGTGCGCGTCCTCCATGTGCTTGCGTGCGCCCATGTCAGCATGAGCCCCGAAATCAAACCGGTTCACAGTCAAGCAAGTCTGCGCAACCAGCAAGTCGTCGCCAATCTCTAGTCGGTACGGCTCCTGGTAACTGCCCACGAGTTTCATGAACGTGCCGTTGGTCGAGTTCAAGTCCACCAAGTAAAACTGGTTGGTCAGTTCGTCAAACCAGATCGCCGCGTGCTTGCGCGACAGTTCTCCATCTCCCGTATGGATCTTGTTGTCCGCCGATCGACCGATACCCGCTCCTTCGCGTCCAATAGTAAACTGCGTGCCTGCCAATTTGCCGCTCAGCGCCGACACCTCGAGCGTCTGCGAGGCCTCATGGAACGCCGTGACCATGAAGTCCGACTTGCCCACACGGAACGACACGTGCGGTTCCAGCGGCCACTGCATGCGGTCTTCAGCGTCGTCTTCTCCGCCTCCTCCGCACGGACTCAACCTGACAAAAGTGTCGCTCGCGTTGTCTCCATTGGCCAAATAGAACCGTCCTCCGCTGTACAGCACACGCGCGTGATCCTTGGACGCCAACAACTTGTCTGCTGGGATACTAGCAGCGTTCTCTGCACTTCTGCCGATGCCTCCTCCATTGACATCAAACCGGAAGCTCGTGACCGCGTCCTCTTCCGAAAACGCCGTCATCTTCAGCACCACGTGCGTCCACTTTTGCTCCAAATAAGGTGGAAATTCGTCCTCTTCGTCGCCAATTCCTCCACTAATTGGAGGCGAAGAGGTGGACGAAGACGCCGATTTCGGACCCGATTTCAGGGGCGACGGCGGGGGTTCCACCGCGTTCTCGTCCACCGGCTCGGCCAGCGCCGTCTCGAACTCGTCGTGGTCGCTTGTGGCTTTGCTGGTGGGGGCGCTTTTGCTGGTTTTGCCTCGGCTTCGGCTGCCGTTGCTGTGGCCATTGGACATGATGCCGGCACTGTTGGTATTGGACCGGAGCAGACGGTTCACGCCCGACGTTCGCGCTCGCACGAAGGACGTGGTCTTCCTCGCGTCGGACTCTGCAGATATTAATTTATAGAGGGAGAAGTTAACCACTACGGAATAAGAAAAGTAAAACATCAAGTTTCGACGTACGTGGCGGCTCGAGCCGCAGCGTGGACGAGCGACGGCGCTCCATGTCGTTCTCGTGCTTCCTGGCCACTACAGAGAGATACCAGAGTGTTAAGTCTGCGAGAAGCAGTACATGCGTGGATATAAAGTCTGGCAGTACCTTTCATCTTGAGCGTCTGCACGTCGTGCGACTGGCCGTCCGCCATAATTAATGCTGCGTGCGGGGTAAAAGATCTCGGGGGTCCTCTGTCTCTGAATGCGGAATGGCACGCGGGGGCGGCTCCTTCCTGGGTTTCTCCTTCTCCTGCGCTGAGCCGATTCTTCGGGCGACGCTGGCGAGTGATGAAGGCGAGACGCGGACTCGGTGTGATGTCTTGGAGACTGCCCGGGGCGGCACGCACGAGCTCTCTACCGCGGCTTTCTGTGCAAATGTGTGTACACATCGACCTGTTAAACATGGTAGACCAGCTGGGGATGCGAGTTCGACAGGGTATTAATGCTGCGACAGTTGGTGCTGTGCCTTGATGCGGACGCGGCTTCTGTTTGCGGCCAGTTCAGTCGACCACCTGGTTGAGCTTTACCCGTAACAATGCCAACGTGCCTGAGCATGTCTCCCGCGTGTCTTTAGGACAGGTGTCGTCACGCCATGGCTACCAAACTGACGAAATAGTTGTTTTGCAGCTACAAACAATTTACTAGCTAACCAAAGCAACCAGATGAAAACGATCACTGGACTTTGTCGCGTTGTGGTGGCAGTGTTTGAACTGCTACACAGTGTACCTATCGGCAGAAGAGTTCTACTCCAAGCTACTTGTAGTCTTCAGTCGTGATGCCCGAATGTATCCATCTTTCTCTGGTTCTTGCAAATAGCAGGCTGAAGTTGCAAATGTCCGATGGCCACAACACCACGCTGGACGAAGCAGAGAAATGAGTTTAATCTCTGCGTTCGTAATCGGCAGTGCTCTTCAACCAGCATGTGCTGGTAAGGGTATATCCGTGTAAGTACGACATAAAGTTTGACAGGATGTAGCCACCCTGGACAAATCAAATCGCGGGTTCAAAGTTTGAGACCAAGATGGCTACACAAGTGCAACTTCCTCTTGCCCATTGCCATCCACGTTGCTGCAGCGAACTCATAAATTAGTTTCCATTTATTCCGACGCTACTACTACTCGGAGAGGAAGGAAGATCAAGCTTGTGTCGCCGAAAAGTGTTCCTCCACTTGAACTCGCTGAAGTTTTCATCATCCGGTCTCGACTCAACCATCCACACTTTGCACTGATCTCATTCTCTAACTCGGTTGACGGTCTCACTTGCAGCGCTCAATAGTACGATGCATCGGTGAAGCGCGACTGCTTGCTCCGGTAGAACGAGGACGCGTCACTGTTCCCGCTGTTGCCGCGGTCGCGTCCGGGCCCGTGGCTTTCGTACTCACTGAATCCGCTGCTCTGGAAGCTGTTGCCACCGGCGTAACTTTGGTCGTAGCCGCTCTTCCCACTGGCAAAACTCTGGTCGTAGCCGCTGTTGCCATGCGCGTAGCTGCTTTCGTATTCGTTCGACATGCGGTACTCCGTGTACTCGGACTGCACGAAATTGTTCTTGCCGTTGTACCCCGTGCTTCGGAAACTAGCAGCGGTAGAGCGAGAGTCACCCGGCTGGAAGCGCGAGTCCACCATCGACCGGTCCATTGCGGTGCTGGCACCCGTGCTGGCGCGTTTGCGACCTGCACTGCCCCAGTCGTTCGTCGCGTGTGACATATCCTGGATCGAGTCGCCCTCGAAGTCGCTCTCCTCTTCTTCGGAGCCGGCCACATCGTTCTCCTCCTTGCCCTTTCGCATACCAGGATATTTGTTGATGACCTGGCTCACCGAGGACGGATCGGCACTGTAGGCGCTGTTGGCGTAGAACGACGACTGCGCTGTGAAATTGGAGAATCCGCTGGTAGCGTTGCTTTGGCCGGTTTGAGCCATCGGCGGCAGCGACATCTGGGAGTGCGCGAGCGCAATTTGACTCTGAGGTGTTAAGACGTCCAGGTTCGGGTCGTTGTAGTTGGCCGACGCACCCGCGCTGCCATGGTGACCGTGATGGCCGTACGGCTCCTGATCGTACTGGCCATTGTGGTGGTTGGGGTAGTAGTCGTCGTCGCTGTATGACATGGGCGACATGTTGTTGTTGTCGTGGTAGTTGGCCGCCACCGTCGACGAATGAGCTGCTCCCTTGTTGCCATCGTGGCGAGCTGTCCGAAGAACGGGGTCCATGTCGTCGTCCTCGTCGTCCTTTTCAGCCGTCCTGATGTAGATGAACACGGCAATAACCATCACGAGTGCCACGACACCGCCCATGATCAGCACAAGCGTTAGTGTGCTCGACAACCCCGTTTTCCCTGTCGAAGCGGAGTCCGTCATCACAGACGCCGCCGAGGACGAAGCGGCGGACGCAGAAGCTGAGGTCGACGTTGAGGTCGACGCTGAAGTCGTCGAATCTGTCTGTGTCGGTGTAGTGTTTTGAGTCGTGTCATCGGTATCCGAAGTCTCGGACGACGAGTTCTGCTTCTGCTTGGTTGAGCTAGAAGATTTCTTCGAGGTGGGGCTTGACGCAGAGGAGGAATCCGAGCCCGATGCCGACTCGGACGATTTCTTCTTGGTCTTTGACTTGGTGGTCTTGGACTTGGTCTTTGACGATGATCCAGAGTCCTCCGATTTTGATTCAGAATCAGACTCGGAGTCTGCGGGCGAAGCCGATGCCGACTCATCCGAGTTGTCCTCGCTGGCAGTAGGAATGCCATTGGGCACGGGCGTCGTGTGTTCCAGGAATGGAGACTTGGTGAAGACAGATTTCGCTTTTTTCTTCTTTGTTGTCGTCGTGATGGACCCCGATCCATCGGTAGATGCTGTCTCCTCCCCTCCGATCCGGTGTCCGAGCTGGCGTCGGCGGATGCTACGGTGGAGTCCTCCAATTGACCTGAATCCGAAGCACCCTCCGAGTCCAGTGTTCCTTCGTACGTCGATGCCGACTCGCTTGAGCTCGACTTCTTGGTTCTCGTCGGAGCTTTCGTCGTAGCCCGCGGTGTCCTGGTACGCGGTGCCTTCGTAGTGACTCTCGGCGTCGCCGTCGTCTTTCTCGGGGTCTCAGTCTCTTCCGTCTCGGACGAGTCCGACGGTGCGTCCGTAATGAGGATCCACGTTCGCTGTGGAGTCCGTGCCGTGGGCGTCGGGGTGCGCTCAATGACGAGGTCTGAGCTCGAAGTCGAGGTCTCCTTCGCATCCGAGCCGTCCAGGTTGCTTCGCATATTGTACACCTTCACACCCATGGCTGCATGCACAACCACAGCAGCAACTAGTGCTAGTTTGAGCCACCGGTGGTGGACCTGCATCGTTGGAACGCAACCGCTGAGGCGAACTCAATCCGTGAAAACCTGCTTCCTTCGTTCCTGCTCTAGCTAATCGAGAAGTGCTGCGTTGTCACCGCCACGCAAAAACAAGTCTAGCGTAGCGTCCAGTACGCGTCTAGATGCGTTCGATGGTCGATCACCTCCGCCGCGCACTTGGTCGACGGAAATGCACTTGTGGGCGAATGCTGCACTGGGCCTCAGACCAGGAGAGTCAGATGTAGGGGACCAGCGGGTGGGCGATGGCATGTTTGCACTACGCGGCGACTCGCTTCTGTACGCTGGTGATCGGCCCAAGTGATCGGCGAGGCCATCTGGGGCGGCGAGAAACTGCGCGTCTGCCTCGACGACAATGTCGTCGACATGGTCGAATTTTGGTGTTGGCGAGCGCAAACTCGCAGGGGTTGGGCGGAACACGCATCGTGAGATGGGAGCTCGGTGCACTTTGCTCGGCTTGCATCCGCCCGCGTCAACGTGGCGAACCGAGCCCGATAGGTACGTATGCCAACCAAATCAAGTTCATCCATCGCTCTCTTGCCAACACCAAGAGCTGTAAAAGACATTGCTGTTCGAGCGTATCTGTAGTCATCCTCAAGTGAGACCGAACCATTACTTAGAATTGCTGTACCACATGCCGGTGGTGCCATCTGGCCTCACAGCAGCGTATGGTGGTCGAGCAACGTAGGCAACGAAGACTGCATCCTGCAGGTGCAAACGCGCATCACGGTCGGACGGCGAGCGCCGATGGCAACCATGGTTTCCGTTTATCCTCTCGAACCTTGTCGAGCCTCGCTCGCAAGCCACAAGAGGCCGATGATTGTTGGGATTTGCTTCCTCGCGTTGTCGCCGAAAAACACATCCATGTGGTCTCGAGCCCGGCTCGTGATTACTGTACACCTCAAGGCGCCAGTGTTCGTCGACACGATCGAGGCGAGGTGCTGCTCCACCCGAGAGTCGGAAGCAATCGAGTCCGGCTTGGCAATGGTGTCGTTATCTCGCTTAACGGAGACCGGCTTGATTAATTGGCCTGCGTGACACCTTCAACATCCATTCTAGGCGGCTCGTTCTAAGTTGCCGGTCTAGCTAGTGGCCGACCCACCAAACAACAGTTCTCGCATGCCAACACCTCCGCGCTGTCGTCGTGCCTCCAGGTCTGCGAAACGAGTGAGCCGCTGCACGACCACCGGAAGTTTGAGTCGCTGCTGCGGGTCGAAGCAGCACATTTGCCGCACGAGGTCCCAGTGCGCGTCGTCTTCGAAGCCCTTCGGTCGGGGCGGCAGTGCACCTCGTCGAACGTGAAAACGCACCGCCGCGTCGGGCATGCGCGGTCCCCATGGGAACTCTCCGCTCACTGCTTGAAGCACGCACATTCCGAACGAGTACACGTCAGACTCGAAGCTCGGTGGCGCGCCGGCTAAACATTCAGGTGCTTTCCATCTCTGAGCCCCCACCACAGACGAAGTAGTGCCCTGGTCCTGCTCGTTGTCGACATACCTGCGAATTGTGCTGAGGCCAAAGTCTGTAAGCTTGGCGGTCCCGTCAGCACCCACGAGAATGTTGTCACATTTCAGGTCTCCATGCACAATGCTGTGCTGGTGGAGATACTGCAGCCCAAGTGCGCTCTGACGCAGTTTTTGCCAGGCTTCGCAGCGGCGGTAGACGGCAGCGCTCTCAGTCGAGAAACCAGTGCTTGACGTGTTTGATGTGCTTCTGCTAAAACCACTAGAAGTGGATCTGCTCATGCTGTTGTAGCTGGTACCGACGCTTGTTCCACCGCCTCCTTTCGATTCGCATTGATGGAGGTACGCGTCCAATCGTCCATTGCTGGCGGGTTCGCACACGAAGAAAGGTTGTCCACCAACGTGGCAGCCGCCGTACAGTTTGACCACGTACGGGTGATTGAGTCGATACCAGATAGTCAACTCCCTGTAAAACACAATGCTGGGTTGAGTGTCAGGTGCGTTTTTCGGAGGCATGAGCTTCTTGATGACAACGGGAGTACCAAGCCATTTTCCCATGTGAACCGAAGCGAAGGCGCCGTGACCTAGCGACTCGCGTGGGTCGAATTCCACCTCGTACGGGGGAATGAACCATTTTGGCGGTCGCCAGAGGTGAAAATGCGATTTACTGGGGTGTTCCGTAGCTAGCGGCGACGCAGTGGCATCGGACAGCCGGCGAGAAATATCGACGCATGTTGTGCCGATGGCTTCAACTTGCGCAGGCGTGTAACTCGAACGATGGCGCGTTACTTCAAAGCGCAAGAATGTCAACATCTCTTCACGGTCGTCGGCATCCTTCAGCTCATCGATCAATAACGTGACTGCTTCTGGTTGCATCAATGTCCACTCAAAGCTCTCGGTCTGGTGAGCACGTTTCGCGTACCATTGATGCTTCCAGTCGTGTACTCCAGCCATATCTATCGCGAGCGAGTCAGCGGGCGACTGGAGCTCTCGGAGTTTGCCTAGCAAATTGTCCAAGTCCTTGTGGAAGCAATACTTGTCGTTTGCCCGTTGACGTATGGCTGCAATCTGTACACCACGATTTCCTGAGTGGCTTGAAGATACGTGAGCGATGAACAGAGACAAAATCTCTGCGAAATTGGCCAACACGTTCCGGTAACCATTATCTTCGCGTTCTTCTCCGACAAACCCTTCAAGTTCACGTAAGTGCCCGTATATGTCTCCCAGTCGCGCCACGATCTGTGCGTTTAAATCGTTGTCCACATTGGCAACATTGTCCCCATTAACCGACCTGAAAATTTGCGAGTTCAACTTCTCCAGCGCTTCTGGGATCGTTAAATGCTCTAAATCGCCGGGTATGCAGAAACTAGTAAGGCACGCTGCTTCGCCTTCAGTGTCAGAATGCTCCATTAAAGATGTCGGGTACAGTTCTTTCGCCTCGCTTGGTGTTAATTGCCCACCAGATCGATGTACAGCTTGTTCTTTCCTTGCGAGCTCTCCGAGCTTCTGTACGACGTAAGAAATTGATGGGCGCGACGTCGGTTGTTCCATGCACATTTGCTTCACCAGTTCCCATCCTTCATGTTCGAGTTGAATTGGTTGACGCTCGAAAAGTGTCGTGTCTCCATCGAGTACGAACCCCACTTGACTGCTCCCGGCGAACGTCTCAAGGATAATTACACCAAAACTGTAAATATCGGACGCTAACGATGGCGATCCAGGTATCAAGTTGTCTCCTTCTCTTCGCTCTGGGGCCAACCACGGTGCGCCACTTTCAGCAGCAACTCCCTCCTGGGAGATACCTTGATTGTAATTAACCAATCGTGTACCATGCAGCCGAACAAGTTGGAGTCCATTAAGCTTGGCAACCATCTTCATCGTTTTGCCATCGTGAAAGGGCCAGTTAACCTTCCTGCCACGCCGTTTACTTTTGGTTGACCCTGAAAGTCTTTCCACAGCAATCACAATATTATCACAACAAAGTTTCTCGTGAACTATATCGCGCTCGTGAAGATACTGAAGTCCTAGCGCGCTCTCATAAAGTAGACGCCATAAGTGAGGTGGTGTTTTAGTTTCAGAACCACTCGAAGATAGGGCGGTCTGGTATCTTGATAAATAATCCTTCACTGAACCTCCACGAGCACGCTCGAAAACGAAAAATGGTGTAGAGCCCACATGACATGCACCAAAAGCTCGACTACGTGCGGATGAACCAGTTCTGACCAAATGCCTGCCTGTAGCAAAACAACTTCGCATAGCTTGGCAACATTATGGGTGGGAACGAGATGACACGCCTTTTGCACAGTAACGCGGACACCTTCCCACCAACTTTCATCCCGCACTTCGTATGGCGTGATAAACCACTCCGTCGTGGATATTACGGTCGTTTCGACGTGGCGAGTGCATACATCAAAGGCTCGCACCACTAACTCCAGCTGTTCGTCTGAAAAATCGTAGCGGAAGTTGTCCAGTTCGTGCCTCATGAGGGTCATCGCCTCCATAGCCAATTCGACACCTAACATCTCGTCCATATCAGACTGTTCCACGCCGTCGAGAAACGAATGAAATGATGCCACCAAGTCTGCGCAGTCATATTTCCACTGCAGTTCCCATTCTCCAGTTGACTTGCATGAATTCTCGTCACTAGAGTTAGAACCAGTTTCAGTAATCAGACTCTCACTGTCAAATTCAGCAAGCAAGGCATCGAGTTGGTGGTGAATTTGCTCAATTTCGTTGGTAAAGCGACGTGTCTGAGCAATCTTGAGGAACTCGCGTTGATGAATAGAGGATAAGTAGTTTCTCGTAAGATGCCTCATGCTACGCAGCAAATGCTCCGTGCGCGTTTGCCAATTGTATTCCACGTTTTCTCCGTCAGCAAAGCTTAGTCCTTCATCCCATAGCCGAGATAGCACTCGTTCCAGCCGGGCAAGCACGCGAGCACACAAAACAACTCCATTCTCGCGACGTAAGCTGGCACTGCGGAGCGCAGTCCACACGTCTGGTGCATGTAGCAGCAGTTCAGGAAAATGCATATCGTTCCACAAACGTTCACGGTCGGACAAACTCAACAACATCCGCACTATAGAATCCATACTCGGTCGTTGTCTAGGATCGGGGCGTGTCAATTCCTTAACAAATGCCCAGACCGTGTTGTCCATGCCATTAGGTTGCTCTTGATCTTCCTCGATCCTGAATAGCCCATTTGCATTCCCTTCCAGTGCAAGCGCGGGGTGTGGATTGAGAATTTCCAGAAGAGCTTGGCCGAAGGCATACACATCGTCCTCAATTGAAGGCTCCGGTTTAGTATCATCATCATTCGCACTTGCACTCGGTCTGAGTTTTGCTTTGCCGTCACCTCCAACGACCATACACGCGCAGCTAACGTCTCCGTGTACGATCCCTGAACTGTGTAGATACTCTAGACCTCTAGCCACTTCCAATAGCCGTTTCCACAGCTTCCGGACACTTAATACGCTCTTCGCATAATCGACCAGAGGAACAAAGCCCCACAGTGACTCGAAGATAAAGAACGGGGTTCCTCCAACATGGCACGCTCCGTGCATCTTCACAATGTTCGGGTTGGTTACGCAATGCCATTTGTCAGCAAACTTGATACACCTCGTTTCCAAGCTTTCTCTTTCTTCCGCAGTTTTTGCGTATTCCAGCGTGACCTGCAGTCCGTTCCATTCGCCTTCTCCTTTGTCCTCATCCAAAACGCGCACCTCATATCTAGGCACAAACCAGTCCGGCACCGCCACCTCCGACACGTCCACAGCCTTGACAACTTGTTCAATAGCATGATCCAGCAGTTGCTGCTCCTCCACGAGCACGAGTTCGTCCTTCTCCTCTGTCAACTTCCTTCGTTCATACTGCAGCGCCGTCAACAGCTCGACTCTCTCACTCTCCTGCAGCTCTTCCAGCTCCTTTTGCAGCTTCTCAGAGTCGTCCAGAGCCTCTTCAAACACCTGAATCTGCAGCTTGTAGTCCTCCTGCCAGCGTTTCGGCCAGTCCGGAGCCTCTTCTCTCCCCTCTCCTGCAGCTTCTGGAGTCTCCATCAACGCGTCAATCTGCAGATGCATCCAAAGGACCTCTCGACTCGTTTTTAGAGTCTCCAGCAGCTTCTGAAGCACATTTTTAGGCGAATTTCCACCATTTCCGTCTTCCTGAGCGTCTTGGAGCCCCGTTAGCGCCTCCAATTGCTTCACTAGAGCCTTGAACGTCGTCTCCTGGTGTCTGCGGCGACTCAGGACCGCCAGGAACTCGAAATGACCGCTCTCTTCGTCTGAAAACGCGTCGTTTGGGCCATTTAATTGCGTATACAGCGCTTCGAGACGGGGAATGAGGCTACGGAAGACCACGAGGAGTTCTGAGAGGCAGTGAGAGCGTAAGGAAGACAGTACATGGCGCTCTGGCGCTGTTAGAGGCAGTGGAGGCATGAGAGGGGGTGAGGAGGGCGCGGTAGGGACCGCCACAGCCAGCCCCAACATGGCTTCAGCACCGGAATGAGAGTGTATCCATTATAAAGCAACTGTACCCATTACCTCCCAATCCATATACCCTTCCTACTAGATATATAGTGCATATAGTGAATAGAGGGGTTGACGGGAGACAAATAGGGTTTTGTATACCATACCTAGATTGAATTACCTGTAGGAACAATTGCATTGCCATAATGTATATAAATCACGGCCACATGAGCAGCAAGTGCAGGAGAAGCACTGGAGCGTCTTGGTCGAGTTGCTTGTCCTCTGCTGGTGTCTTGGCTCGGGTATCGACCACATTCATGTTGTCGTCAAAGTCTTGGAACTCACAGGATCCGTCACATCCACAGTGTCCTGCCCACCGTCGACTTTGCGGTAGTAGTGGATCTGGTTGGTTTGTTTGAAGTGACTTCAGAGCTGCAGCGTCTTGACGTCGAATGGAGTTGCAGTCGGATGTCGCTTCCATCCTCATAAACTTGCGTTTGGTTGTTCAGGTTGCGTCGGATTCAGAAATGGCAAGACACTTGACACTCGACAGCTTCCAAAGTTCGACCCATTTCGTCTCCCGCCAACTCGACAATCTCAGTCCAAACAGTCGAAGTTTTGGCGCGAGCGGCGGCAGTGGAAAGATATTTTCCGGTTGGAAAAGACACCAGCTCCAGAAGCTCAAAGGCGATGGAGACACCAACGATCAAGAGTTTGCCACGAGTGCGCGTGCTTTCGCTGCGGTCGGTCCTCCCGAACTACCGAGCGCAGGGAGATCTGTGGACGAAATTGTTCGAGTTGGCCAAGACCCTCGAGGTCTCCATCACTGGACCGACCTTCGCCCTCAATTTCACTCAGGACGGCAGACAAACGGACGTGGAAGTGGAAGTTTGTCTCCCCATTGCTGACGATGCTCAAGTGTCAGTCGAAGCGCCTTTCACTGTTCGTGACGTGGCTGCAGTTCCTCGAGCTGCTGTGATGGTGTACGTCGGTCCGTGCGACGGGTACTTTTCAGCGTACCAAACGTTTTTCAACTGGATTGGGACGGAGAAGCTCACGCCTGCCGGACCTTCGCGCGAGGTGTACATGAAGAGACCGAGTGGAAACGCTGAGGAAGACTTGGACAGCGTCACGGAGATACAGCTACCGATCGCCTAGGAGGTCGTAGTCGAAGGGAGGGGAAGACCAAATGAACTTCATTTTTCATGTGACGTTTTCGAGCTACGCTCTTCATTCACTTAATGCACTTTGTTCCTTGGTCGAGGGATTGTCAGCTTCACGCCACAGGCTGCTGGATCTCGGTTACGAAGGATTTCTCACTGGTGTCCTCGATGTTCATTCGGATGTACACTTCTCGCACGGGTGCGTTCGGGTGAAGTCCTTCCTTGCCGATCCACTCATACAGCTTTTGGTATGATGGATTCAGGTCATCGTACGACCCCAAGTGAACCAGAGCAGCAGCTTTCGCCACAACTGGCAGCGTGCGAACTGAGATCGGCGTCTTCGAAGCCGCTTCTTCATTGACTTGGGCGTCCTTGGCAATTGGAAGACACACCTCCGCGTCAACGTCTTTTTCCTTGTAGCCTTGATCGTAGTAAATCGTGAAGCAGGGGCCCGCGATGTCTAGGCCCCGAGCTCTAGAGAACGTGAGCACTAGGTCCCACAACGTTCGCTGCGCTCGGTAGTTGGCGATAACAGCACGCAGAGTCACCACTCGCACTTCCGGCAGATTCTTGATCACGGGGGGTTTACCGGCAGCCTCAACCGCGGCGGCGGCGACGGCTTCACACTCCGCCATTGCGCTGGAAGGGGGTGCGACAAAAGACGAGTGGTCGCAAGATTCCTATGAACAGGCAACTAGTGTTGTATTTTGCATTACAGTTTGATATCGCTCGAGTTCATAGGCAGCCATACTTGCTGCCTTCACACCATTTCAAAGCGCACGCGTTTGCCGCGTATTTTGTTACTATCACTGCGACTTCGTTTGTGTCTGCGATTCTGACGGGAGGTCTGAGATTCGTTCAGAAGCCACAGCGCCACGAGAGTGTGGCCACCCCCGACTGCAAGATGAATTGCGGCGTACAAATTGTTGAAGTAGTCGACGATCGCGAGCTCTCGGGCATTCGCATAGAGCCATTTCACAACTCCTAGCTGCCCACTACCAGCTGCCGCCAGCATCGCTTGTAAGGCATGTTCTTGACTACCATGGAGATACAGCCACGCCACAACACGCACATGGCCGTACTCCGCAGCCTTCAAGATGGACTCGTGGGTGTCCTCGCGACGTCCGTGGCGATGGAGCCACATGACTACTTTTAATTTGTTGTGAGCGGCAGCGCCGACCATGGCGTCAGACGTACAGCCTACAGAGTCGTGTCGGTGCAGCCACCGAAGGACTTTAAGTTGGCCGCACTGAGCGGCTAGCGCGAGGGTTTCCGAGCTGAACCCGTCGGCGTAGTTGGCATGTAGCCACATGACTGCGTCGAGGTGTCCAAATTGGGCAGCACGGTCCAAGGGGCTGGCTGAGGCATCCTTTTTCAAGATGGAGAAATCCGCCTGGTGGTGCTCAACGAGCCACTGTAGGACGTGTACGTGCCCCGCCATGGCCGCAACATGGACGGCCATTTTACATTCCCTCTTGGTGGTCCGGTAGTAAAGGTACTCGAGGGCTCGAGCAGAAGCTCCGCCTGAGCAGGCGTTCAAGAGATCATTTTTCTGGATCGAAAATGTGTCCAGGAAATCATTAATTAACTTCTCCACGTGCATCAGCACGTCGCCCCCCGCCGAAAGGGATTCACGGCACACCACCCTCGAGGAAGTCAGGAGAAGGGGGCGTTCGGGGGTGACAGGAATGGAGCCGGTCGAAGGTGGACCGCCGACAGCGACAGTGTGAATGACGCTACGCATCGATTTGGACGCAACGAATTTGCCTTTTGTCGATTATATCCTCCCCCAATTTCCCACTTGTTCGTGCGTAACTTATGACCTAGTTCTTACTGCCACAAACTTGCTGAGGCAAACTGCTTGCAAGCTCGCGGAGTGAAGAGGAAGATCTGCGCCCGAAACGGAGAATTGGAGAATGAGCTCGAGATCGCTTTGCGCGCTGCCGTCGGCGGTCCTCGGACTGCGGCAGAGGAGCGGGAGATGAGCATTCACGCACGCAAGACGCACGCAAGCTCATTTAGAAAGCAGTTGCGCTGCATCAGCAACGCTGGTTCAACCTGCATGTAATACATATAGTAAGGTGCTGGCAATTTTGTGTACGGAGTAGCTTTGGTTCTGCAACGATTCGTTGCCCACGAAGGCAGAGAATCGATGAACTACGTTCGGCTTTTCTTCCTTCTGCTCACTGAGCCGCTGCTCACTGAGCACTGCTCAGCGCGTGAGTTGGGCTTTGTTCTGCGCAGCAACACTGATCAGGTTGCCGTTCAAGTTGAAGCTATTTTCACTGAAGATGTGCAAGCTTGTAGTCAAAATTTCACTTTGAGGACAGCAGACTATGAGTGGCCATTGTGCTATTTGGCGGCACTCAAATGCAAGTTGGTCACAATTTACCCGCGCCGGCAACTTAGTCCTTTGACTCAAGAATTACGCCCAGTGAGGCCACCGACCCAGCATCGAATTGGCAAAATCAAAGTCGAGACACGGAATACAGATGCCCCTCCGCCCTCTTTCAATCCCAGGGGGCTTCTGGTTGATTTCACTCACAGAGGCCTCCACTTGTGCATTTTTGTGTCTGGGGCTGGAAACGACAGCAAACACCACTCAAAGTCCTATTGTTTCTCCACGTCTAAAATTTGGTTTGATGAGACTGTCGACCTTCGAAACGTACGCGTGGCTGACGAAGACTTGGACAACCAGTAGCGAGAGTTCCTAATGGGCTTCCGACCCGACCCGAAGCTGCAGCCTCGTGGCGACCCCTTGACGCCTCTCAAGATGTCAGTATCGTCTCGAAGCAGTTTGTCAATTTCCAAGAGGTTCCTGATCGTCTCTCGACGCTGCTGAAGTCCCTGCAGCACCGTCGGGAGTACTCCATCGAGGCGTCGAGATTCTTGCGGCTTCGTCATTCACTCAAGCTTTTCTCCAGCTGCAGCTGAATCGACGCATCCATTGCAGCATTAGCTCTCTCCGCAATACTACATAGGCCGGCCCGGCAGCGCGCAGCGCCGCACTTGGCCTGGTCGATCTTGAGGCGACGCCGCATCTGGCGGATAGCGCGCGCAGTCTCCTGCCACGCTGTGGTGCGGTCCTCGTGAACGGTGTCGAACCGTTCACGAACCTCTCCACGCAACGTCGAGTGGCGGTGAACGAGCAGCACCGAAGGCAGCGCGGCCAACGCGAGTGTCCCCAAAATGCACAGGACGCGGACAACGACTCTGGTGCCGTCACGATAGCCCCCACACCCAGCAGGCCGAAGAGTGCTGCGTACAAGCTCGGGGACTCGGGGTAGGATCGAGACCGCGCCGCACTTTGATCTGCGCCAATGGTACGCATGGACATCGGGCCCCGATGCTGCAGTGACTGCAGTGCAGTTGGATGCCACGAAGGACTCGGGCTCCTAGGGGATCACGGGCTGGCCCATGGTGATACCGTCGAGATCCGTAGGCGCCTGCAGTTCTCCGTGAGCGCTCTTTTAAGCCTTGTGGACTGACTGTAGCCGTTTCCGTCGAGTGATCAAGAATGAACAACAGGAACTAAAGGACGGCCTGCGATCCAAAGTCTGTTCTTTGATTACAAGTCGCAAGAGAGAATACCACAAAATCGTTTTGAAGAAGTCTACAATGTATTGATGAGGTCAAGTGGCGACGCTGTATTCGCAATGAGTTACTACGCACGACGAAGCGCGCTGCTCGCCTCGACATGAACAAAGATACAACAAGTTGATCCCGTATCAAAACTTCGACGGAACTTGCTCCCGTTGACGTCGAATGCCTCCTGAACTGGCTGGGGTGGCTTAAGCACGGAGAAAACGCGACTGCTGCTGGGCGGTCTGCGTGTAGTCGTCGTCCGGGCTCTCCGTTGACGGAGTGCTCTGGCCGGCGCCGTTCTTGCCAGTCTTACCCGTCTTGCCAGACTTAGTAGGCGTGGTGGTAGCGGGCGTGGTAGTGGCGGGCGTCGTCGTAGCAGGCGTCGTCGTGGCCGGGGTGGTGGTGGCGGGCGTAGTCGTGGCCGGGGTGGTCGTCGACGGCGTCTCAGTCACAGGGGTCTCAGTCTCGGGGGTCGAGGGGTGCGAGCCCGAGCCAGATTCAGGAGAAGAACTAGATCCCTGCTCGGACGTAGGCGTGGTGATGGCCGGGGTCGAGGTAGGCGTCTGCTGCTCAGGGTGCGAGCCCGAGCCTGACGCAGGCGACGATCCGGAGCTCGACTCAGCGGGCGACGAGCCAGATCCCTGCTCAGGCGAAGGAGTGGTCGGGGCAGGCGTAGACTCCTGCTGCTCCGGGTGCGAGCCCGAAGACTCGGTCGAAGACGATCCCTCCTCAGACGTAGGCGTGGTGATAGCAGGGGTGCTCACAGGAGTCTGCTGCTCGGGGTGCGAGCCCGACGATGAACCCTCCTCCGAAGTGGGGGTGGTCACGGCAGGGGTGCTCACAGGCGTCTGCTGCTCAGGGTGCGAGCCCGAGCCGGAGCCCTGGTTTGGGGTCTCGGGCGTGGGCGTCGTGGCAGCCGGCGTCGTCTCAGGCGTCTGCTGCTCCGGGTGCGAGCCCGAAGACTCGGTCGAAGACGATCCCTCCTCAGACGTAGGCGTGGTGATAGCAGGGGTGCTCACAGGAGTCTGCTGCTCGGGGTGCGAGCCCGACGATGAACCCTCCTCCGAAGTGGGGGTGGTCACGGCAGGGGTGCTCACAGGCGTCTGCTGCTCAGGGTGCGAGCCCGAGCCGGAGCCCTGGTTTGGGGTCTCGGGCGTGGGCGTCGTGGCAGCCGGCGTCGTCTCAGGCGTCTGCTGCTCCGGGTGCGAGCCCGAAGACTCGGTCGAAGACGATCCCTCCTCAGACGTAGGCGTGGTGATAGCAGGGGTGCTCACAGGAGTCTGCTGCTCGGGGTGCGAGCCCGACGATGAACCCTCCTCCGAAGTGGGGGTGGTCACGGCAGGGGTGCTCACAGGCGTCTGCTGCTCAGGGTGCGAGCCCGAGCCGGAGCCCTGGTTTGGGGTCTCGGGCGTGGGCGTCGTGGCAGCCGGCGTCGTCTCAGGCGTCTGCTGCTCCGGGTGCGAGCCCGAAGACTCGGTCGAAGACGATCCCTCCTCAGACGTAGGCGTGGTGATAGCAGGGGTGCTCACAGGAGTCTGCTGCTCGGGGGACGAACCAGATCCAGACTCAGTAGGGGCCGAACCGGAGCTGGACTGGGCCGGCGACGAGCCAGATCCTTGCTCAGGCGTGTCAGGAGTAGGCGTAGTGGCAGCCGGAGTGGTCACAGGCGTCTGCTGCTCCGGCGACGAGCCGGAAGACTCCGTCGATGAAGAACCCTCTTCAGAAGTGGGGGTAGTCTGAGCAGGGGTGCTCACAGGCGTTTGCTGCTCAGGCTTTGAACCGGAGCTTGACTGTGCGGGGGACGATCCAGAGCCTTCCTCCGAGGTCGGGGTCGAGGCGGCAGGAGTCGTCGAGGGCACGTACTGGCCGGGGGTTGAGCCAGAGCCCTGCTCCGAGGTAGGAGTGGTGGCGGCAGGCGTCGTTGAGGGCACGTCCTGGCTGGGCGTCGAGCCAGAGCCCTGCTCCGAGGTAGGAGTGGTGGCGGCAGGCGTCGTCGAGGGCACGTCCTGGCCGGGCGTCGAGCCAGAGCCCTGCTCCGAGGTAGGAGTGGTGGCGGCAGGCGTCGTCGAGGGCACATTCTGATCAGGCGTCGAGCCCGAGCCCATCGACGGAGTGGTAGCGGCAGGCGTAGTGGTCGGGTAGTTGTACTGGAGAGTCGGGCACGGGGTGTCCTCCTCACCCGAGCCGGTAGACGGAGTCGAAGCCGCGGGCGTCGTCGTCGGATAGTTGTACTGCAGCGTGGGGCACGGGGTGTCCTCCTCGTCCGAGCCAGTTGAAGGCGTCGTGGCTGCAGGAGTCGTCATGGGGTAGTTGTACTGAAGAGTAGGGCACGGGGTGTCCTCCTCACCGCTGCCCTGCTCGGACGTGGGCGTTGTGGCGGCCGGCGTCGTCGACGGGGTCTCCTGGCTAGGCGACGAGCCCGAACCGGTCGAAGGCGTGTTTTGGCTGGGCGATGAGCCCGAGCCGTTGCCGTTCTCTGTGGTGGGGGTCGTGGCCGCCGGCGTCGTCGACGGAGTCTCCTGGCTAGGCGACGAGCCAGAGCCGGTCGAAGGCGTATTCTGGCTGGGCGACGAGCCGGAACCATTGCCGTTCTCCGTGGTGGGGGTCGTGGCGGCCGGCGTCGTCGACGGGGTCTCCTGGCTAGGCGACGAGCCCGAACCGGTCGAAGGCGTATTCTGGCTGGGCGACGAGCCGGAACCATTGCCATTCTCCGTGGTGGGGGTCGTGGCGGCCGGCGTCGTCGACGGGGTCTCCTGGCTAGGCGACGAGCCAGAGCCGGTCGAAGGCGTATTCTGGCTGGGCGACGAGCCGGAACCATTGCCGTTCTCCGTGGTGGGGGTCGTGGCGGCCGGCGTCGTCGACGGGGTCTCCTGGCTAGGCGACGAGCCCGAACCGGTCGAAGGCGTATTCTGGCTGGGCGACGAGCCGGAACCATTGCCATTCTCCGTGGTGGGGGTCGTGGCGGCCGGCGTCGTCGACGGGGTCTCCTGGCTAGGCGACGAGCCCGAACCGGTCGAAGGCGTGTTTTGGCTGGGCGATGAGCCCGAGCCGTTGCCGTTCTCTGTGGTGGGGGTCGTGGCTGCAGGGGTCGTCGTGGGGTAGTTGTACTGAAGAGTAGGGCACGGGGTGTCCTGTTCACCGCTGCCCTGCTCGGACGTAGGCGTCGTGGCGGCAGGCGTCGTCGTCGGGTAGTTGTACTGCAGGGTCGGGCACGGGGTGTCTTCCTCACCAGAACCCGTCGATGGGGTCGAGGCGGCCGGCGTCGTTGAAGGGTAGTTGTACTGGAGAGTAGGGCACGGGGTGTCCTCCTCACCGCTGCCCTGCTCGGACGTCGGCGTCGTAGCAGCCGGGGTCGTGCTAGGATAGTTGTACTCCAGGGTCGGGCACGGGGTGTCCTCGTCCGAGCTGCCAAGCTCCGAGGTCGGGGTGGTGGCAACCGGCGTAGACACAGGGGTCTGCTGGTTGGGCGACGATCCCGAACCCGACGTAGTGGGCGTCGAGGCAGCGGGGGTCGTCACGGGCACCTGCTGGTTAGGCGACGAGCCAGAGCCCTCGCCAGAAACGGGGGTCGTGGCGGCCGGGGTGGACGTCGGCGTGTTCTGCTCCGTGGAGCCTGAGCCCTGCTCCGAGGTCGGCGTCGTAGCAGCCGGGGTCGACGTGGGTGTGTTCTGCTCGGTCGATCCGGAGCCCTGCTCCGACGTCGGGGTCGTGGCAGCCGGCGTCGACGTGGGCGTGTTTTGCTCGGTCGATCCAGATCCCTGCTCGGAGGTGGGAGTCGTGGCCACAGGGGTGGCGGTCGGCGCCTCCGTGCCGGGCACGACCGTGGTGGCAGCCGGGGTCGACAACGGGGTAGCCGTCGTGGCAACCGGGGTAGCCGTCGTGGCAACCGGGGTAGCCGTCGTGGCAACCGGGGTGGCCGTCGTGGCAACCGGGGTGGCCGTCGTGGCAACCGGGGTGGCGACCGGAGTAGCCGTCGTGGCGACCGGGGTGGCGGTCGTCGTGGCCGGCACCGGCGTGTTCAGGCCGGTCTTGCCGCCATTCTGCGTATACGTGTCGGCCGAGCCTTCCGTGTTGCCGGGCGAGTAGCTGCCGGCGTTGTCGAACGTGATGCCGCCGCCGCCGCCGCCGAGCACGACCTGCATGGCCATGGCCGCAAGCACAATGGTCGTGTACACCTTCATGGTAATGGTTTACTGTAACAGGGGACGATGAAGCACGCTGTTGGAGGGTCTAGCACGGGGAACGGGAATCTCCAACCAGGGGCGAAGGGCTGATGTTCGCTCTCGGAGGGAAATTGGGGAATGGCCCGAAGAGGAGCGCGCGGAGACGCTCAACGACGCGCATTTCGAGCCGACGACCCCGAGAGGCAGAGGCGCGGCGCAGCACTCTCTCGCACGCTCACCCGCTCACGTGCTTATCCTGCAGGGAACTCCCTTGGTATGGACGAGCCCCGCCACTGACTCTTGTCCGTCGGTCTCCGCTACTTTGGGCAAAAGGTTTTCCAAACTGCTGCGCCGTCGTCGCATCGCTGTACCACGCGCGAAAGCATGTGGACCCGACAGATGCCGCTGCCTTGTGGCGCTGCAATCCAGCCCCGGTCAGCAGCACTGCCGCCGCCGGGAGTGAAGACACATTGGCGTCCGGTTGCAGCAAGTCTGCGAAAATGCCGCCCGAGACGGCCGATGACCGGACCGCATCTTGGATCTATGGGCCGTGTCAACCTTGACACGCATGTCAACCTCGAAACGCTCGATCTCATCTCGCCGCTCAGAACGCGTCGACGATAACTTGCTCCACGCAAGTCTCTGATCTCCGCTATTATTGCCATGGCCGGATGGCCGGTTAGCTCACTATTAACCCACGCTCGAGAACGTTCCGCCGTAGCTGCAGGGGCTTGCGAACACGTCCTTATGGCTGGCACGTGATGGCGAGCGCGAACGACAACGCCGGCCTCGCACACGATTGCCAAAAAATACACTCGAGCCACCGTTGACCAGCACAACTGTGCCCCGGACATCCTGCCGCGACGAAATCGTCCGGTCACCGGACCGGTGCTCCGATCGCACAGAAAACTGTGTCTCGGTGTTCAACGCGCCTCGAGCCACGAGCCACGCTTTGCAGGCTGGCTTCGTCTGGAAGGCTGGATAGGCCAGGTCTTCATGCGGTGCGGCACTGCAGTGACAGCAATGCTCTCTGTAAAGATCCACTCGTTCGTCCGGCGAGGACGGGCGGTGCAGTCACCTTTGCGCGGAAGGCGAACAGCTTCTCCGCTTGAAGGAGCTGCTCGAGCTGCTATTATACACGCCTCGAATGGAACGGCGGCTGGAACGGGTTGAAGTTCTCGTCCTCGATCCGCAGCGATACACTCCACCATCGGGCCCTTGTACGAACGGAGAGCACTGCTGCTGAGCTAGGCGCCGCTTTGGCGTATCTTTGCCTAACCAACAATCCGCGACAGCAGTGACCGCCACGGTCGTGCTTTCGCCGCGCGTGATGGTCGTCGTGTCGGGCGTTGCAGTCTCTGGAGACGAATGTAGCCATACCGACTTCAACATTGTCTACATACGCGGGCGGGACCACCATTGAACGCAATGGAGGAACGAGCGCATGCACTGCTAGCGCAACGACGAGCACGCGAAGTGAGAGAGTGTGTCGAAGTCCGAGTTCGACATGAGTACCAGCCCCGGCTTCGATGGCCTTCCTGGGTAGGGAACCCCCTCTGTGGGCCCTGGAAGGAGCATGGCGACGAAACCTGCAACAGTACGACGTGGACGCCGGCACCAAAGATGTCGGCACCAGGCCTAAGTGGCCACTCGGCTCACGAAGTGACACCCGTGATCAAGCTCTATTGTCAGCCTCAAGAAGGCACCCGGTCGCGCGCAAATGGCCGCCGCCGTCGGTGGTGTCGAGGTTCGCCTCTCACTACTACTACTCAAGGTCGCGAAGTGACACCCGTGATCAAGTTCAATTGTCAGCCTCTAGAAGGCAACTCAGTAGCGTGCAAATCGCCGCTGCCGTCGTCCGGTGGGGCGGGAGTCTCGCTTTTCCAACTCAAGCTCGTGATGTGACAATCGCGATCAAGCTCTACGGTCGATATGGGCGGCTTTCCGAAAAAGGTCGCTGTAATGCTTCAAGCTCGCGTGTGACAACCGCGATAAAGCTCAAAATGGTCAAGAAGGCGTTCAGTCGCCATGGAGGTAATCGCTTTGCGAGAAGCTCATTCTGCTCGCGGATTGACGCCCGCGGAAGATGCAAACTGCAGTCAGCGTGGGCTGCGCCACGTGGACATCGGACAGTCTTTGGAGGTAGCGCTCTGAAGAACTCGTTCGATGATCTAATCCCGCAACGGAGGAGTCTTCGGGCTCCGGGGGGGGGGGCGCCGGAAGGGTGCTGGGATTAAAAAGCTAGTGGATGGCGTAGGGACGGACATAGGAAGTCGTTAGCGAAGAACTAAGTGACACCAATGTACCTCACTGAGAAACGAAACGAGTACCAGCCCCGGCAGCGTTGTGTCTGCGCAGGAGCAAGCCGCGCCACGTCATTTTCGAATGCAGCGAGATCGACGTCCCGATCTTAGTCTGTACGAAACGGACGAGGTCCAGGACGGCGAGCGCACCAGCAGCCCGCATTTCACTCGGCAGCGGCGGCTTCGAGTTCATCTTGTCGAACCCGGACGCCGGGCATGAAGATGCTGACGGGGAGGTCACGTTCCCGTCGTTCCGGAGCACATACTGCAACTGCACCAACAGAACCAGCGGCTGTAAATACCGGTACTCCCAAAGGCAACAACAAGAGCACACATCGAGGAGCAATATCAGCGTTTTTCTCGTGCACACGAAGCAAGCAGCATCTCATCGGCTTCGTTATACCAGTACCTTCGTGACAGCGTGGCACTAGGAGCTTTGGTGAGGGGGCAACAGCTACCGCCAATAGTGCTTGTCGGGCCCAAGATCACGATATAATAGTCACTATTTCCTGTTTGTTTGTGGGTAACCTTAACGTTCTTACTGCCATTACACTTGCTGAGAGAAACTGTTTGCAAGCTTGCAGACTGAAGATCTGCACCCGAAGCGGAGGATTGGAGAGCGAGCACTGCGTGTAGCCTGCTCGAGGTGGATATAATGCAGAATCCGGAAAACAAATACATATCACACAGTGCACACGTATGTTTATTTGATACTAAAACGCTAACGATTCTCAC
Source organism: Phytophthora sansomeana (assembly GCA_032158285.1). Classification (NCBI taxonomy): domain Eukaryota; phylum Oomycota; class Peronosporomycetes; order Peronosporales; family Peronosporaceae; genus Phytophthora; species Phytophthora sansomeana. The sequence goes on along the minus strand of JAPDHH010000035.1, from coordinate 41,561 downwards.
GTATTACAGAGTACCCGCACTATCGCGCAGGGTTTCCTAGAATAGTATTGCAATTAAATGGTAGACAACTGATGAAATAAATTATGGTGAGCAGGTAAGAGCGGACAAGAAATACATTATTGCATCCTCGACCTACCTGAAATACATTATGCATACCACCAGACTGAGTCGCCACGTTCCAAACAGGCGATTCATCTTGAGAAATAGTATTTTTCGAGCTGGCCCGGCGTCATGGCTTGCCGTAGAGGAGAGAGATGGATTCCAGCTTGGCTAAAAACAACGCTTCAGCAATATTAACGGAGGAATATACTGCACCAACTCGTGCCTGTACAAAAAACAAAAGAACTGGTCAAATTGACTCTGTGATTGGCTAAAAAGTACCCGAATAGGGTGACGATTGTAAAATGACGAAATAAGTTAATGTCCAGATTGAAAGCACCGAAATACGTTATTGAATGGGAAGTCTTGGCAGCCCAGAAATACATAATGATATGGTAAAATATCGCAATTATTGCTTTTGCAATATTTTTTAGGAAACCCTGCTATCGCGGCGTCTTCAAAGTCTGACTCAAGCCATAACCTTAATGGCGCACATGCACATTGCACGACGGCTCCGAAGCCTCGCTCTCCACACTACCCGACGTCGTGGTGGTCTGGGTACCCAAACTATGGGTAACATCCGTCGACTCTGATTCAGCACCACCCTCCGGTCCGCCGACCGATCCGCCGAAGCCGCTCATGCCGGAACCACCTCCGAAGCCACCGCCCATACCCGAACCTCCGCCCATGCCACCACCGTTGCCGCCAGTCGAGTCGGCCATGACGCCTCCGTCCGCCGTCAGCGTGCCCGCGGCCGTGATGGTCTGCGCGCGCGTCATGTCGACGCCTACAGAGATCCACGCCAGCACGCCGTCCGACACCGTGTCGCCCAGCAGCACGTACTCGAAGAACGGGTCGAAGTCCTCGGCCGCCTCCTCCGACAGAATCGTGTCGTCGGCGTTGGCCGTGATCTCCTGCGTGTTGGTGCTGTAAGGCGCCGTGGCCTCCACCTCGGTGATGAGGTCCTGGTCGAAGAAGAGCTGCCCCACGTGCGACGCGTAGCCGCCCGAGTACGTGTTGTTCTCCAGCAGCGTGCCGTTGTACGTGCCGATGATGTGGATGTGCGTGGCGCGAGACGTGTAGTGGCCCGGGAAGACGGACGTGTAGGACGCCACGCCGTCCTCGTCCGTGGGCGTGAGTCCGCGCAGGAACGTCTTGTCGACGTTGGTCGTGTCGGAGCTGTCTCCGTTGCCGCTAGCCACGATACCCGAGTACACGCCCGTGGCGTTGCAGTGCCAGAAGTCGACGTATAGACCCTCGACGGGCTCGCACGTGTTCACGTCGATGATCTGCACCTCGGCGTAGAGGTCGACGCCCTCCTGGTCCTCACGGGTGTCGGAGCGCACGAGCTCGCCGTTGACGTAGTACGGACCCTGCGTCACCTCAGGCTCGAGGATGCACTTGACCTCGTCTGAGTTCGCTGGCGTCCGTCTCGTTGGTGAGACCCTTGAGGTTGGACTTGTGGCTTGTGGCCACGACGGTGTCGACGTCGAGGCGTCGGCGCTGTCGGCGTTCCGCCCGGATACTGTCTGCCTTGGCGGCTCGGCGGGCCACGGCGGTCCTGCAGTCGGCGTGATGCGTCGGAGTTGGCGCAGTCCTTGAGCAAGCGCTTGCCCTCGGCCATGAAGAGGCGGCGCTGCTCGAGTTGTTCGGCCGAGCGCGCATGTACGGGGTGGCCCCCATGCGCAGACACAGAATCCGGGAGTGCGATCGCGGTGATGGCCGTGATGGCGACGAGGAGGGCCGTGGAAATGCGAACCATGTTTGCGTTGGAGAGACCGGTTGGTGGGCGACGTTGGTCGGGTGTGTGGTGTTGGAGTTCGCTGCAGGAGCTCGCAAAACCAAGTTCGCCGCGTTCATTGAAAGCTCCGTATTGCACTGGATGCTTCATGTCCTTCACTCTGGTCCGTGAGGGGGTAACGCATGTCCAGATTCACAAGCGGTCTGGTCGCGGGCTCCACGACAACAAACCGCGTGCCCAACACATCGCTCTAGTCGTGGTGAGACCGATCTCTTAACCGCCACATGGCGTACCGAGAGGTTCCGCAAAGCACCACAGGATACGAGAAACAGATCATCACGCTCTTGGTTTAACACTGTGCGCAGCTATTCAGCCCACCGGTGCGACCAAAAGCAACAGCCAGCATCCATAAAATGCATGCCTTTCTTGGACTTGTGTCCAACAGGTAAAATCGCCTTCCAACTGACAGCCGAATTGTCAACTGCATGTGTACTTGAAGCTTGTAGCCGATCAAAGGCTCGCTTTCGTCAGACTTCAGCAATAGGAGCACAGCTGCCCTCGCTTAGCGGCGAGCTACACCAAAGACGTTCGGGGTTAATGTGTCCAACGCAGGCCTGCGTAATTCCCATTCTCGTTCGTAGGACGCCAATAACGAACTGATAAGTATACCGTAGTTTGTTGGACAGCAAGCAAACGCCGGGTGCCAGTAGTTACATGTACAATTGTTAGGCAAACCAGCATCGATGCGATGGCTGTTCGGCTGTCGAATAACGCCGTTGACTACTATATTGCTCGACCTGATAACGTTGGAAACAAGGCAAATGCCGCACGTACAGCACCAGCAAACACGAACAGTGCTGTGGAGCGCTGAAAGCGCAAACTAAAGTTGGCATCGTTGCTCCGTGTACTAACTTTATTGAGCAGCGATTTGCGTTGCACATGGGCATCGGGCTGACGTAAGATTTGTTGCCATGCTGGTATCAGCGCGTAGTGGGTGAGACCCCCCCCCTTCAAACGGTGAGACCCCCACTGAGAGAGCCCTCGGGATCACGTATCCACTTTTTTACATGTGTCGAACGGCTTTAGTTCCCCAAGCATCTCTACGTTGGAAAGTCCCTTAAGAGCATCATATTCGTACATGTATCACGAATGGTACTTCACCACACGGGCGCATACTGGTGGTCCAACCACAACTGGCATGAGCACCTCGGAAAACCCAACAGACTTGTTTTGCATTCCCAGTTTTGCGAGCTCCTGCACACAGCGAACTCCAACACCACACACCCGACCAACGTCGCCCACCAACCGGTCTCTCCAACGCAAACATGGTTCGCATTTCCACGGCCCTCCTCGTCGCCATCACGGCCATCACCGCGATCGCACTCCCGGATTCTGTGTCTGCGCATGAGGGCCACCCCGTACATGCGCGCTCGGCCGAACAACTCGAGCAGCGCCGCCTCTTCATGGCCGAGGGCAAGCGCTTGCTCAAGGACTGCGCCAACTCCGACGCATCACGCCGACTGCAGGAGCGCGCCGTGGCCCGCCGAGCCGCCAAGGCAGACAGTATCCGGGCGGAACGCCGACAGCGCCGACGCCTCGACGTCGACACCGTCGTGGCCACAAGCCACAAGTCCAACCTCAAGGGTCTCACCAACGAGACGGACGCCAGCGAACTCTTCGGAGACGAGGTCAAGTGCATCCTCGAGCCTGAGGTGACGCAGGGTCCGTACTACGTCAACGGCGAGCTCGTGCGCTCCGACACCCGTGAGGACCAGGAGGGCGTCGACCTCTACGCCGAGGTGCAGATCATCGACGTGAACACGTGCGAGCCCGTCGAGGGTCTATACGTCGACTTCTGGCACTGCAACGCCACGGGCGTGTACTCGGGTATCGTGGCTAGCGGCAACGGAGACAGCTCCGACACGACCAACGTCGACAAGACGTTCCTGCGCGGACTCACGCCCACGGACGAGGACGGCGTGGCGTCCTACACGTCCGTCTTCCCGGGCCACTACACGTCTCGCGCCACGCACATCCACATCATCGGCACGTACAACGGCACGCTGCTGGAGAACAACACGTACTCGGGCGGCTACGCGTCGCACGTGGGGCAGCTCTTCTTCGACCAGGACCTCATCACCGAGGTGGAGGCCACGGCGCCTTACAGCACCAACACGCAGGAGATCACGGCCAACGCCGACGACACGATTCTGTCGGAGGAGGCGGCCGAGGACTTCGACCCGTTCTTCGAGTACGTGCTGCTGGGCGACACGGTGTCGGACGGCGTGCTGGCATGGATCTCTGTAGGCGTCGACATGACGCGCGCGCAGACCATCACGGCCGCGGGCACGCTGACGGCGAACGGAGGCGTCATGGCCGACTCGACTGGCGGCAACGGTGGCGGCATGGGCGGAGGTTCGGGTATGGGCGGTGGCTTCGGAGGTGGTTCCGGCATGAGCGGCTTCGGCGGATCGGTCGGGGGACCGGAAAGTGGTGATGGCGTCGTGTCCCCGGGTAGCCGAAGTGCTTGAGCCGGTGTCTCTGAAGAGGAGGTCATGTTTGTTGAGCGCACTGAAGGCGCGTAGTGTCAGCCCCAAAATACAAAAAACGTTGTTTTGGTTGAGAAAAAAAAATGTCCGAAGGTCTTGAGATAGGCGGCGCTATCATGCTATACTTTGTGTGCATTTTGAAATTGAAGTGTCGATGGGCCCCAGATACGCCAGCACATACTGCGCTGTACGGACGGTGGCGTTCTGGCTGCCGTCACTAGTAGTCTCGTCAAAGTTGACGGATTCAGCTCGATCACGAACGGGTTGAACCTGTCACCGACATCAATACCGACTGGCATCGACAAGCAGACGTATCCGTCGGGTGCCTCAAGCAGCAAGTCCATCGAAAACCCTCGTTCCTCGGAGATGACGGCACGGCAGACACCAAACCAGAAGCGATTTGTTTGACTTATACTGCATGAGTCCTGCTGCAGGGCTCCTGAGGTCTAGGGCTCGAGGGATGTTGTGCTGTGTTCCATTGGCATCGTTTGGCACTTCAATTTGAGGCATACAAAACAGACCATGACACAACCTAACCCTAGTTAATCCTTGGTAATATTTGCCGTGGACGTTGGAAAGTCGACCACAAGTAGACCGCAGCGGCGACGAGATTCCAACCCTCAAAGCTAGGCGTCGACGCAGAATTGGATTGATCTTCTCGATGAGTATATGTGTTTGTGCGTGGTGTCTCTTTGCCCACCTGTCTGGAACTTTACCAACAATTTGTGGCTAGTAGTACACATGCTCAATGATACTTTGTGCCTACCGTGTCGATAGTGTGGAACAGAACCACTTAGGCAGAGCTCATCAACTCGTTCCATTCGACAAACCTCATTGACGCGGGGAGTGATATGTGGCGATGGCTGACCCAGTAGATCCATCTGAGAATGCATCGCGTTCCTGCGTGAACCGGATTCGAGTACTCCGGCAAAAGCGTTGCTGCAAAGCTTTTACTAGGCTACTCCTAAAGACTGGCGCTCCGTCCTACCTGCTTCGACAGGACAAGCCACTCTCTACGAATGCCACACAACTCCCCGGTCAGCTGCACATGCAGTCGAGTTGTAGCCGCTTTGAGAACTTCCACGTTGGTCTGCCAACTATTGCGCTCAATTGAGATGTCCGTATCTCCTGTAGTCGCGATGATACTTTGGCTGCTCCGATAAGAACACCACGTTGCTCATTATCCCATTTACCTGATACTCGCCAAGCAACAACCCAACCCGGCACAATGAAGCTTCTGTCGATTCTCCTCCTTCTCGCTGCGGCTGCTCAGTGTGCGCACGCTACCCCTGCACGCAAGCTGCTTCGGACGGGCTACACGTCCCCAATCGACTTCTCGACTCTCACCGGATCAACAACGACCGGCGCGGCTCTACCGTCCACCAGCTCGATCACGAGTTTGCTGCCTAGTAGCAGCGGAATATCCGGCGATCTTACCAAGTACGAACTCCTGTCCTCGTTGACAACGAGTAGTGGTCTTGGAGGATTAAGCTCGCTTACGGGTGGACTGAGTTCTCTCACCGGCGGGAACGCACTATCGTCTCTCAGCAGTTTGTCTTCGCTCACCGGTACGAGTGGACTCTCGTCTTTGACCAGCGGCACTGGCACCACGTCCACCGGGACTTCAACGACGGATGCATTGGCATCGTCCGCCACGACCACTACGACTTCGGGATCCGACACGAGCGCAGTGGCCGGCGATAAAACTGCGCAGACAACGTCCAAATGAGCACGTTTGAGTGGCAAAGCGCGGATGAATGCCTACGTGTCTTGAGTAAATGCTTGCAATACATTGTCGTTCCTCTAAGTTGCCAGTCATATGACTGTATTCTTGGGCATTAAATTCTTGTCCATCTGATCGGAAGCTCAAAACATGTTGTTTGAGACGTATGTATCCACCGATGACCCTTGTAGCTGTTTCCTTTTAGCAACGTGGAATCAACAACCATTTCCGAATTCACCTTCGCCTACCAAGACCACCCCAGCTTCCGACCTCGCAATGAAGTTTGCTTCGACTATCGCGCTCATCATCATGGCCGTGCAATGCTCACTCGCAATCGACTCAGCTCGACTTCGTGCGATCCAACACGAGACTAATCGATTTTTCAACGTTAACCAACCCAACTACCCCACCCTCAAACGCCTTGGACTCGAGTACTGCTGGGCTTCCCATAGACAGCGTTTTAGGACGTCGTCTTCGTAGTGCAAGTGTTGTAAGACGAAGAGATTGACGTTGCTCCGCTGACGCTAGTTGAAATTTGCATGTATTCGTCCGCTATGAATCATATTTAATGTCAAGCTACGTCACGCACGATTAACACAGGAGTACAAGGGATACAGTGGACGACGAAGGCTTCGCCTTGCGCTGGTCGGTCGAAGCTGAATAGTTTACTCCGAGCCCGACGACGTCTGCTGGGTCGTCTGCTGCTCCGTGGTCTCTTCAGATCCTGAACTCGCCTCGCCGTCTTCTTGCCCTTCTTACCTTTACCAGGGAACGAGATGTCCTTGCCGTGGCCGTGGAAGCTGCCATCGAACGATCCGTGCCACTTGCCGTGGGGTCCGGGGAAGCTGCCGTCAAAGGACCCAGCCCACTTGTGGTGGCCGTCGAAGCTGCCGTCAAAAGACCCCCTCGGGCGGGGAGGGCCATGGTGGTGTCCTCCAACGTGACCACCCCAGCTACCATCAAAAGACCCCGCCATCATTTTCCCGTCAAAGGAGCCCTTGGGGTGGTGCGGGTGGTGGCCGCCCCAGCTGCCGTCGAACGATCCGTCCGGACGCTTGTGCTTGATAGAGCCGACGGCGTTCGATCCGTCCCCACTCAGCACTGAAAAGTCAATCGACTTGGTGGAAGCAGAACGGAGCATTTGGTGGGCGTCCGTGCACTGGGCGATGATGGCAACGAGAGCGAACGTCGAGAAGAACTTCATGGTTAGTTGAGTGGTTGGTGGTTGTTCTAGGTGGTTGCGAACGGAAGAGGGTGAATTCGAAAATGATCTTGCAACTAGGTGAGCTGCGGAACACCACTCAGTCCCTGCTGAAGATCGTCACGAGGGAGTTGTTCGAACGGAAACGGCACCACAACTTCAGATTGGTGTCCGACGCGTGCTACCAAACCAGCTGCGTGAGCGGGGGCGGCCATTAAAGGTTAGATGTCCGGTTTTCCCAGGCCTTGGGGTTACATTCTTCTGCTTTGTGCTCTGCTGAAAGAACACAAGAAAGATTGGCGGTGCTTTGATCGTTGCCCTCGCGACCATAACAACTGGATCAATAGTGCAGGCTTCGAACCAGCCGAGATAGCTCAGGAATCGTAAGCCCAGCGAGATAGATCTCAGGATCGAGTGGCATCACGCAACACCATAATCATTGAGTGACGAGTGCCGGCCTCGATTATGCGCGACTTTCACCATCCGTAGAGCGATGTGCTTGGAACACTTCAACGTGGTTAAACTCCATCTCTGACTCACGGTTCGTTCTGTCCCCACAAAATATTTTGCTAGTAGCGATGCATTCAGTACTTTTGCTCGTCTTTTACAGCTGCTTGCTTGTAGATTGCAGACATGCCACATTTCATCTCTAGCAGTTCTCGATGATTCCAACACTGAGCTCTGATCCAATTTTTTCAGGCTAGCACACAATTATCTGGGGGCTACAACCCTACATCTTTCCATCCCTTTCATGAGAACTGCTATCGCTACGCGGTGACAGAAACGTTTTGTTCTCACGCAAGAAGTAGGTAACTGCACAAGTCAATATAACAACAATGGTCAGACGATTCGCATGACCACAACCACAGCACAATAGAACTTACAAGTTTCGGAGAAGGGAAGGCCATTCAGGGTCTAGAGCAAGCGCTTTACCATATAATTGCTTTGCTCGATGCAATTGTCCACATCTGCACAAGAAATTCGCGTACTTTTCGTAGATGCAAGCCAGCGTCTCGTGGTTCTTCCTCGTTTTGCTGCCTGGCCGAGTCTCCTCGCCATTGGTACCTGCAATCTGTTGCTCCATGGCGAATATTAACTGCTTGAAACATCGCTGTGCAGACTCGCCTCTCCTTCAAATCGACCAGCACTAAAGCCAGTCGCAATTGGTTCTGAACATGAGACGGCGACAGGCTCAATGCTTTCTTCAAAACTCGACGCGCCAAAAGAAGGTCGTCACGACTGCCGCTTGACCGAGTCACAAGGAGATCGGCATATCCACCTAAAACATTTGCATCCCTAGGAGCACTTTTCAAAGCTTGCTTGTACAACTTTGTGAAATCTCGTCGTTCACTCTTGAGGAAATTTGCATAGTTAGCAAGGGTTTTGGCATTGTTCGGGTCAACTGAAAGAGCTTTTTCAAAAACGTCTTGAGCTTTCTCCACTTGGCTGCACGTAGAGCACAATAAGAGAGCATAGCTGCCAAGATTCTCCGCGTGACGATCATCAAGCTGCAGTGCTTTCTGATAAATGAGAGCGATTTCTCTTGGATCCCGCTTCGCTTTCTCCATGAATCGCGCTTTCATTCCGAGCTTGTCAGCTTGGGATGGGGTTCGGTTGAACGATGAAGACGCAGCCAAACTTTCAGATACACTCAGCGGCACTCGGTCCCGTCGAATATGAAACGAAGCTGCAGTTCGTAGCTGAAATTGTAGCTCTCGGCGTTCATAGGAGTCCATCTGCTCCCACTGATCGTGCTGTAGCCCGCTCGGCATCGATTGGCACCGCGTCAAAATGGGCGTCGTGAGATCGGAGGGTAGTTGATGATTGAAACTGGAAGGCGAAGCCAGTAAAGCTCCTTGTTTCCCAGCGCGAAGACTTGACTCGATTTGCTGGATCTGTTCGAGAACTGTCCCCTCTTCCTGTCTAGCTGATCCCGTCTTGGCTGATTTTGCCTGAAGAGCATGAAATTTGGCTACAGCCATCGCCTCCTTCGTTCTCTCCGCCAGTTGCTTCAGTGCTTGTTGGCGTTTCCCAATCAGCAAAAGTGCATCCTCCTGGATAAACTCGAGCGGAACTTGATTCGTAGTGCCTGGTGTGTCGGAAGTGTTATGCTTCGGTCTCCGTAACTTCGGAGACCGAAGTAGTCGTCGGGCAATGGAACTGTGTATCGGAAGATAACACTTCCGACGTGACAAGCTCGTGCCCAAAGTAATTTTCCTGAAGACGTCGACGCTCGCGTTCCAAAGTTTGTAGCTGCGTCGAAATGGTACTCAGTGAGATTCCTATCCCAGCTTTCTTTAAGACCCGCTGGATATCGTCTTGTTGCTCTTTCCGAGCACTGTGAAGTTTTGTCCTCAGCTCAAACAGTTCGCGTTGTAGTGTTTCAATGGGTTTTTCTCCATCGCTCTCCAACTTGAGTTTTGAAAAAGAAAGTTGTGGCATTAACGACTTCGTCTGGAGTTGTTGTTCTGGTTCACCACTCTTTCGGCTATTGGCAGCATCATAAAAGAAGAAATCTGTCGCTGTGGAGTACGCACTGGAGCTCGTCTCGGACTTGGTATCGTCAATTTCGTCGTCACTAACTCGACTGCTCGTGGAATAAGCACTAGCGTCGCAGCTAGAACCATCTTCCTTCGCTCGCTGCATTCTACGGTAGGAGTTCATCAACCTCTGAATGAGAGCATGGCGTCGTGCGTCACCCTTCAACCCCAGAGTCTGGGTAGACATACCTTTCAATTCCAAAGCACTCCGAAGCTCCGAAAGCGACAACTTGTGTAATTCGCTCTCTCCATCACCCAACGTCCTCGCTTCATGCTCTTCTGAATCGGCTCCACTAGCAACACGCGCGTGTTGCAGTCGTCTCGAGAGCTCATCGCGACGTGCCTCCCCTCTCAAATTCCCCGTCGCCGTCGACACCCCCAACGCCGTCAACGCGTCCTTCAACTGCGACAACATTGCCATCTTCTACCTGCTCTCCACCAAATTGATCTCTCGACGTTTGTTAGTCTCACCAAAAACGTAACGACGCACGGAAGACCATTTTTGAGATGCTGCAAAAGCGAGCGGGGCATTTATAATTTACAGCTCAGTCTCGAGCTTATATCGGTGGTGACAGTCGTTGCCTAGTTATTCTCCTCTGTTCTGCGCAGTGAACCTCTCGCCAAGAGGACGGACTCGTCGCCCATTGCGAGCATGTGGCGGGCCTGAACGCCGGTCTCTTCCGCGATACTTGCGGTGACTGTGACAGCGGAGACCGATAGAGCGACAATGAGACAGCGGATGAAGTTCATTGTGGAAGACTCTGGAGTTTGTCGGAGGTGCGGCTCAAAGGGTTAAACGAGGAGTGAGCTTTCACGATGTGAGCACAATAAACGACATCGTCGCACGTGGGATAGTGCAGTCTTGCCTTACAAATGGAGACTCGGATGAAAAGGAAAAGTGGACATGAGACGTCGTCAGCTGGTGGAATCTCTCGAATCAGAGCCACAAAGCGCACTCTTGCCGGCGCATGGCGTCGGTGTGACTCACTGCACAGATGCGAATGCATACGACACCAAGCAAACCTCATAGTCAATTAACCCATAATTGGGTTAAATAGGATAATGGTGGATGTGAATAACCTATTAGTTGGTTTATATATATATCGATAACTCATCGTCAATTCTGAGCGTGTTCGCTGGATTGATGTTGATGGTTGGGAAAGATTTGGTGCACACGCTCGCTTTGTCAGCGGAGACGTTCGTATCGACTTCCTTGGGACGGGGAATAGTTGGGGGATTGGGACTGCAAACGGGGTCATTTCCAGTTTCGAGCTTTACCGGAGACGAAGATGATGGCAAAGGCGACGGAAACGACGGGGAAGACGACGTTTAGTTCGCAGCGCGGAGCGGTGTTTCGCTTTTCGGTGACACCTGCTAGAGTCTGGCTGGAGAAATTGGAGACGAAGCAACAATGGTGAGTGGGCGACTCGGACTTGTGTATCTTTCGGTAGGAATACTAACGGTTTGATGATTTTCTTTTCAACTGTCAGGCAGTGCACGGTGTCGTCTGTGAATGATTTCGCGCTAAAAGGTGCTGGGATCCCTCATGAAATTGTCATGGACTATCTTGCGGTACGTTTCTGAATTCATTGAAACAAGCAACCTATAAGCTAACGACTGCTTACTGTTGCAGTTGAGTCTCGGCGGCTCGGAGTCAAGCCGAGATACTGACTATGAAGTGGACCTCATTGCTATAAGTGAAGGCCGCATGCGTCTTGACTTTTTGCTCAAGTTCTCGATCGCAGACGTTGTGTGGAAGCCGGAGTACCAGTTCGTGCTCCAGCCGATTGAAGTCACTGAAACTCAAATGCTGACGGCCAAGCTTCGAGATGCTACGGACAGGTTGGAGCGTCTTCACGCGATTGTTCCTGCGTGGGTAGTGGAGGATGCTGACCGCCCCGTTCCTCAGAAAGAAGCGGTGGTGCAGGTGGTTGCTCTGAGGGGCACACAGTCCTGGTTGTACGTGTGTACCCTGGCCAAGAGAGTTTTGGAGCACTCTGGAACGCACGTTGAGGCTGCGACGGAGTGGGGTGTTGCTGCAGTTAACAAGTCCAGGGATGTTGTGGCCAAGTACTGGTGGATCGTCCGGGACACGGTGACTCAAGCTACTGGCGCCATTCGCCAGCTCATGTTGGACCAGTATGCTGCAAATTCTGGTTAAAACTCGTGTAATCTCCGCGGGACCACTACGAGAAGACGGTTGCCCTTAAGAAGGGCTAAGTGCACAAGTTTTGCCTACCTTGTATGTAAGTGTCGTAGCAGCCTACTCCTTTTCCTTACGTTTTGAATTTCAATTCAACCTCAGCTTTCGTGTTGCAAGGTTCAACAGCTGCGATTTCCTTTTTCTGGTTCTCTTGTCGTACCTGAGAACAAGCGCTTTGTTTTCTGCGCAAAGTCCCATCCTTGCCAGCCACACTTTCGTTTTCGAGATGGTGTCGTGCCAGCAAGTCGTCAGCTTTCCTTTCCGCCCAGGGATCTCGTTCTTCTGCCGTATTACTGACAAGGACGACGGATTCAAAATTGAGCTCTTTGATAGAGCGTCCGAGCAGGCCTGGTGAGCATATCACCTTCTAATTTACTCTACCATAGCTAGAGAAGAAAAGTTAAACGCGCACACTGTCTTTCAGGGCTTGCAATGTGACAGCTGAAACTCTGAATTTGTACGCGGACGCAACGACAAGAATTTCACTGGACAAAGTGAAGTGTTTTGTTAAGGCAAGTGCTTGAGAAACGGAGCTTCATTCGTGATTGCATGCTAACTGACCAAACGTTTTGACTAGATTGGACTGGATGCACTCGGGGTCGGACGTGACTGTCCAGATGCGGTTCTTGACATTGCTGAGCAGACCGATGAACTGGTTTTGCTGCAGCTACGTCTTCGCTTCGGGTCGGAAAAGTGTTACTGGACACCGCATTTGACCTTCATGCTAACGCCAGTCAACGCTGAGCAGCGCGAAAAGATCGAGCTGCAAGCCAGTATTGCAAGCGTGGCGTCTGAGGTTCGATCTAATCAACAACGGCCCGCCGTCGCTACTACGGAACAAGACAATTCAATTTTCTCAGTGAGGGCGTTTTCTCGAATTTTGGGCATCCTAGTGGTGGTCTTCATCGCTGTTGCTGTTGCTGGTATGAAGAGAGAGATTTCACCTGCTCGAGGAACCGCTTTCATGAGTGCTAAGCCGTTTGCCATCGGAGTCCACAGCAAATTGATTTTTTGGAAAGCAAATGGCAACTTCGACAAGAACTTTTTCTCGGCAAAACGTGAAAAGGTGAAAGTGGCTGAGCCCGGTTTCGCGCAAGTGTCGATCATGCTTCGACACTCAAACTGCCGATCGGACATCGCATTCAAAGTGTATCGAGGCATTTTGGAGATCGCGAGTGTGTACGACTACACCTGTGGCCTCTTTTCACGCGGAATTTCGACGACGTATGTGCAAACAATTCCTGTCGAGGCAAATGACACGCTAAGCGTCAAGTACGTTGGAGGTGGAACTCTGTACATGGAAGACAGTTTCTTGAATGTGCTCCTGCTGCCACCGACGGCGCAATAATTTCTTTCAAGGCCCTGTCTTCTTGTCGAAGAAAAACTTAGGGTTCGATTTCAATTTCATTATTCACGTAGTTTACATGGTTAACATTTGGGGAACAAGTAAAGTGCAGTTTTTTGTAGGGGATTGATGGAAAGTCTTGTCGTTTAAAAATTCCCTTGGGACGGGGAACACCTGGAACTGCGGCATTAACCGAGTTGGGTCATTCCCGAAATCATGGCTGAAGTGAGTAAGAAATCCTCGGAAACTACCGAGAAGCACAATTCTAAGTGTCTATCGGATGAACAACCCCAGGTCAATCACCCGGCGTCGGCCATAGCGGCGGGTGCATGTACTGGAGCAGCAGTGGGCATCGGGGCTACTGCCGCCACTGTGCCAATTGTCCAAGCTCTTGGGTTTACCACTGCTGGTATCGCGGCGGAGTCCGTAGCTGCTGGGATGATGTCGAGTGCAGCGATTGCAGGAGGAGGTGGCGTCGCTAGCGGGAGTGCCGTTGCTACTTTGCAGAGTATTGGAGCTGCTGCTGCAGTGCCGATGGGTATCGCTGCACTGACAATTTCCATCCCAACTGTGGTGGGTCATGGCGTCGCCGGAATTGTCAGAACGTGTCGCAGTGGACAGCACGAGTCAGTGAGTGCGTACGAAGCTCACTACAACAGCAGTACAAGACGCTGGTTTATCGCTACCGAGGAAGGATGTGGAAACGTACGGGTTTGCCGCTACAATAATGAAGAAGAGGCTCGAGACGCATTCAGCAAAATTTGGTGCAGCAGAGTACTTTACAACCCCCAAGGTGAAGAAGTGCAAAGTGCCGGAATCAATGGCTGGGCAACCGATACAGTTCGTCGTGTGATAGCGGAGAAATATTTAGGAGAGAAGTGCGATGGCTTTGACGACACGAACTAAGATAATTCTTGCGAGTCTCCTGCCGGAAAAGAGCATTGGATTGTCGCTACGGAGGAAGGATGGGGCAATGTGTGTGTGTACCTCTACAACACGGAGAAGGAGGCACGTGATGTGTTTGACAAGACTTGGTGCAGCAGAGTGCTGTACAATGCCAAGGGCGAAGAGGTCCAAAGTGCTGGAATCAATGGTTGGGCGACTAATACCGTTCGTCGGGTTATGGCGGACAAATTCCGGCAATCGTCAATGAACTGAGGATTTAGAAATGTTTCGTTGTATCGGAAGCTACATGTAGCAGTTTTTTCTCGGAAAGTCCAGATTGCCCTTCAGATGCCGCACACACCAACGAGAGCTTGAGGGCAGCCTACGAATTAGTGACGTGTGAAGGCATTGTTCAGACGCTAATGGGAGAGATCAGTGGAATCGGGGCGCTAATAATTCAGGGTCTTTTTCAACTTAAGTGTATTATTGCCTCGACTGCGGCTCGATGTTTGAAAAGTGTACGAACACCTCGAGCGTGATTGTCAGCTACTCTAGCCTGAAGAAAAGAGTATCTTCGCTCTACCACAATCATCATTTCTTTCTTCTTACACTGTGTACAGAAGAAAGAAAACAGACCATAGGATTTACAGTCGAGCAAAATGTTGTTGAAGTCCGCCGGCCAGGAGATCGACGCACGTCGTCGATTTGGCAAAAGCTGGTCCATGCGAGTTCTGTACGACCCTGACGGAAAAGAAGTCGCTTCGGGCGGGTGGAATCCGTGGGCACTTGCAACGATTCGCCGTGTCATGAAGGAAGAGTACTTCGCTGACTAACGAACGTTAGTGTCATCAATTCCGCCGAACTGAGTGAAGCAGAAGTTAATTGTTGGCGGCCACAATGAACACGTTGCCTTGACCCCCATGTCGAACATGTTGGTTTGAAACCGGCACACTACGCTTTGGTCGTTGTCACCGATCAATCCGTACACATACGTGCGATATTTCTCCTCGGGTTGACCCCAAGCAGCAAAGCACAGTGCCGGAGGGATCCTCGTGTTTACCTGTCAAGTTGAAGTGGTTTCCCGGTAGGTCCTCCACCGACAGTGTCCGGTGTATCGCGCCCAACCTTCGAGGACATGTATCATACCAAATCTCCTAACTACATCGCATGGAGCCATCAACTACCATGCGAAAGATCGAGATGACCTCAAGTGACCACCTCGGCGTCGTCAACCGCTGATGGATGGTGTGATGGCCCTCACCACCTCGTCCAACCGAAATCGACAAAGATGTGCATGCAACTGGGCGACTTGGATCAGGACTCGTGCGTTGGACCTCGCTCACTCTCGATTGCACCAGCTACGGACAATGTGGTCGTTCCTCTCCAGCAGCTCGAACAACGCTCTTGAATTTCCATTGCAACCGCTTCAAGACGCGATTGCAACTGCAGACGAAAGCAAAGTATGGAGAGTTCTACACAAGCAGAGCATCCGGAACGAGCTCATTCACAGCACCACGACACACAAAGTTCCGAGTGATTCACAGCAGCAAAAATGCAACGTCTTCACGTGCGTCCAAACTGCCGTTCTCCACAACTTGCCTCGTGTCGTTCTTGCAGTGTACCGCTACAACCCAGAGGACGTTCGACTCGCGACGTGGTATGCACTCTACCGACTCCAAAAGGAGCCCAAGACTAAAGTGAAAGTCTCACGTGAACTCGTTGATTTGGCTCGAGCCCAACGTCGACAGTGGCTTTGGAATCAAATTGGAGCCTTCGTACTGCTCCGACAACGGCAAATGCCGTCACCGACAGCAAATGGACGACAAGACCGAGCTTTCCACCCACTGATCCTCATTCCAGACGAAACTTTTGCCATCATTTTGAGTTTCGTCGGCTTGCAAGAAGACAAAGAAGCCAGGATCCTCCGGTTCCTCATCGAAGCCAGACCTTGTACAACCTGTTCTAGACTATGTATTCCTGGTCATTGCAAGGCTAAACGGCTGCGAAAGATGGAGCGTCGAGCGTCCAAGCGGCTAAGCGGGTCGTGACCATATTCTCTTCCATAAATTATATACCTCTATTATATCATACACTCAATACAAACACCAAATGAGTTACGAGCATCAAGGCTCTCTGAGATTAGAGGGGTTGAGTATGTGATTCTATCGCTAGAATCACATACTCAACTCCCTCTAATTAGTCATTATTAAATTTGCGGCCAGCCGATGAGATGCCGCACTCCTCCGCCCAAACTCTCGAGCGTCGCTCCTCGCTTCCACGAGGCGCTTCGCCTGGGCCAAGTGGACGTCGCACGTCGTCTTTTGTTCCGTGAGCCGTCGCTGGCCAACGCGCGGTCCTCGTCGAGTCCCCACGTGACGTCGCTCATGGTCTCCGCTACGAGCGACTCGGCGTCCTTAAAAACTATTAAAACGTTAGTAAATATGTTACTGGGCAAAGGGGCTTCCCTACGGACCAAAGACGACCATCGTCGTCATGTGTTGATGGCTGTTTGTGTCTCTGGGGCCCATTGCAGTGTCCTCTAGAGTGTTTTAGACTGGGACAAGACCTCGCAGCATCAAGTTCTACAGTGGAGTGACAGGGACGCCCAAGGCCGAACGGCGCTCGGACTCGCGTGTCTAAACGGCCACGGACGGCTGGCGTCCTATATATTGGACTTGCTGAGTCCAGAAGAGGAGATTGGGGTCAATACGCCCTTGCACTCCCTCCATTTGGCCATTCAAAGTGGAGACGAACGGTGTGTGCTGGAGCTACTTCATAACAGGAAACTACAGTGGGTCATCAGGATCAACCGACGGGTGGACAAGTTGACAGCTCATGGAGAGTGGATTCAGACTCGGAGAGTGCAGCAGGAGGACGAAGATGTCTCGGTCTCGAGTTGCGTGGCAAAAGCGGTGGAGACGCATATGGTTCGCGTCGTGCAGGAGATGCACCGATTGAACCGCCGATGTGTGGGCCATGCAACGTGGTTCGCGCTTTCTAATGAGGTGGAGACTTGTCGTCGTGGAAAAACGATTGTGGTGAGACGCCCGGGACGAGTTCCACCGGAGTTGGACGAGATTGCAGACTTGCATCGACGTGACTGTGTCTGGGAACGGAAGCAGATTGTGTTTTTGGTCCGGTTCGCGCCTGAGCGCTCGACAACGAAGCGGAGGGTTGTGCGTTTGAATATTGTGGCTGAGCTGCCGGACGCAGTGTTTCGAATGGTTGCCGAGTTTTTGAAGCCAGAGTTTAATGACGCGGAGGAAGCCCAGAAAGAACGGTTCAACACGGTGTTAGACTTGTCATCGTGGTAAGTGCGTGCTGGGCCAAGCAATCGATCTTGTGGGAGATTGTGCCGATTACTTTTTGAAGACAAGAAGAATGCGAATTCAGTGTTGACATGCGCGATGGCAGTAAAACTCCAGATACGTTGCTGTGTAGGGATATCAACTTTCGTGGGCATAACTAGCCAACGCGTGCATGGGATCTTTCACGTTTCGCATGTATCTCTTGGCGCTATTAGAATTGATGCTTGGGGTTTGGTCAATTGTGGCAATCCATTTAAACTTCATTATGGCCGGATGCTCAAGCCACTGCCCAAGTATTTTTCTGATGCAACGAGCTGGGATTACGGTCATGGCAGAGATATGCAAACTTACGGCGCAGGATTTCATGTATGACGATGATTCTGCGCATTTTAATGGAAGCAAGTATTGCAGTAGGTCAATCGCTCGTCACGCTGGGAGGACAAATTTTAATTGTATCATTGTGAGCAGCGACTGCCCGTTATCTCAGCGAAGTTCTGTTGCCACTTGCCACCACAGGACGTGAACTTCCTGATGCTATCGTGGTAGTGTCATTTCTGCATCTTCACTTTGCTTTTACCGATAACCCCTGACCGGATACCACCCCAAGACGCGAACCGCTAATCACGAAAGCTGCGTCCGCTAAATTCCCGAGCAGCTTCAGAAATGGGGTTACCAAGTCTGCTGTGTAGTGCATGCTTGTTACGCGAGCACTCACAGCATCCCATTCTAAACGAACCGTGGCGAGGATAACAAGTTGCCGACCAAGAAGCTTCGTTGCGTGAGGAGACCATTCACCATTGCCGACAAGGTGTGAAAACTCGTGGCGCAGCATCTCTTCCGTAATGATAGTACTTACTTAAATAGTGGCCACTACATGTACTACGTAAGTAGTGCTGACATTTCAGTGGCCTCCCAACAGAAGCTAGTTTTGTCGGATAAACCAGTGTCATTAACCTTTGGGCTGACACAATCGGACACGATGATCACATTTGCTATTTCGTGGGAGACACGAGTTTTACGACAGCACGGAATGAAAACGCTAGAATCGTGACCATCGAATGCACTGCTAGCTGTACTGCATTTTGTTTCTCAATTTATATCACGAATGGGACGGATGAAGTTCTTGACAAATGCAAAAGTGAAGCAGAAAGGATCTCTTCGTCACTACATTTATCCAGAAACTACACCACTCAAAAGTTTATCCTGCATCGACTGACAATATTTCGCATCTTGCTACCAATTGAGTTGAACACCTTTTGTTGTGCGTACAAGACTGCTGCTGGCACGTTGGATTCCATTTTGAGCTGGTAGCAGGTCCGCATCACAGAAGTGTGAAGCGGATCTGATGAAGACGCAGAAATCACAGTCCAATTGTTGTCTTGTAGTAAAAGAAGTCCATCAGCAAGAAACCACTTTGTGGTCCCTACCAAAAGGATCCGATCCCCTTCATCATACCTGCGAAAAGAACTTACGGCATTAACGCACAGAGTGTCTTCAAGCAGCGAAGCCATGGCATTCATGTCGAGTGGACTCGGAATCTTCTTATCAACCTGTTGCCAATCATGCCAAACGCAAAATGAGTATCAGGGCTTCGTTCAATTATCAGCAATGTCAGTGCACAAACGTACGAAGCGGAAGGAATCGTCCGGATTTCTTTTCGTGTTTGTAGCATGGCGCCACAACGCGTTGCTTAATTCTTGTGCTGAAGAACTGACCGGGGTAATGGAGTTCATCAGCATACTGTTGGATAGAGGCAAGCGCTGGCAACGAAAAGAGATTGCGGTGTCCTTCTCGACAACCGGGAACATCATGTCGGTGTCTAAGCGAAGCCAGTCGAGAGCATTCGTAACCTCATCCAACGTGGTTTGGCTGATACTAAACGCTGGCATGGGCCTGCTTACTTTCGGATGGAGTTGAGAGACAAACTTCTCGCCCTGGAACCACGTAAAGCCGCATAAATGTTAGTTTTCCCCGAAAACAATTTTTAGCCAAGAAATACTTCACTGGTACCTCCAGAGCACGCGTCTTGGGGAAAGTTTTGCTGAAGCACGTTAGTGTTTTCGAGTGATGCTCCATAATCGCTTTCAATTCGCGATTCACCCGCTCTGCGCGTTGCCGTTTCTCACTTTCAATAGCTGCCACACTGCGCCATTGTGTAGATCTCTCTCCGTCACAATTTGTCAATGTCCTTGCACTCGTTGCGTACATTTGACGAGTTGCTTGCAACGTTGCCAATTCAGCACTCAATGTCTCCGCCTCGAGGCGAAGGGTTTCCAGTTCCGCTCTTTTCCGACGCACCAAGTCCGTTGAGTACGGGGCCCCGCCCACTTTTCGTGAACGCTCTTTCCTGAACGTCTTCTTCGCTTCATTTACTACAGCAACCATCTTTTGGTCGACGAGAGTTGGTCGGGTACGTGTCGACTACAAACTGTTTCAGCGTGTGGGCCAGATCAATTGCAGGCTGGTACAGTACCTAGCATCCGTGTCTTATTCCAAATGTTTTAAAATTGCTTCGAGGAGCTACCAGCAGATGCTAACTGCGTATGTACCTTATCAAATAATGCCCTCGCTAGTCTCGGCAGTCTTGATTAATGCGTACCCAGTCCCATTCGAGTAAGAAATGCATCCTATGTGGACTGGATAGCATTTCGCATTTTAAGATCCAGCATCCTGATCTCCTCCTGCGCTTCAAGTTCTTTGGATGCCAACTCCAATTTGTAGCAATTTCGCAAGACACACGTGTGTTGAAGGTCTATCAGCGATGGCGAAATCACGGTCCAGTTGTAATCTTGCAGTAGCAATCTCCCGTCAGGTAGAAACCATTTCGTCGTCCCGATGAAAACTTGATCGTTTTCATCCTCATACCTACGAAAGGTGCTGACCGTATTCACAATTTGCAGACCCACACGCAGAGTTGACACGCTGTACATGTCCAGCGGATAGACAAGTTTCTTTTGAGTCTGTTTCACGAAATTCAGTCAACAATGAGTCCAAAGTTGCGGTAGCGAATTCACTTACGTGATTGAAGGAAATATCTCGCCCCATTTCCTTGTGATCCTCTGTGGCATATCCTAAAATCCAGTTTCCAGCTTGGTGTGCGCTACACGCCAGCGGAGTGATAGCGCTGATCTGCATTCCTCGTCCTCTATCACTCTTAGAGACAAATTCGCAGCGAAAAGAGACCATTACATCGCTTTGAAGAACTGGAAGCACCGTTCCCATTTCTCGGTGTAGGTGTGCCAAGGTCTCAGCCATTGCCTCGAGAACTTCACCGCTGGATTCGAGCAGTGGTCTGTCAATTGTTGGTCGTGGTGATTGGAACACAAAGTTCATTTCCTACAGAGTCGAATCGTTGTCAGCACAATCACCTTTCACGAAGTCATCATACATTTCAACGCACCTCTTGCACCCTCTTCTGTCCAAGTAGCTTGGCGAGAGCAGCACGCACTTTAATCTGGTTCGCCAAAATCGCTTTTAGTTCCCGGTTCCTCTGCTCGGCCCGCTGTCGTTCACAGGACGAAATGGCAGCAACACTGCGCCACCGACTCGAGTCGGAACGACTTGCAGCGATCTCGATATTTTCTCGATGCGTCTGTTTTAATTGATTCAGAACGATTTCCATCTCGCGCACTTTGGTCCGCAAGGTTCGAAGCTCGGCTTTCTTCCGACGCTGCAATTCCGTCGAGTACGGCACGAGGTTGAAAGCGCTGGCATCAGTTTTTGCTGAAACTTGCTCCGTTGTGTCGAGTTCTTCTTGCTTTGTCGTGACTGGCGTCTTGATCGACTTTCCTTCTCATCAGCGATGGGTTTGTAGTCATTGGTGTCAATACTTACCAGAAACTCTAACACCTCCGGCGGTATCACGATTTCAGAACTGCCGCAAATGTCCATGACGTCGAAATGGTAGATTGTGAAATGTACATGTAGCAGATTCATGAGCCAGACAGCGTAGATGATAGGATTATACATTTTCAAAAGCACGTAATAGCAAGCCGCGATGTCGTGAAAATGCCCACGCGTCAAGTTAAAGATTTGTTCGTTGACCAACGCTCTTTATTCAACGTTTTGTTATCCTATCGGCCAACTTACTGTAGATGATCGGACTCCGTGGACAAAATCATATGAAAACTCTGGCTTTTGGTACCTGTAGATTATCCGCGTGCAGCGAGCGTAGCGAGTGGAACAAGCGGATAATGAGTTTTCCTGATGAAAAGAGGCATTCAACGGCCAAGCCACAAAACCAGACGAGAAACACGTGCCCAACATTCCGTTGGAAACGGACAGGGGCATCTAAGATAAGACTGCCAGGTTTTGGCCAGCCTCCGTTCGCGGATGGCAGAGTTTCCCTGAAGCAGCGTGGTTCATTTCGGTTTGGAGGTCGCAGCGAGCAAGCCAAGCATCCATCGGCACGACGCTCGGAAACAATCGTCGAGTAACTCACGGGGCACGGTTCGTCTTTATCAGCTTCCACGGCGACATCACATCGCCCACCAGCGTACAAATACCTGGTGAGACCGAACGACGGTCTGCTGGATCAGCTTCACACAGTCGTCAGCCTGCTCCCGACGGAACTCTCGATTTTTCAACCCTCCCACCATCCCTTAGGGCTGCCATTCGGCACCTTGCCTCTCAAGCAAGGCCCCTCATGCCTTTGGCCCGTAACCAAAATGAACCACATTTCCCCCAATGCCTATTTGATTGAGATGGAAAATGGGCAGCCAAATACAAATACATGTAGTCACCATCGCCGTTCTTTATATTTCTGTGTGTTTCAAAGTCCATAGTTTTCAGGATGAGGCAATATCCAACGCCCGCGGATAGAAAAATTGTGGTACGTATGTCGTAGGCAACAGCTACAAAACATTCAATAGGAAATTGACTAGCACCACTTGCGAAATACAGTATTAATAGACGTCCTTTTGCTCTTCACTACGTGATGAACAATCTTGCGCCGTACATGTTTGGGCGATGGTAATCGCTTCGAGTAGGTTTGTAGGAGTCGTGCCAGTAGCATTCATCATAGACAACTCGACAATCAAATCTGCACCACCGATCGACGTACCCCAGCGGGTGTTGAAGCGCTGGGGGCACTACAAAGCCCACAATTCGGTGAAATACATCGTCTGGAAGACAAGCCACTGGATGAATTGGCTTCTCTCCAACATGGCCGAAGCGTGCAACGAAAAGTTCTCGAACTCGACTCCGTCTCCAGTCAGCAGTGAACTGTTTCCCAATCGTCAAAAGCACATCGGGAACTGTTGCGTACATGTCCACACAAGTTGATTGACCATGCACCACACCGCGCGAGACACTTTTCGCCAGTTGAACTGGTTCAACACTTGCACCACCTCTAACATGCCTCGCTCCACAGCAGCTTCGGTACAAACCGAAATCGTCCAGGCTAGTTCCGTTGCTCCGCTGCCTTTGTACCGCGTTAGTTCCGGGTCTTGAATGGACGATTGAATTTTCTCGTGGAGAGCGATTTCTAGCGCGTGGCGCTGGTTACCCGTGTCGATTGCAGCTTTGAGCACTCTGAAAGGATGATTGTGCTTTGCGTAAACTTTAATTCAATCCGATCCAGAGGAAACGTAGTCAAGGACGTGTCAGCACGAGAACAAGCCAAAAGCAACGCGGTTTGTTTATCAGAACCAAAGTCGTTCCACTTGAACGTGGTGGGTCCAACCTCCAGGAGCTTGTCAATCACTATAGGATCGGCCCCGTGTAAGCACGCATACAGCAAAACATGTCTGTTGCGACGATCTCGACCCCCGATCTCAGCTCCATTTTGAACGAGAAGATCAATCATCTGCACTGCACGCTCGGCATCTTGGTGAACCGCGGCAAGCATCAATAATGTCGCCCCCTTACAGTTGCGAACATGAGCTAATCTGGAATCTCTCTGAAG
Organism: Phytophthora sansomeana; assembly: GCA_032158285.1. NCBI lineage: Eukaryota > Oomycota > Peronosporomycetes > Peronosporales > Peronosporaceae > Phytophthora > Phytophthora sansomeana. The sequence continues at coordinate 18,062 of JAPDHH010000035.1, read as the reverse complement.
CAAGTCCTGCACACCGTCAATATCACCGGCGCCGATACGCTGAGACAGAGTAACGCAACGTCGTCGAGGGTTCTTCACAAAGTACATGGAGAGTGGCAAACTCCAAGCCATACCGGTACTGGGAAGCACAAATCACAGGACGGTGCGTACAATTCTTGATGATTTCCGAGGAGAAGTAACCACAATTTGCTACACATTGTGGCCCGTTTGGAAGATATACCACATCCGAAAAGCAACGAACCAGGATAACTTGGTTCACTTTCACTTGCTACAGTATACGTTTTAGAAAAGTACTCACCAGATTAGGGACAACGTAATCTGAGCGTGGGTTTTGAGTTTGCCTGGTCATTGCGTGAGCCCAAAGTACACTGTACTTTACGAGCGCACATCTCGATTACGGGACGATGAATACAACCATCAACTTTCAAATCCGTGCCCGAATCTACATGTAGTGAGTGGCCTTGGGACGTCACTTTCCAATTGGTGGCCGACTCTCAAGACGGCAAAAAGGTAATTGATGAAAGCAAGTGTGCTTCAACCGCCCAACAACCAGTGGCTCAGCGACGACGTTATCGGCAAAGTAGTCCAGCGCTCGAAAACTCAGCACCACTCTCATGGTTCCGAAGCATGCTACAAATGCCCAACATCCATCCAAACAGGCCCAAGCGCTCCATCCACTGCAGGCAATTCCATGCCAATTCGACTTGAATTCACTAGAGCGTCCGAGAATGATCCAAAATCGTCAAAACCACCCAAGCCAGCATCCACATTACGCCATGACCTCGTCCGTGAACTTTCACCAGAGCTTCTACAAGCGTTCCATGAAAGCATTGTGTTGAATCGCCAGCGCCGCCGTGTTAACCAGCAACGGTATCGAAAGAAGATCGAGAGTCGTGCACTAGCTCTTGAGAACGAAGTTGGAAAACTACAAGCCGAGATTGATCGCCTCGAGGTGCGCCGCCAGAGTATGGTGATCAATAGTGCACTGACAGAAAGAACCCTTTGGAATGTGGTGACGGGAGTACTATCGCTTGTTTCGACATGGCTGCCAGGTTCCCCGACCAAACACAAAGACTGGTACCTCTGATCGAGTATTGCAACCGCAAGACGTTCACACGCAGACGAAATTCCTTGTAGATGTGATGGCTCCAGACGTAAGTGTGAATGCTGGATTCGGTATTGACGCTGTGCTGGAGGAGTGGCGATCTGTATCGCAGGGAGATGGCAACGTTGTCGTTCGTCTTCAACGCTTGGAGTACGACGATAAGACTCCATTGGTTGCTACTATCCAAGTCAGCACAACCATTACGGAAGAGATGCTTCGCCACGATTTCCCACATCTTATTGGCAATGGTGGGCAACATGAATGGTCTCCTCACGCAACAAAGCTTCTTGGTCAGCAGCTTATCATCCCCACCACCGTTCGTTTTGAATGGGATGCTGTAATTGGTCGCGTCACAAGCATGCACTCCACGTCAGACTTGGTGGCCGCATTTCTGAAGCTGCTCGGAAATTTAGACGACGTAGCTTGCGTCCTCGACGAATCTTGGATTGCCTCGGCAGGCGGATGGCAGAAGGTGTAAATGTTTGTGGCCCGTGGTGAGTTCACCCATGCTTACAAAGCATACCCCCTCTAAAAAGTACATATAGAGGTCACCCGTGGTTGCTCTGCTTACCTTTTAATACATCGATGATGTTGCAGTTGATCAAGATACTTGAACAAATGTCTTTCTGAGCTCCATAGCATGAGTTATTGATGAAAAAAGTGTGTTCACTCGACTTTTTCGTAATGGAAGGAGTGCTGCTAGATAGCGGAGCTCAGTCCTCTCGTCATAGAAGCAATTCCGGTTAAACAACAGTCCCCGCCATCGACATTGCAACGTGACTCCGAAGCACACCTCCATCGACAAGACTGAGCGGATAAATCGAGTTGCCCTGCAGCAATTGTAACAGCGAAATCCTCCAAATAATATTTGTTGCTGCGGTCTCTCCACTGTTTATCAATATTGACCGATGCTCATGGCGGACGACGAGCGACGTAGCGGAAATGTTTCCATCTCCGGGTCTCGAACTCGTTTCTAAAGACGCCCAAGCACTGATTTCCATTTGCGATGGTGGTCAGGTCGTCGCCATTGCTGGACATTGTCATGGCGCTGTACCAGCTCATGGGCGTCGAAAGCGAAGCGAATGTTGATCTTCAACATGCACGAAGTGCAGCACGCCAGGTTTTGGTGGGGTGGGGACACACACATGGTGAGTTCCACCTGGTAGAGCAGCGACAAGAACTCGATTTTGTCGAGTGCCGACGCGAGTTGAGGCTTGAATATCCTCATGCTTTTAGGCAATGCGTGTCCCTAATTACCATTACCGCTCAGCATAGCGCTCACGAAACTTCCATTGTCACAGTCACTTTCACAACCAAACCCACAAGTCTTCGCACGAACCAACAGCCAGCAATGAAAGTCTTTCAGTTGCTCCTCCTTGTTATCGCCATCACCAGCGCCACTGCTCGTGATTTCTCGGCCTCAAGCGCAACTTCGGTCTCCGCTGGTGATTCTTCCAGTTTGCTCCCACTCAATTCATCCAGCTCCAGCTCCTCTGGCTCTGCAGGTAGCAACTCAAGAGCTCGCGAACTCCAGTGCACCACTCTCACTTTCTAGCTCCGGCAGCTTCTTTTCCACGTCCTCCTCAGCGTCCACCGATACGTCCATCAATTTGTCCCTGGACGGCTCCACAAGCTTCAGTGGGTCCTCCGTCTCCTGTTCATCCACGTCCACGTCCACCAGTTCGTCGCCCACCGACGAAAGTTCGTCAGTCGACCTGTACAAAGCGTCCAACAGTGTGTCTTCCTCGTCCAAATCCCTTTCCAGTGCTTCTGGGAAAAGGGGGAATTCACCATGTGGAAGGATAAGGTCCTTACCCACATCAACCAACTGGACCAAGAGTACGCGCGCAGCATGCTGGAAAAGGACCAGCCGGAGCCGACTGTGCTCATGGAGGATTTCCTGGCGTCAACACCTGATAAACCGGAGATCTCGGTTGCCAAGGAAATTTCCAAGGAAGAGGCTAGGGGAAAACGCTGGCGGAACCAGCATTGGACACGTGCTCACGCCGCCATGCTGAATCTGTTCAACCAGTCCCTGCCCAACGCGTTCTTATCAACCTTACCTGACCAAGTGTCCAGGATGAAACCCTGGAAGGAGCTTGAGCAAAGATACGGGTTGGGGGATGCTGGTGGTGTCATCGAGCTAAGGCGTCAGTGGGAGCGGCTGACAACGTCCAACTGGAGTGACCTCGGCACGCTGTTCGCCCAGCTGAAGAAGTTGCGAAACGATATCAACCGCAAGATGAAAGGGCTGGTGGGTGGTGAGATGGTCACCGAGACATGGCTGTACAAGGAGGTCCTCGCCTTACTCCCAAGTGAGTTTTGGGGCAGTTCCATCAGCATGACGAAGGATTGGTTCACCATTGAGAATGTGGAGATAAGCCTTCGTCGAGTTTTCGGCGATCGATCCAAGAAAGAGGTGGCTATGCTGACTGACAAGAGACGTCCGGTGTCAATCAACGTGGTCAAGAAGACGATAGGCAAGAAGCGCAATCAAGATGAGGCATCAGCTACTGGGAATGATGAGTGCTTTTACTGCTTCAACACTGGGCACCGAAAGGCTGACTGCCCAGTGAAGACCAAAGATCGCGATCCAAATCGTCATGGGGGCCCGCTGTTTCGCACCAACATCCGAACGCTGCCAGGCGGGAAGAAAAGCGCCTGATGGCTGTCAAGAAGGCACGGAAGCCCGAGCCTGCTGCAGGGATAGCCACCTCCAGCAATGAAAAGTCACCAATTGACGACCTCCTGTTTGACGTGGAACTCGAAGAGGAACTTCAAGACGCCGATGAACTCACGTTCAAGGACAAGGTTCCTGTAAGTGAGGGTGATGAGTCTATTAGCAGCGCAATGGACATCGACGATCAGGTAAAGAGGCGATATAGTCAATATTTGGCAATGTTGGATAACTTGACCGTCACTGACGACTTGTGAGTGGTTGATACAGGAGCTGGCCATGCTGTGAGCCCATACAAGCGTTGGTTCAGCCAAATCACTACTGGTAGTACTTACACGTTTGAATACGGGAACAAGGGTACATCAACTAGTACTAAGGAAGGCACAGTAGGCTTAAGTGTGCTAATTCCAAGAGGGTACTACAGCGATATATCAATACACAACGTTGCATATGACCGAGAATGTGGTAGTAATTTACTCAGTGCATACTACCTTGCCCAACAAGGATATCACCATATTCAGGCAAAGAAGGGCAAATACCTGTACTTCCTTGATAGGAATAACAAGTTTGTATTTGCAGCAGTAGCACTGGATGAGGTTTACTATCTTCCCAGTAGGATTAATACTCATAAAGTAAGAGTGTTAGCTCTGAGGGAAAAACGTGAGGCACGCGAAGAAAAACTAGCAGACATGATGAGGGAATGGCACCTTCGGTTGGGCCATGTGGGAAAAGATCGGCTAATCACAATCTTATCAGAAGGTATTATAGGGGATGCACCAAGGATCCCACGAAAGCAACTGAAGAAGGTTAAGTTCTTTTGTCGGACTTGCGCCTTGGCAAAATCAAGGCGTATGTCTTACAGAAATATGGTAGGGACAAAGGGACCAGAGCCTTTGCACACGCTGCACTTGGACTCTCTCGGAAAGATCAAAATCAAAGGACTTTTTGGTACAGCAGGTGGTGTGTGTGCGCTGGCTATTGTCGATGATGCGACAGCATACAAGTGGTATTTTATCCTTAAGTCCCTCAAAGAGGTCGGAGGCAAGATAAAAAGCCTCATTAAACAACTGGAAAGGCAATTTCCGTATAAGGTCAAAAAGATAAGGACGGATGGTGGAACTGAATTTGTAAATAAAATACTCAAGGCATATTGCGAAAAGAATGGCCTTAGTTACCAGCATTCAAATGTTGAATCTCAAGAAGAAAATGGGTCGGCTGAGAGAGCGCACCAAACGGCTATGGGTAATGTCCGCTGTGCGCTGTTGGGGTCAGGTATGGCGGCCAAATGGTGGCCAGAGGCTCTCATGTACTTGACAGAGGTTGGTAATCGCATTCCAGTAGCACGACTAAATGGTAAAAACCCATATGAAGCATTATTTGGAAAGAAGGCAAGCGGGAAAATGCTCCGTATTTGTGAAGCACATGCTACGCCCATATTCCGAAAACGAAGCGGTCCAATCCTAAGTTCAGTAACAGAGCCATAGAATGCAAACTTCTCGGCCTGTCAACCAATTATAAAGGCTACCGCCTTTTGGATATAAAGAGGAATCAATATCTCACTGCGTGGGACGTGAAGTTTGGTGACACAACCACAGCGAGCCTAATTACAAGGTCGTTCCCACCTGAGGTACTCAACTTAAATGAAGAAGACCTCAATGAGGTATATGCTCTCGGCAAACGAATAAGGGAGCCGGAGGCTCAATCAGACGGGTCACCCAAGAGACCTCGTACATCCTCATCGAAGCCGACAGACTCAATGAGTTTGGAAACAGTGGGAGCCGCATCTCCCAGAATATCAGTAGCGCTAATTCCAAGGTCGCGTCGGAAGAGGACACCTAACTCAAAGCTGCGGGACTATGTTGTCACAATAAATGTAGTCACAACAACAAAAAAGGCAATCCCTATTCCTCGATCCCTCAAAGAGGCACGACAAGGCCCACACGCACAACAGTGGGAGGCTGCATTACAAAAAGAGTATCAGGCATTAGTTGCGAATAAGACGTGGGATCTTGTGCCATTACCTAAAGATCGCAAGCTGTTAGGATGCCATTGGTTGTTTGATGTAAAGTACAACCCTGACGGTACGGTTGAGAGGTTCAAAGTCCGGCTAGTTGTAAGGGGTAATACTCAAATTTATGGGGTAGATTATACATAGATTTTCTCACCGGTCGCTCGGTATGAGTCACTCCGTTTGCTCCTTGCTATTACCACTATAAAGGACCTCCATGTACACCAAATGCATTTCTCAACGGCTCATTAAGTGAGAAAATATACATGCAACAACCCCATGGGTTCCGTCACGGAAGTGCGGGACTCGTGTGCAAACTTTTAAAAAGTTTGTATGGTCTGAAGCAGGCACCACGAATTTGGTATGCGCTTTTGCACAAATTTTTAGTGCACCTTGGATTTCGTCGGTGCAAAAAGGAGTACTATTTGTACCGTCGAAAGTGGGAGGTTAACCCTTTAGCTACTGGTCCATTTACAGGTCCGCTGAGACCCGTAGGCGACTGTAATACACGACGCGTATTGGCTAAAACTGTGTCCGGTTGCGCGATAGGCGATCGCGCGTCGACGTAGAGGTCCATATAGACCTCTTCCGCGAGCTAGCCAGGCCACCAGATTCTGTTAGCACTGGACCGCTCGCAGCGATATAAGCACCAGAAAGGGTTTCGTCTCGCCTCGACCACAGTAGCAATGGAGAGCGCCTTTGCCGGTGACTGGGAGGCGCTGGAGACCCAGCAAGAGTACTGCATTGAGGACATCGCGGTGGAGTCTCTCGTCGACGCGTGGGATAGGTTGGTGGACGACGAGCCACACGTCGAGCCCGACGACTCGCTGGAGGACGCCACCAGCACACACATGACCGACGGCTGCCAGCAGCTACCTGAAGGAGGCCTTCAACCTTCAGGCCCGCCACATCAACACACCAGCAGCTCTAGCAGTTACCCAGACGGACCTCGCAGTAGCAGCATGCAATGGCTGCTCCAATCGGCAAGCGGCCCAAATGCCAGCACACAGCAGGGTGCAACAAGCGAAGAGCAAGGCCAGGCGCCGGCGGAGACGGCTCGTGACGGCGTACCGAGCATCTACGAGCCTAGTGCTTATGGCAGAGCCTATATGGAGTCTCTGGACATGCAGAGTGGGCTCCATGTCGTCGCTGAGGCGAGAGTGGCTAAAGCCTACCGCGAAAATGCTGAGTACGGGTTATTTACTCTATTTGTGACGGCCGCGTTTCGCTACAGCCTGCAGACATGGACATCCGATGTACTTATGGCTCGAGGTCGGCCCAAACTTACTGAGAGTGAATTCAATGCATATTGCGGACTCGAGATCGCAATGAGTATCTGTTCGCTGAGTGATATTGCTGAGTATTGGTCTGACAGTCGTTTTCTTGGCCAAGCTGCCTTTATAAATACAATGCCAAGGACAAGATGTCAGAATATCCGATCCGCGTTGCAGCTTCACGCTCCTGATGACCCGACACTCGACAAGCAACGTGATCCATTGTGGCACAGCAGGTCGATACTGGCACACTTTCAAAAACGATTCGCCGAGTTTGCTGTGCCTACTGGAGCGAGCAGCATTGATGAAATGACAGTGGCGACCAAGGCAAGGTCGAAAGCTCGGACGTACATGCCGTCCAAGCCCGACAAGTACGGAGTGCGTTTCTACGCAGTGGTCGGCTGGGACTCGCTTTACGTGCATACACTATGGGACAACTTGTCCGACAATTCACAGACAACAACACCAGCACAGCGATACGTTCAGCAGTTTCCATCACTTCGCACCTCGCTCTTCAACACACTGCGACGCGATGAAGTTTCTGTGGGAGCTCATACAGCGACTGCATTGTGGCTAGCAATGGTGGGGCACCAGGCAAAGTTTCTCCGCTCACCAAGCGGCTATCGACGTACAGTTTCTGACAACTTTTATACACGACACACGTTCGCTAAAGCTATCCTCGCGTTCACGGACGGCGAGATGCACACGATCGGGACCGTCCGGCTCAACTTGATTGACAAGTGGAACAAAATTGCTGTGGAGGCTTCGGTGGGGCAAGTGGCGGAAGCAGAGCGAGGAGAGTGGGAACTTGTAGCAGCGGTCGACCCAGAGCCTGGCTGGAAGAAAAAGGAAGCTGCCCATCAGAAAGCACAGAAACGTTGGCCAGAAGCACGACAAACAGAGTACCAACCCAATTTGCATTTCGCGGACCGAGCTGGATTCGTTGTATACAAAGATCGCAAGGTGGTAGTCTTCTACAGTAATGTCCTGCGCGCAACACATTCGACTCGGACACTTAATGGTACTTCTGAGGAGGCGATAGCTTGCTGCCACGGCCTGTATCCCATTCAGCGATGGACCGACGACCGCGTATTGCACCGAAAGATATTCATGGCCCCCAATATCATTGCCGTTTACAATCGGTACATGTATGGCGTCGACCGTGTAGATCAATTGCGCTCAACGAATCCAAATAGACGCCGCGAGAAGCGACTTGACATGACGCTATTTACGTGGCTGCTGGAAATGGCTATAATCAATGCTTTTGCGCTTTTGAAGCGTACAGTAACGACCGCCCCGACACTACGCGAGTTCAAAAGGAGAATTGCGGACACTCTCACGCGCAACGAAAAGCTCTCCGTCGTCAACAACTTCGGCGAAAGAAGAAACGCCAACGTGAAACCGTGGACGACGTTCTGGGAGCGGACGCATCGTTGCATATTATCACGCCCAACTCGACCAAACACAGCAACGGCAAGCTCACGTGCTACCTGTGCAGTCTTAGCAGATTTCGAAGAAAGCGAGATACGGCTGTACCAAATGCGAACGTGGGTTTCATGTAGAGTGTTTTAGCGCTTTCCATTACCAAGACGTCTTCAAAGCGCGTTCACTTGGACTTCGCGAAGCGCTGGACGCAGTTTGCAGCGCGACGACGGATGCCCCTATAGCATTTACACGGAAACGGACCAATAAGTCAATCACTAGCGTAGAATCACTAACGCTACCTACAGCTTGAGAATATATTTACCTTCTTGTCGTCCGGCCAAAGTGTTTGCAGTTGTCGTTTGATACACTCGGGAACTTCCCCTTGCATGCTTCCACTTTTCCAGTACAGATACATTCGGCACAGCGCCTGGCGAGCAGCACGGTTCCCTCGCCGTCTCCTCGACAGCTTGACACGGAGGCGCTGCCCGGCCTCTTGAAGCTCGGAGCCGTAGCGCTTCCAGCCGCACTCAGGCGCTCCGCACCAGCCGCACAGACACCCCGCTTCGTCCATGGTGTGGGGAATGAGGAGAAAAGCAAATTTAAAGGGGATCTCGTTGTGACAGGTTGGTACCCTTTCCCGCGCTCTCGCTATTGGTTTAAAAATTCGAAATTCTGTGATGTCATTCGTTCTAGTAAAGGTCTCTGCGGACCCCTAAAACATGGTCCGGTAGCTAAAGGGTTAATGAGGTAAGACATGTTGTCCTGATATGTGTGTACGTGGATGATATCACTATTGCGTCGAGCAGCATGTTATTGATGAACAAGGTAAAGGCACAGCTGTCTAAGAGATTCACGATGAAAGATCTTGGTGAGATCCACTACATTTTGAAGATGGAAATCAAGAGGGACAGAGCCGGAAAAATCCTCAGTATGCCACAGCACAAGTATATTATGGACTTGCTACAAAAGTTTGATATGGAGGACTGTAACTCAGAGCCAACTCCGCAAGCAAAAAGTGTGGTGTTAGAAAAGGAAGTGAAGTTAACGCCTGACCAAATATCAGCACAACCATTTGACTATAGAGGTCTTGTAGGGTCGCTTATGTATTTGGTGCGTGGTACCCGGCCTGATATTGCAAATGCAGTCAGAGAATTAAGTAAATTCCTGTCTTGCTACAATAAAAGTCATTACAGGGCAGCCCAGAGAGTACTGAAATATCTGAAAGGAACGTCGACGTATGGCCTCGTGTTTGATGGAAAGAATCGTGAAGTAACATACGAGCTATACACAGACGCGAGCTTCGCAAATGCAAATGCAAATGAAAGTCGAAAGTCTGTAACTGGGTACGTTAGTATAATGGCTGATGCGTGCATTACCTGGAAGAGTTCTAGGCAAGACACTGTGAGTCTTCATACCGCACAGGCAGAACTGATAGCAGCAAGTGAAGGGATAAAAGAAAGTGAATGGATGTGGTTTTTATTGGAGAAACTCGGATTTAGACAAACTCGACCGATCATGTGCTGGTGTGATAACAAAGGAGCTATAAGTATTATCAAAGATCCAGCAAATCATGCATCGACTAAGCACATTGAAACAAAGGGGTTGTATGCAAGAGAAGTGCATGATAAGGAGCGAATAGTAGTGCAATACTGCAACACAAATGATATGGTAGCAGACGCCCTCACGAAGGCACTACCTCAAAACCAATTTGAGAAGTTAAGGGATCTCATGGGAGTCAGGAAATTAACTTGAGTGAAAAACTCAAGCTCTCGATGAGTAATGAATTAATGCGTGAGTGAGTACAAACTCAAGTGCTCAATGAGTAAGTGAGTACTAGCGAGTATAATACATCGCAAGTTGAAGGATAAGATCCGAGCAATTAGGGGATACTAGGATCTTCCCGTCAAACGGGCTCATATGACAAAAGTCATAAGATTCTCGCCACAAGTGGCTATTTGAAGCAGTTTGTCACAAAGATCGAAGGTCAAAGATAGGCATAAGAAATAGCCAGGTGTTGAAGTTGAAGTGCATTATCCGATAAGACTTGAAAGTAACACAAGATTTTGGGGGAGCACACAGACTTAACGTTATCATATTATTAAGACACCCGGGTGCATGACAAGTTCATGTTAATGACTAGACTAGCACAGGATGCGCTGACGCATCCCAAGTACAGCAAGAGGCGCCATTGACCGCAGCGAGGAGGGGAGGGGTAAACCCCAGCCATGGTGTATCGGAACTATGCCATCGACCGCCCCCTTGCTTCTGGATAGGATCTACCGCAGGCACGCAGACCTGGGCGTTGTAACTGTGTTTGTGCTAGCCCCTCGTAGGTTTAAGTCGAACTGAACTGTGGAATGCAAATCCGAATGTGAGCAAGAAGGAAACGAGCTCACCATCGGCAAAGCAGTGTTCTATTTAGACCCATACAAATGCGATAAGAATAGGAGGCCTTTCGAGGAAGGCTATGTGACCTTTCGAGGACATGATAAGAATAGGAGTCCTTTGGAGGAAAAGATAAGAAAAGACCGTCCCATCCCATAGGATAATGAGAAGACGCATGTCATAAAACTGCAGGGCTAAAGGGTGTGCCAAGTCTTTTAGTGGGAGTGTTACAATGTGCGAAAAGAGGTCACTTATAAGATAATGTCAATTTAGGCCAATAGGAAAAGACTTGCACTTTGTGTGCGACACTGTGTCGCACCAGATGCCCTGCCGAGTGATGTGCGGATGAATGGAGGATGCAGGCTGGTGCAGTTGCACCAGCTGCACCGTCCTCACTTCCAAAGCTGACGACTAATAGCAATACCAATATTGTACTCGCCAGCACCTTCAGCTGCAGCTCCGAGTGCGGATACACAAGTTATGACGTTGTGTGGTATACATCAAATTGAAGTTGTCTTTTGAACTAGGGGCTGGAGGGTGATAGCATAAGAAAAACGTGGTCCTGCTCAATCACTGCAATTTATCGACACAGTATTCGGACAATTCTACCATGTGTATTAATAGTGAGTCCTTGGACTCATCATAACAGCCCTGCCGCTTTGACGCCTTGAACACACTATTACGGTAGGCACAGCGTTATCCGACTAACGTTACAGACACAGTGTTGAATGCAATAACGCTCTGTCAGCAGTAATTGATCGATGCCCCGTCAAATTACAGTACAGTAGCTCGAAAAAAGAGATCGCTCTTCCTTTGATTTTACGAAGACAATGGTCTCGCATGCGGACCATAATGGTTCATCACTCGGCCAACTCGAGCTCTTGGGCCACTGCTTCATTTTTTTAGAGAAGGTGAGAGGTTGGGTCCATGCATAAAGCATTGCTGCGATACGAACATATAACTCAAGTTTTCTTTGGTTTGCTGTTCATGATTTGACTACTTTGAAGCGGTCAATTCATGAACAGCAAACCACTGCTCCGATGTACGATTTAGTGGTGTGCATTAGCTGCATGATGATATTCACCTTAGTTGACACCGGTCTAAACATTGTCCGCAATATCTTCGCTCGGAAGCATTCCAAAATGAGTCGTTTCGACGACTGCATGAGATGAGCTCGGGATGCTCACCTGTCCACTCTGGCTTCGCGTCACCGCAATAGTGACGGCTCACAGAAGCCAAGTGGTGTAGAGGTAGAATGTAACGTAGGACACTTGAGTGCCGAGGCTCAGCCAGCGACAGGCAGCAATGATGCTTTGGTTTGAGGTCTGCACTTGCTCCTCAGGAGGCAAAGTGCAGACCTCGCACCAGAGCACCAAGACACCAGCAGTAGTTCATTAGCACGCAGGCCTAATAGAACAATTCAAACTATATTAAACCTAAGTCTACTGGTCCTTGTTGAGTGCTTGTTCACTGCACTCCTTCTTGTCCTCTCCGCCAACAGTTCTGTCTTGCATAGCGTAGCGAAGTGTAGTTGTCCTGGCGGCGGCAAGCGTACGCAGTTCAGGTAACATGGATCCGCAGGATCTGTAGTCGTGCAACAACATTAGGACCGCAAGGCATTATCCCACACTGCACACCGAAGGAGGCAAAATCCCCCGTGTTTACTGCTCGTTCCGTATAAATTTGTAGTCCTGCAGCTGGAGTCTAGTCTAGTCTTCAAAGACTTCAAAGCCCAGGATAAAATATGCAGAGGATTGTCACAAATTGTGTTCCATGTTCTTACTCCATGGTGAGTCCTCTCCCTCCTGCCATGGCACGAGTTCAATATTTTTTTCTTCACGCTCAAGCCAAATCGGATCAAGTTTATCTTTCACGCCAATCGAATGTCTACAAGATGAAGCCATACAGTGAAATACTGTAGTTGTTATACCCTTGTGTTCATGCGAGCAATTGAACCGTTCTACCTTGTTTTTAGAAAGGCGCCGTGATAAATGACTGCTTTGAAGAGCCTGTACCGTACGCTTAGTACTCTACCGGAGGGGGGGGTAATGGCCTTCTATTTTGTTTTAGTTTTTTTGTGTTTTCCTATAGAAGCCTGATATGCAATGAGGCGGTCTACCAGAGTGACCGTCTTTCTGATTGGTTTCGTGGGGTTTTCTCGTTGGTAGATTGCTACCATTTTGAGATTCCCCGGCAGTTGTTCCGCGCTGGTGTCGTCGTTGATTATGAATCTGTTCGTTTCTTGTTTTCGGGCTAGACCTCTGGCTTCGTTGAGTGCGTTCCGCGTTGGTTTAATCAATTGGATGGCAAAGAAGCTGTCAGCTGGGTGGGGATTCTTGATATCCTCGTTCTCTGTTTGTTCCAGTCTCGTTTTCCGCTGCGGTGGTTTAGTTCTGCTCTCGACTTGCAGTAACACCTCGCTCGTTTCGTCGTGCCGTGCTATCATGGCTCGGCATTCAGTCAAGATCGCTGTGCTGTATTCTGTGGGCTTGATTTGGACAGGAAACTCAATGCTGCCGGCAGCGCGTAGTCTCCATTCTGACTTTTTCTCTTGCCGGTAGAGCAGCCATCCGCCTCCCGCCTTTTGAACGTGTATATGGTATTGCAATAACCACACTGCTATCGCTGCTTGGTCTTCATTCGCGGTTTTCATCTTCATAATATCCTGGCAGGCCTCAAGGCAGTATCCCAGCGTTCTCCGTTCCGGTTGAGATTTCCACGCCGCTGCTATGGCCATCAATTGAAAATTCCCCGCTGCCCAAACTATTGATGTCGTTTCTTTTTCTGTTGCGTGGAGGTCGTTGAAGAGGTACCTGTTTCGCAATCTACAAAGCATTGTCGGTGTGACTGTTGCCCAGATTATCCACATTACTTTCATGGCTTCTTCGCGTTCTGCTATCCGCCGTGAGATGCATTTCTGGGCTTTTGAGTAAAACTGCATTGTGGTTGCTGGATGTTGCCGTGCTGCAGCGAATGATTTGAGTTCCTCTCTCTCCTGTGGAGTCGTATCGCTTGCGAGCCAGTTGTCCATCCAGCGTTTCCACGCTGATCGGGCTTTTTGGCAGTCCCAGATGATGTGGTCAATTGTTTCTTGCTGCGCAGGACATTCCGGTTCCGGATATCCACGTTGTTGGGGCCAACCATCGTGATAAAGATTGAGGCCTCCGATGGAGATCCGATATATAGTCCAGTTTTGATAATCCGTGAAGTATCCAAGTCGGTTCCAGAGTTTCCGTGGTGATTGAGTCAGAGCGAATTTTCCCCACGTCGAGTTCTGCTGTCGTGTCTTGATCCGTTTTAATATGGGTTCCAGGCTGTATCGAAGATTGCGTTTGATTCTCTTTGATCTCTGTTTCCTCACCACACTTCTCAAGTGGAAAGGTTTTGTGAGTGCTGGGGCTGTCCATGGGTATAACGCGGTTTGAGGATGAGCTTCGAAGGCGAGTCCTTCTCGAGCGTCCCACGCTTTCCACAGTGTACAGTCTCCGGTTCTTGCATATTCTGTCGCTACGAAATAAATTCTCCATGTCCATCCGTCCACTCGAGTGACCTTCAGGAGTGGAGTCTGGTCATCGCTATGTTTTTTTGTCGCTTCTATACTACTTGATGCTCCTTGTTCCCATTGGAGCGCTTCCTGCAATCGCGGAGCCAGGAATGGTCGCAACTTCGTCGTCACCGTTTTCCAGAGATTGTGTGGTAGGCTGAGAAGAATACTTCTACTCCGCCTGAGAATTTGCCGATGCTGCCGCGCTTTGTAGATTTTGTCCCTGAGTGGTGGCTTGATTGTCATGCCATACTCCCCGGCGGTTGTGATGTTTGGCTCCAGTTCTACTTCTAGTTCATCCCAATGTTGCTGACTGCAGAGCCGGAAAATTTCGTAACTTTAGCGGTCTTCCATGGCTGTCTAGAATGCACGCATTGTCGTGCCATGTCGATTGTTTCATGAATGCCCGTAAATTATCTGGTAGTTCCTGATTGTTGATGGTCGCTGTCGTAAATCTCAGTGTTTGCCCGTCGATCCAGTAGCCTGAGCTTACTGCTGCTCCTTGTGCTTGACGCCATTTTATTTTTTCATTTTCTTCTTCCGTTGGTAGAACGCTATCTGATTGTGCCCACCATAGTTCCAATCTGCCGAGTTGTTGTACTGTGGTTTGCGGTTTTCCTCGTTTCTCGCGAAGACAATTTTTGATCATTTGCTGGTTTGTTGGCTGGTACTGGCAGCACATTTTACTCATTGGCTGTCCTGGGTGCACTGCTTCGTGCCAAGCCGCCGCGTATGTGTCATGTTCCATGTCGATCCATCTTTCAGCTAAATTGGCTCTGGTCGCTTTGATAGCTGTGCTGATGCCTTGTAGTCCGAGGCCTCCATGTGAGTGGGGTGTAAATAATAGCGCTGGATTAAACTTGTGTCGTGTTGCTGCTGTACTTGCCGACCCGTACCAAATGAACTGCTTCTGCATATTTTCGAGTCTTCGTATCACTTTCTTTGGTGGCACGAATTGTTTCGCTGTGTACAGGATCGATGGCAGGGCTACCGCATTAAACAGCAAAATTCTTTGTGCTACTGAGTTGCTAATTGCCGTCGAAATTCTCAGTCTCCTTTGAACCTTTTCAATTCTAATCTCCCAATTTTCCAAAACTCCTGGTTTGTTGCCGACCCAATACCCAAGTTGCACTGTCTTTCCCAATACCCAAGTTGCCTTGTTGTGCTGTTAGGGTGAAGGACCGGAAAGACATTCCATTTGGTTGCCGTGGCATGTGTGTTGAGGCCGATCAGGAAGCTTTTATACGGTTGTACTCTAAGTCCAGAAACTCGTCCGAAGTCATCTAGTAGTCGTTTTACCACATCCAATTCCTTAAGAGCTCATGAACACCGTGCTGTCGTCCACAAATGCCGAAAATTTGTGCCTGGTTGCTGTGGCCTTCGGAATTGCTATTCCCTTAATCGCTCGATGCCGAGTTACTGCTTGGCCAAGCGTGTCAGCTGCTATATTGAAGCGTAATGGTGCAAGAGGGCAGCCTTGTCGAATGCCTGAGCGTACTTTCCATTTAGTCGAAAGTTTTCCGTTTACAAGGTATTGAGCTGTGGTTCCTTCGCGCAACAAGTGAATTACTTTGAGGAAGCTGTCAGAAAATCCATATGCCCGGAGTACACATTGAAGAAAGGTGCAGTCTAGCGTATCGTACGCTTTACGCAAATCAAGACACAATACTGCTGCACTGTCCGACCATTCTGCATCTGGATCTGCATCGCTCATCTCTAGTATGCTTCGTAGTACCATTATAGGTTTGTCAATACTTCTTCCACGAACAAATCCCTGCTGCGTTCTACTAATCAACTTGGGTAAATATTTGTGAACTCGTTCAGCAAGGATGCGTCCAAATAGTTTGTAGGCTGTGTTAAGAAGTGCAATTGGGCGGTAGTCCATTGCATTATCAGAGTCTCCATTCTTTCGAAGTGGTATTACCGTTGCAACCAAAAAGGATTGAGGCACTCCATCTCCTTTGAAAATACTGTTAAACAGTTTTGTCAGGGTTGGTGTCATCAGTACTCCGAAGTCTTTGTAAAATTCTTGGTTCAATCCAGTTGTTCCTCCAGTTTTGTGGCGCTGGAGGTGGTTTATTGCTTGCATCGTCTCCGTCTCGGTAATAGGCTCCATTAAATCATCTCCTTCTTTCGGAGTTAGTTGTTGTTCGTGGGGAATTTTCAAAATTGGTCAATCCGCTTTGAGTCTCCTTGCTGATTGTCTGCGTGGGAGGCCCCGAAGATATGACTCCACTCAGCTGCCATACGTTCTTCGATGGGGTAAGTTTTCTCGTAAAAATGTCCTGGGGACGCTTTGATGTTCGTAATCGATTGGTCTCTTTGCCACTCACTGTTGCGTTTAAAGAAACGTCGTGTATCATCATCTCCCCCATGAGCCTTAGACCGAAGGATCGCGCTGCTGCTCTTTTTGCAGTTTGCGCTTTATCGTGGAGCGTCTGCTGTCTGGTGGCTCTGGGGATCGCAGATTCTTCTCGCAGTTTCTTGAAGTAGCGGGCTGCTTGTATCCGGTCAGATCGGTGAATCTTGTTTAACAGCTTCTGCATTTGCTCGACTAGTGTGTCCCAGTGAGTTATCGGTTGTGTTGATTCATCAAATGCTTCCAAGAGAGGAAGGAGACCTTGCTCAATCTGTTCTCGTACTCTTTGCGGCCGTCCAGTTCTCATAGGATAATGCACTTTGAAGGCTGAGCGATGGTGCTTGTTGGGTCCTGTTGATATTTCCAGTCGAACTTCTTGGTGATCTGAGTCGTGTGCTGGATCTTGTACCTTCACTGCTTGTGTTGCTACGAACGGGTCGCCTTTCACGTAAAACATATCTATTCTGCTCGCTCCATCCTTGCTCCATCTTGTAAAAACTGAGAGCATCCACTTGCTCCTCCTCTTCTGCTATATCGTGATGCAATTCCACGGCGTCTGTAAAATCATGCTTGTCGACTAATTGCTGTAGATTATTGCTTTCACAGTGGGCTGTTCTTGTAATTCGGTTGGTTATCCGGTCTCTCCGTGGTTTGAGAACGCAGTTGAAGTCTCCTCCAATAATTATCGATTCATGGTGTTGAAGCCATGGTTCGAGGTCTTGAAAGAACTGCGGTTGGTCTTCTTTCTTCGCTGGTGCATATATGTTGAGTATGAGTTATTCATCTAGTTCGATCGCCATCACTCCTGGATGTCCAATCTGTCTCGTTCCATGGTTTTACTCTGGGCTGATGCTCGGTGAAACCAGAATTCCCATTCCTGCGAAATTTGTTTGTGTTGTTTTCCAGTAACTACGTGTTTGTCAGTTTGTGTCATTTGCCATGTGCGTTGCCACTGCGCACACACTCGTCCTTGACGCTCAGTGTGTGAAGGTTTTGTTTCTTGCACTAGAATTATATCCGCAGGAGTTTGGCCAGTATGCCGCCTCCATCCACTTAGCCATCTTCTTCTCGACGCCTTGGCGAACCCTCTCAGGTTCTGCGTTGCTATTGAAATTGTTTCATTTTTTTCGTTGGTTGTTCTCCGTTTTCTCATGTGGGTCTTCAAATATATAGATGCTACGTTGCGGAGCTCTGAATAGTAGTCTCCGTTTGGTAGATCTCTGCTGCTTGTTGGTACGTTTTTCATCACTACAATGATAGCAATACGTAACTGAACGAAGTACAC
>JAPDHH010000034.1:0-206287 GCA_032158285.1 Phytophthora sansomeana | reverse complement strand
TTGTACTTCGTTCGGTTACGTATTGCTATTAAATCTTTACTGGCGAATGGTTTGCGTGAAGCAGGCGTGCTCCTTCGAAGGACGTGCTCCCCCTCCAAACCAAGAGCAAAAAATACCAAGGAGCAGTGCTCGCCGGTTCTTTATCACGCTTTTTTTGCGCGAGCAGCGCTCCGCCTGCTCGTCCAAGGCTTGCCTGAGAACAAAGTTCGCCTGCTTTTGGAGGGTAGGTAATGGAGGACATTTTTCAAGGAGAACGTATCTTCGGACGGATAACGGATACTCACTATAATCGGTATCAATTTCGTCTGGGATGGAGTTGGCGGTGTGGTAGAAATGCAGGAATGGAGGTGATCCGCTGGTTATTTGACCATTTCTACCGGTACATCGTCACGGAGAAAGCAGTGGAGAGTGCAGCGAGACATGGAAATCTGGAACTGTTGCAGTTTTCCAAGAATCACGCAATTTCAGTTGAAGACGACAATTGGAGAGAAATTCGAGGTGATCCAGGAGTTTTCGTTTAAGTCTAGGTGTCCGACATTTTCTGCGTTGGGGAAGTCGAGACTCGACTGCGGCGGTTCAAGGAAATCAGGCAGAAGTTGTGTAATTGGTTGTACCAGAATATTCGTGTTCGCGCACGACATACGAATCTGAACGTCGTTAATGTCTGCTGCAGTGAAGAACAGAATATGGTGCTGGTTGAGTGGATTTCATTCGAACTTTCGTTTCAACGCGACAGTCGCATACGATGCGATGTAGGAAGCTGTGCTAGGTGGACGGCTGACATAATGGATTCTCTTTTCAGACACGGATACTCATCAGGCCCTTCCATGACTGAGCGTGCCGCGACTAAAAATGATGTTCGAGATGTGATGGATTGGCTCGTCGAGCGAAAACTGGTGTCTGTAGGTGGGCTTATTAAAGAGGCTGTTGATCAAAGTCGCCTAGATATGAACAGATACCTCCATAAGCCACTACTGGCAAGGGCCTGGTGTGGAGCGTAAGCTCGGCGATTCGCATACCGGGCGCCAAAACGCGCTAACGTGGGCGATGCTATATGCTGTATCGAATGGGGACATTGACTCCGTTCAGTGGCTCTACGAGTCTTTTGCAAATAATCCTAACACCAAGCTTTTGAATTTCATACCAATGCCAGACCCTGACGTTCCATGCGAAGTATCTATTGATGCAGCAGCGAAAAATGGTCATCTAAGTGTCGTGAAATACCTGCATCACATGACTGTCGCACGTCACGAGACGAAGGGAAAGAAGCGAAAGAGGGAAGGAGCTTTGGTTGAGGTTGGACCGACCTGCACGTCTGCAGCGATGGATGAAGCGGCTGCCAACAATCACTTGGAAGCTGTTAAATGGCTGCAGAATCGCAGCGAGGGCTGTACCTGGCGCGCAATACACGGTGCTGCGTCAAATGGGCATTTAGAAATGGTGAAGTGGCTGAAGAGGAACCGATCTGAACGATATACGGAAGAAACGATGAATCTAGCAGCGAGAAACGGGCATCTTGACGTAGTGAAGTGGCTGCATGAGGATTGAGCTAGCTGTACAACCAAAGGGATGGATGGTGCGGCCGAAGAAGGTCATTAGATGTGGTCAAGTGGTTGCATCACTTTCGAACCGAAGGATGCACGGCAGATGCCATGGATGCAGCGGCTCGTTGCGGAAAATTAGATGTACGCGTGAGCGGTTCCGGCCAATATCCGTCAGGTTGTGCCGAAACGCAACCCATGGCCATTGCCTCGGTCCATTGTCATAATGGACAACGCAAAAATCCATTGCTACCCAGAGCTGCAAGCAGCTATTCATCAATGTGGAGCACGATTAATTTTTGTATTGGCCGCGAAGTTGAACCCTATCGAACAATGTTTTGGACTTCAAAAGGTGGCTTCAAAAGCATGCCAACTTGGTTTTTCCACTCTACCCCGACCAAGTCCTGGATGTGGCGATGCGTGCCTGTACTCGCCGCATCGACCGTGGGTGCTTCGGCGCCTTTCAGCACTGTGGGTATCTAGGGAATGAGCTTAGAGACCAAGTGTTTGACGATTTGATGTGCATTAGTGATGACAACGAATAGACGCTGCATTGAACAGGCTTGTTGATCGTGTTCAGTGTCAGCTAACGCTTCGAGCTTCTTTGTTTTTTCATCTTCAAGGTGGTCTATATCTTGCATGGTTGGATTGGTGGCAGGTGCCGGATTGAACTCGTGAAATATACCTTGGGCGAAGATGTCGTGATCGGGTAAACCGATTGCACGTTTCAACGACACAATATCAACCCGTTGAATTTCAACAACACAACACCGGTTTGCCGTCCAGCTTCAACATCAACATCATCATCTGCTTGGCGGATGTCCGCCCGCTGTTGATCCAAAGCCATCGCTTGGGCGGTCGTGTTGTCGCCCGGAACTTCGAATGGAGTCGAATCCGGACGTCTAGCATGGGTGACATCAAGATGGTGGGCCGTAATTCGACCAAATGTCACGGAGTTAGCTGCCTCGTAGGCGAGTCTTCGGACTCGAGCATTCTCCACACGTTGAGCTGTGGCTCGGTGGAACTGCTCTGGTGGAGCTGCACGCTGCACGTATAGAACCGCCTCGAATCGAAAGTCGCCTAGACGAGCTATATCACCAGCGGTCAAGAGCCTCCATCGGTGCTGCAGTGTTGTTGCAAAGTTGTCGGCCGTAAGCTTGACGTACTTCTCTTGCGAGTCGTTGCGGGCCTTCTTTAGGTAGATTTCAGCAGGGCCGGGAAGTTGGATTGGCCGTCGTCTGACCTCAGTGACACGATGCGACCGGGGATTTTTCCCGCAAGATCACCTGCGACTGACTCGATGAGTGGCTGAATGTGGTTGAGTCCAGAGGAATCCAGTGAGAAGTCAACATGGGACATGAATGTGGAAGTATACAAGCGTGGAGTCAGTGTGGAAGTGGATGCAAGGTTAAGTAAAGGCCCACAGGTTTGGAGGTGTCGGCTGGATGAGGCCTCATCCAGTACGCATTAGAAAGCACCCGGCCCGAGCCGCCGAGTCCTGTACGGTAGGAGAAGCCCGAAGGTGTGCAAGTGTGTTCAGCGAACGTATCCTGGCCACTGCCTGCTTTGACTTGGCCGAGGCGCCAATTGTACCCACCAGAAGACCCACGCACAAGACCCACATCGTCATGAGACCCAAGAGAGACTGAAACTGGACCGCGTGTAGTATCGACGGCGATGTTGTTCTGAATGAGTGCCAACTGAGGTACTGCATGAAGACATACTGGATGAAGGTCGCACTAAATGAGTTGCGCCATCCAGTATGATTCCGCCATGAATGAAGTCGTATTGCACCAGAGACCAAGAAACACCACAAGTCACTCTGAGGCAGTCCAAGTCGAGTGCAGACTGAATGAACCGATATGTCCAGTTCAACGAAGGGTAGCCAAGACATTGCGTTTCAACAAGATCTGCTGCACGGACTATCGTCATCAAGTGATGTGTGTACCCGCCTAAGAGCCGACGTCAACAGTCCCCATACTCAAACCAAGATAAATCAGGAGTATCCACAAAGGAGAAGCAGAGAGCAGAGCACGAAGACAGAAGATAGTAGAAGATAGCCAAGAACAGATAACTAACATTAAATCAGAGTTCAATTTGCCGAGAACAAGACAAGCGCCTTCGACCGAGCTTCGCCTGGGGAGGAGACGACTGCGTCCGAGTGCCGCGTAAGAGGACAAGCTGCCCAGACCAATTCCTGGGGGCCCGAAGCGCGGACGTTCGAAGCCCACCTGTTCGTCAGACGGGTGCGTGGCTCTCAAGTCGTTCAAGTCGAGATCAGAGCGAGGACCAGTGTTGTATCGTACCTGGGTTGATCCGCCTGTTCCACATCCAAATTGCCCGTGCGCCTCATTGAGTGAGCACCCATTTCATATTAACCCTGCGGTATTAGGAGGTTGTAGTAGTCATCCCTTGTACTTAATTGATTGACTATTGTGTGAAAGCGAATTGTATTTGCCTGTAAGATTGTCCCGCATTCAGAGCGGGTGGTGCGCGTGAGTGAGTATTCATCCAAGACTGACCAGTGTCCTGGGTAAGAAGCTCCAAGTAGACTGGCGACAGACCCCCCACCCAAGGGTCTATAAGAATAAGTGTTGGCTGCATATAGTAGTGTATATCTCTGCATTACTCTGCTTAGTTTGTATATCTAGGAAGAACGTCTGTCTGTGACCTCCTCATCCAGTCTGACACCAGTGGCTCATCCAGTCGGTCGAGTTCATTCGGTGCTCTGTACATCTCGATTTGTGTATTAACAACTCATTCAGTCGGTGAGATCCTCAGGATATTCCGAAGGTAAACGATACCTATAGGGATTGACACAAGGAAGGACGCACACGCTACACCGGGTGGGAACTTCCGTTTCTCATTTGGTAGTCCAAGACATCCTCATTCAGTATTGAGGTGCCTCCTGGGCGTGCTATACAACCCCCTGGGCGATAAAGGCGCTCACCCGCCTCGCGTCAGCTGGTGCGCGTGCCCGGATTCGGTACTAGAGGATTTTACCAAGAGTTGTTGTATATTGATTGAGTCAATAAGGGTGCTGATACTGCTAACCTTCTGGTTCAGCTGTGGTTATGTCTGAACGAGGAGCAGCACGAGAAGGTGGACGCGGTGAGGCGTCGCGACAGTCGCGTCGGTTGAGAGGGTTGCCGCCTGAGGAGCTGAAGTCTCTGGATGATCTGGAGAGGGAGGCGAGGCAGGCTAAAGCTGCGAAGCTGAAGGCAGTCCGTGAAGCGAAGGCGTCGGCGGTCCAAGTACGGCCAGCCGCGGAGGAAGTCGTCCAAGATGCGCACCAAGCTTCGCTGGATGACGACTCTGCGAGTGGGCCGGACGAGGAATCTGAGAGCGGCTCTGAAGATGGCTCAGATTCGGTGACGAGTCTGAATGAGGGTGAGTCCGTACCGGATGAGCCCGTACAGGCGTCAGTGGGAGGCGCCGAGAAGGTTGAGCCCCCGGCTGTGGATCGAGTTTCGGACTCTCCGCAACCGGATGAAGAGGTGGAAGCACTGGATGATGCGCCGACGATCAAGCACGAAGGCCCGTTGTCAAGTGTTGAAGAAGACGACGTACTCGAGGAGAAGGTTGCAACCCCAGTCTCGCTGGCTGATCCAGTATCGCTGGCACGAGTGAAGCAAGAGACCTCATCTAGTGTTGCAAGACGTTGTCGGTCAGGAGAGCGTGCTGAATGTTGACGAATCTACACTGGCTGAATTCCGACTCAGTGAAGCTCAAGTGAAGGCATACGTGGCGGACCAAGTGAGGCGCTGGGAGCAATTCCGCGCTGACGTGGTTATCCCGCTTAAGGTTCAGTACGCGTGGCCCAGCCCTCCTCCGGACTTTCAAGGATGGTGGACTGCGACGCTGGCAACGTCCAAGTACTTGTACGACCGGGCGAATTCATCTGGTCAGGAAGGTGCTTGGTTCACTGAACTGGGCCTTGCACGTCAAGAGTTGTGCGTGGCACGAGACATCACGGCCATCAGCGTTTCGCCTGGTCTGCTGGCTCCCGAGAATGTGTCGCCCTCATCCAGACATTACTGTCTGAGTCGGGGTTTCGTTTCCAGAACCTGATACCAATGTGGTTTCAGTCGAGGTCATCCAGAGTGGCACCAAGTCTTGTGCGCACTGTGGTTGAGGACATGCAGCATTTTCTGTCGTTGGAACTACTTGAGTGGCGAGCTGTGGCATCCGGTGTACCGAATGAGGTCATCCTTGAGGATGACTTTACTGAATACGGTACCCAAGATCATTCGAGTCAAGCACCTGTACTGGATTACCATGCTGAAGACGATCAAGGAGATCTATTGATGACGGATTACGAGGCTGGAATCTTGGGGCACGAGTATGTCTTGCGCCTGAGGATGGCTGGCGTTCGCCGAAGTCGAAGTCCGCCGGGATCATCTGATAGCAAACCGAGATCCAAGCGTCTGCAACGAGGACCTCCACGACCCGTGTCATTGTCGACTCCGCCACTGAGTTCCTTGCCATCATACCATTCACTGGATGAGGCAAGCCGAAGTGGGTCCACACTGAATGAGTGAGCTTCGACCGCTCGAGGACACTCATCCAGGACGTCGGATGCGGTGTCGGACTTGTTTGCTACGTCGGGTGGCTCAGATGAATCTTTGGCCAGTGCTACACAAGGGTCGAGGTCGTCGAGAGAGAGTTCCTCGTCATCGTCGCTATGGTCTGGTGGTCAACAGCGTATGCCGTACGTTGGGTATGCACCCATGGTCTTAACTGCTCAGGCTGGAGCCATTCAGTCTGGGGCGGACGTTGGTGTTCAGATTACGAGGACAGTACTCCCTCCGGCACCGGTGTTAGTGGATCAGGAAGATGTCACCATGTCAGAATCCGATCGCACCACCAGTCGGAGTGCCGGAAGGTCGAGGACCTCATCCAGAAGACGCATCACACCCAGTCGTGCGAGTCTGAGCACGTCACCCAGTGGAGACCGTTCCAGTCGTGATGATAGAGGAAGTAGTCGCGCTCGATCGACGAAGTCGAAGCAAACATCCAGTCGGTCCAGTCATTCAGTACGCTCGAGTCGTTTGAGCCGCACTGGATCCGCAATGTCCGTCACGTCAGGGGCGTCTCAAGTGGCGTTAAACACGATGCGGCAGACACAGGAAGACTTGCGACGAATGGAGCTGAAGCAAGAGCAGTCGACGGTCCAGTTGGGTCAAGGCCTACAGAATGCGTTCGCTGCCATCCAGTCACTCGCCGAGCGACAAGTTGCGCTGAGTGCGCACCCGATAAGCCTGCCTGAGAAGTACTCAATTCGTCGGGAAATCACTGAGGCGGAGGCAGACCGGATGCAAGAGGATCAGCGATCGATGACGCAGGCAGTCGACAAGGCGCGTGCTGAAGCAGCACTCGCTGAGCGAGAGCGCGCCGAGGCTGAGTTTGCTCAGCAACTACGTCGTCAGCGAGTCGAAGAAGAAGCGGAACGGGTTCGTCGGGCCGGAGAGACTCAGCGTACACTGAATGAGCAACTTGCGTCACTCCAGCAAAAGGTCCAGTCAATGGAGATCGAGCATGTGCGAGAGCGGGAAGCAGCACGGAACCTTCATCGGTTTCAGGCTGGGAAGTTACGTGACCTTCGCGCAACGCACGCCCAAGCTCAAGGTATTCCCACAACATCCGGACCTGATCCAGCAACTCAAGTGAAGCCATGGTCGCGCAACTTTGTACCCACAATCCAGTGGTTTGTACCCACAATCCAGTGGCGTAATCAAAAATGGCGTAAATATGCGACACGGAGAATCCAGTGTGCGGAACACCGACGAGCCTCTGGCAGCCCAACTGCAAGCGACCATTCAGAGCGTGAACCTTGCTAAGGCGAGGGAGAATGCGGACACTAAGGCGGCCAAGCATCAAGCTGCGGCCACGACGGCTAGGACGGAAGCGACGTCCAAGGCGACCAAGGCAGGTACCTCGAGGAACACGCCTTCCAGGGACGCAGCCGAGTCCAAGCCATCCAGTAAGAAGCCGCTATCGAGGCGAAGCCTGTAATGGGCCCTCCCCAATTACATAAGTAGGTAGGTCTTATATACAAAAGTAGGTACAAAAGCACGCGGCTAGCGCGTGCTGTGTTGTCGCTCTCTGATTGGCTAAAAAGGAAAACATTATAGCCAATCAGGAGTCGACCTGCATATGAGTGGTTCTCAGAGGTCTAGGGCTCCCGCCCTGCCCCTAAATTAAATCAGAGTCAATTTTCCCGAGAGTTAAGTCTGTCTTACTTATTGCGAGCTTCCTCATCGCTACGTGTAAGCTAGTAACGGTAACGACATAGCCCGTTACACCTGGTAGCACTTCGTAGTCCTTCCAACGACCAAGACCAAGACCAAGATGCAGCACGGCTTGACATCCGGTTCCACCGGAACAACTATGGAGCACGACAACTTCCCCCACCTCACCGCGTAGAGTGGGAGGCTCTCCACCGCCTCGCGGCGGTGTCCGGACAAGTTGTCATGGCGTCGCTGCTCAGCGCGGCTTCCCCTGACCAGCAACGCCAAGCCGCTCAAGAATTCATGGAACGAGAGCTCGCTGAAGCCAAGCAGCGAGGACAGACTCCCTCGCGTTCCAAGAATGACGCCGTCAACATGGAAACCTCGACGTACTCAGGCGACGGTCCAGACCGGCTGCCGCTGAATTGGTGGTTCCGGGAAATTGACATCGCCTCGAGATTGATCGAGGCGCCGTCGGCAAAGGTGAACTTCCTCCTCTCCCGGTTATCCGGGAAACCCAAAGAGTGGGCCCTCGGCAAGCCCGGCTTGTACTCGACGCGGAAGTTGTATTCCGCGACGAACGACAACCACCTCGCCATCCGCTGCGATAAGTGGGGCGAGTTGGTCGCCGTTCGCAGGGATGCGTCGTCGATATAGATCACAAAGGGCCTAGAGCCCAGAAGATGCACGTGGAACTTCACAAGGGCGTACTTCATGGCAAGGAGCTCCTTGTCGTGAACGGGGTAGTTCCGTTCGGCAGCCTTGAGCTGCCTGGACTGGAACGAGATGACTCGTTCGTGCCCGTCCGCGTCGTTCTGCAGCAATGCACAACCGATGGCGTAGCCGGAGGCATCGCAGACGACGCTGAACGGCTTCGTCTCGTCCGACAGTGCCAGGACTGGCGCCTGCTGGAGGCTAGCATTGATGCTATCAAAGGCATCCTGGTGCTGACGCTCCCAGTGCCAGTCAGAGTCCTTCCTCAGAAGGTCTGACAAGGGTCTAGCTAGACCCGCGTACCCCGCGCTGTACTTGTGGAGGTAGTTGGCCAAGCCCAACCACTTCCGGAGATCCTTTTGAGATCTAGGCGTGGGCCAAGCCGCAATGGCTTTGACCTTCTCTGGGTCGGCCCGAACGCCGTCGTTGCTGGCGAAGCAACCGAGAACCTTGATCTCTGGTGACGCGAAGACGCACTTGTCGATGTGCGTAGAGCTTGTTGGCTCTCATGGCCTCCAACACTCGACGGAGGTGCTCGATGTGCACCTCCATAGCCGTCATGCCATCCTCGGCACGGCTATGGACGAATATGTCGTCGAAGTACGTCTGCGCAAACGCACGTAGCGGCCTGAACAACTGTGTGACCAAGCGATTGAACGTCGCTGGGGCATTGGACAGACCCTGTGGCATGACGAGCCACTCCCAAAGCATACCGCTTGGAGTGCTCACTGCGGTGAGCGGGATGTCGCTCTCACGCATCAGGATCTGGTAGTATCCGTCCACCAGATCCAGAGCGCTGTACAGCTCGCAGCCGGCCATGTTGTTCAACAACGCATCCTTTCGTGGGATTGGTGTCTGGGCCGGCACCGTAGCGCTGTTCAGCTTGTTGTAAGCGTGAACCAGACGCCACTTCCCGTTCGGCTTCCGAACGCAAAAGGTTGGCGTCGAGTGCGGGGACTTCGACTCCCGCACCATGTCTGCCTTCGCCTTCGCGGTGAATAAGGCATCTATGACCTCGCACTGTTCGCGCGGTAGAGGCCATTGCCTCGTGACACAGTACTTTGTGCCAAGCACGAGATCAATCTCGTGCCGAACTCCTCGATCTGGTGGGAGTTGTGACGGTGGGTCCTTCGAGACCACGTCCTCGTATTCCTTCACCAAAGGATACACCGGATCCTTAGGGTTCTTGAGAATCTCAGAACCCAAGCGCGCTTCGCGTCGCTTCCTCATCTCTTCGAGGACGTCCTCGTCCAGGACAGAGGAGGAGTTCATCTCCTCCAGAGTGGTTTCCGGCTTAAGGAGAACCAGCTCTGCGATCTTGCCAGCCTTGAGATCGGCCAGAAAGTCTTCTGCCGCCATCTCTTCGAGGTTCAGCAACTCTGACACCTCCGGCAGTGGCTCCAAGTGAATGCATGTTGCCTTGACTGGCATACCGGTCACGCCGTCGAAGATGTGATAACACTCTTCGACCGACCGCGTCTGAGGAGCCCGGGCCCTGGGCTCCGAGTCGCTAAGAGCGACTTCAGTCTGAACAGCGTTCAGACTCGACTTGCGGCGGCGGCGGTGTCGTCGACGGCGACCGCGACGTGGCACTTCGTTACCCACGTCATGTGATGTCTCACTAGGGACATCGGGGGCATTCACAACTCCGTGTGGAACTTTGTTACCCACACAGGAAGCGCCTTCCGCGTCTTCCCCTTCAGTTAAGGTCTGGGCGACCGCGTGTGGAACTGTGTTACCCACACAGGAAGCGCCTTCCGCGTCTTCCTCTTCAGTTAAGGTCTGGGCGACCGTGTGTGGAACTATGTTACCCACTCGTCGAAGCTTCGGCCCCCGGTCTTGGCTCCGGTGGCGACCGAGGGCTGTCTGCCATGGACTATCGCGCTCGGTCCGGTGCAGCTCCTGCTGTAGCCAATTTCATGGAGTCGTCCAAAACATCGACGACTCCCAAGTACTCCCTGGATGCTTCGGCATCCCAGCGCCCCTTTCGGGCGGCCCAGGTCCTGACAGAGGTGGGAACATGACTCACCAATGCTCTATCAGACACTGCAGGCCGGCTAGCGCCAATCGCTTTGCCGCGCCAGTCTATCCAGGGCTCGTGCTTCTCGAGCCAGGGCATGCCCAGGATCAAGTCGTACGACTCCATCTCAAAAACAGTGAACTGTTCCGAGCTGTCGAAGTCCTCGAACTTCACAGCAAGATCCACGTGGATCTTAGGGATGGTTATCACCTTCCCGTCGGCCAGTCTGACTGACACTGTCCCGTTGCCTTTGCTCTCTCTTAGAGCATCGGCCAACTTGTTGCTGTTGCGAGCAACTGTCTGGCGGCGTGCAAAGTTCTTTGACGCCCCAGAGTCGATCAGGACACGGAACGGAAATCCGTATCCTCGTACACCTGCGTGTACTACAAGCAGCCCTCCGCTGCCCTTCGCCGATTCGAGAGTACACAGACTCTCAGGGGCTAAGTCGCCATGGCGCGCGCCACCCGCGCACCTCTCATGGGGACTTAGATCTTCCCCAGTAGGGCGCCCCGCCCCTACTGGTTGCCTGCGTTCCCCTGGCCTCGGGGTCGCGGCTTTTGCCATCAACCCTTGAGCGCTAGAGGCCTAGGAGGCAACGCCTGGGTTGTCCTCCGGCGGGGTAGGCACGTTTCATGTGACCCAGCCAGCCACAGCCGTAGCAGCGGATGTCCTGCTGCTCCGCGGACCCGAGTTCCATTGGAACTGGTCCGCTAGGAGTCGCCCGGTTCGTACCCGGTGGGGAGTTCCCTGGCCATGCTGAGGCCGGCGTACGAGCCTGGCGATGGCTGTACTCTTCTTGGAGCGCGATCTGAATCGCCTCCTCAAGGGTGCCACATTGCACCCGGAACAGCTGTGTGCGAGCGGGCCGCACCCGGAGGCCGTCCATGAACACCGTCACCTTGATGTGTTCATGGAGTGGGTTTCCCACTAGAGATGCGGTAAGCTCACGCATCTCCTGGATGTACTCGTGCAGCTCACGCCTCCCTTGTTTACACGAGAGAAAGCGTGAGCGCTGGCGATACTCATAGTTCGCCGGGAGGAACGCGGCTCGAAGCTGTTCACACAGCTGAGCCCAGGATGCAAAGCATCCCGGCGTAGTCGCTTCGCGCGTATACGCTAACTCTTAGCACGACCGCTAACGTTGGAGAGTGCGAACGCCATTCTGAGCCGTTCGCTCGAGATTAGAGCTGCGTCCATGGCGAGCTCTACCTCTCGAACCCAGAAGTGAAGGTTCTCACCTTCCTTCCCCTCATACAGGTTCACCTTTAGCCGCAACGGCTTAGGTTGGGTCGGCTTGGACTCGACCGCGGGAGCCTGAAAGGTTCCCCGGACATGTTCAATGAGTCCTCGCTCATACATGTCAAACGCGTTCGCACGTTCGACCTGCTCGGCCGGTGTTGACGCCACCAAGCTCTGCAGAGCTTCCATACCGAAGATGCCTGCCATCTTCCGAACGGACTCGAACTGCGAGTCGTTCAAATGAGGAAACTCATTCCGATCCATGTTGGCCAGAACGCTGGAGGTTCAGGTAGTCTACCCGCGTAGGCGTGGATTGACTACAAGTGCTACCAAGTGTGACGGGTCACACGGCACCTTGCGCTAGAGGAAGCTTGACTTCCGAGAGTATTCAAACTCTCTGTGAACGGCAGTTCACGGGTCCCTGGCCAAAGGGGACGATTTACCAATAAAAGGGTAAATTTAAGACTGAGTGTATTTATAGGTGTTTCTAAATCCAACTACATACAAAATATAAGTCACCTATAGAGTTTCCTAGATGTTATCCTATTGGTTGGTTTTGAGGGCATGTACCCATGATGTGGATGACGTGGCTGTGGTGTGTTGACACCACAG
This sequence comes from Phytophthora sansomeana, assembly GCA_032158285.1. Classification (NCBI taxonomy): domain Eukaryota; phylum Oomycota; class Peronosporomycetes; order Peronosporales; family Peronosporaceae; genus Phytophthora; species Phytophthora sansomeana. Next base: position 193,931 of record JAPDHH010000034.1, on the reverse strand, counting down.
GACCTCCACTTAGTGACAGGGCACTCTTCGTGGGGCCCCGTTACAACTACGACCAAACCAACATCAAGGCTACGGCGGAGCGCTTCTTCCCTGACTGCGTGGACAACAGCAACTCGTCGGCTCACCAAGCTGATCTACAAGCGGTCACGCAACCGGCTTCGAATCCAAGATAGCCAACAGGGCCGCCTTGCCGAGGCGCGGAGAGCGCGGAGTCGGGGTCTTGGCACCACCCTCCCGCCAAGCACTGAAGCTGCCCTGGTCAAGTGGATCAACGACTATCGCCGAGATGGTGTACCCATTTCAGTGACGATGCTGAAACTCAGAGCGTTGGATGTTGCGAAGGAGCTGAACCTTCCCGAAGGATCTTTTGCAGCGTCGAGTAGTTGGGTCAACAGCTTCACAAGACGTCACCGCTTTTCATTTCTTGACAAGACACACTAAGGACAAGAAGCTCCTCCTGATGCCATCGAGCGTGCCGAGGCTTTTGCGCGGGAGGTGACAAGGGTTGTCGCGGTAGAGGGCATTACGGATATATTCAATGCCGATCAAACGGCCGTCTTTTTCGAGTTGCTGCTGCTGCTGACGAACGACGCTTGCCCCCACAGGATCCAAAACAGTGTGGGTGAAGTGCGGTAAAAAAGAGAAGGAGCGAATGACAGGGATGGTTATGAGGGACCTGCACGGGAACAAGTATCCGCTATTTCTGGTGATGAAGGCACCGCCGTCCAAGATTCCCGATGTGGCCGTCGAGAACAAGCGTTTGCGTCATAGCTTTGGGTGCCGTGTCTGGAACGAGGTTCGGCAACTACAAGACCGCCATGACCTGCAGATTTTTGGCAACAAGAACGCTTGGTGGACGGGAGAGCTGACAGACGAGTTCCTTCGTTTCCACTTTGGGAATCGCTCACCGCTAAGCCTTCCGGTTCTTCTTCTGTTGGACGACTTTAGCGGCCATTAGGTGGATGAAGCAGCGGCATATGCAACTGATCTGAAAGTCGTCCTACTGAAAGTACCCCCAGGTCTGACTTGGCTGTGCCAACCTGCTGACACCGTGTGTATCAAGCCCATCAAGGACCGACTCAGGCGTCAATGGGTCTACTATCTCCGAGATCAGTTGGCAAAGCACAACTCTGGCTCGAATGGAGCTACCGCTCCATTTGACCTGAAGGCACCTAGTCGCAGTACAGTCACGGAGTGGATTGCTAGCGCCTAGAGTGACATTCCTTCATCAATGATCCGGATTGGCTTCACAAAATGCCACATCGGCGACGGAGACGATGCTGTGGACGCTATCGACGACCCTGACTTACAGCAGGAGGTTAACCAAGTGGTTGTAGAGCTGGAGAAATGCTCGCTAGTGTCAGGCGTTGGTAGTGGGGTTGACGTAGTGGATAGCATGGTGGCCGAAGAAACGGCTAGCTAGTAAGCTAAGCTAATGCTAAAAAAAGTTGTCGCTCGAGGGGGACGCTTAAAACCCAGAACCCCAAACCAGGTCGCTACCCCCGTAGAGGTTTCGCTTTTCGAGTCGACGCAATACCCACGATGCTAACCGCAGGATACGCTGCCAATAATTATCACATAACATTCTACCAATACTTCTTGCTTACCACACGGGCAAAACTCATTTTGTGGCTTATACTTTTGAATGACCCACATGAACAGAAGTTCATTGTGCTTTTCTTATAGTATTGCTTGGACCGCACGGACAATTGCTCTTTTTCCTTGCGGACTATGTCAATAGCGGTATATCGGATATGAAAGGGGTTTGCTGTACATTGCCGCCGCCTATGACATAAGCAGTAGGGTATTGCTCGTGTGGTGCACCCTTCACCGCGGTTACTGTGCAGGTACTTTACAACTTCCAGGTGGCCGTTCGTCGCCGCATTATCCATGGTTGCTATGGTGCAGCCCTCACACTGATTGATGTGCAGCCACTTTACGATATCCAGGTGTCCGTTCATAGCTACATTGTCCATAGCGGCTTTAGTGCAACCAGCGGTCATTTTGGTGCAGCCATTGCACAATGCCGATGTGCCCATTTGCTGCTGCACCATCCATAGCAGCAGTTGAGCAGCCCTCATCTCGATTTTCATGGAGCCATTTAACCACGTTGAGATGGCCATTAGCAGCGGCAGCATCCATCGCGGCTTTTGTACACTTGGGGCTCGTCAGAGATCTGAACCCGCTCCTCGTACGCTTCCTATCGCCAACATCCATCGATTTATGCAGGTCGTGCAAATACTGAACCACTTCCAAGTGTCCAAACCTTGCAGCGGCACCCATCGCAACAGTGTCATCAACCATTTATGAGAAAACCTAGACTTACGATTGCTACCACCCGGTGGCTTAAACGAGTCCACCTCGGGATTGCCGCCGTATTCTTCGTAAAGCCACTGCACTGCATCGAGATGGCCATTCTTGGCACCCTCTATCATCTTTTTGCTCGAAAACAATAGGCAGCTCCTCCTCCTTGCTTGCTCTAGCCTCTGCTTCCGCACGCAGAAACTTTGCGATGTGCAAATGGCCATACATCACAGCAGCGCAAGCACCAGCCATTGGGCTTTGAAGCAAGTCTTGCTTTGTAACCACGACTCACCAGCCATCGAACGATGTGGATATGTCCGTGCTCAGAAGCTTTTTCGTACCTTGCGGCAGTAGCCGCTCTACCAGCGGGATGTCACCTCTCGACAATACTTCTTCCAGCGCAAGGCTCATTTCTCGTCTTTCACCCTCCCCAAATAGTGGTGCACCCACCACATGAAATTACCGTGACAACCTCGAGCTGCGGAAATTAACACAAACTGCCAATCCAGTCGACGTTTTCTTATTAATTCATCACCGCTCTAGTTTTCGTCATTAAGGTAAATTGCCAATTTAGTAGTCCTTGCGCACAGCCGCCACATTTTGTCGATATCTCCAAACGATGGATCCGATTGACGAGCTACTTGCGCCATCGGAAAGAGGAGACGCTGACGTATTTTTGTGATTGTTTACGCGTTGAGCGCTGAAATTGTCTCGTGTCTGCTGGGCTGAGAGTGCGGTCGCTCGGTTTTACGTGTTTGCCAGTTTAGTAGCCCTTTTTTTACTTAGTTTCACTATGCACAGCTGCTTGTTCGATCCGGCAGCGAAGCCCCGCGGTTAGGGAAACCGAATCCTGTCAAGCGTCATATTTGTAGAACCTAAGCATTCAAGAGAGTTTACCGATTGCTGTAGGCAGCCTCCGTAAGATGAAAAGAGGGGGAGGACGATGAATCCGCTCGCACTGCCGCACGAAGCTCAGGTGGAAGTGCATCTTGACATCCTTGTCATACATACATTCTTCCTGCAATCACCAGCATGTGCTCTCTTGTCGTCTCGATAGCCGTTTCGTCAACATTGAACACGCGGTATGCTCCAATGTTATGCTCTATCATTACCTTTGCCAACGATGAGAGCAGCTCTGAACGATCTAGCTCTGTCACCTCGTTTCGAGACTTGGACACGGACTGTGAACTCCTCAAGGTAAGGATAGGGCGGCGCGCCATGAAGCAGCGCAACCAGCCTTCCTCTATGGATACGCCGCACACCAACTGCGCAACGTGCTGTGCCTTCTCCACAAGCTCACGACGGCTGACAGGGTGCCCAACTTGCTGTCGCCCAAGAACCCAGTTTCGGATGTTTTCTTCTGTCTCCCGTGGCAACATTGGCGGCGGTCCACGGCGTTTTGGCTCGTTGGGGGTGCCTTTGCGTGCAGCAACCACGTATTTCTTGAGCGTGCTGTACGGGGTCTTGGTCTCTTTGCTGGCCCTCTTCATGCTAGCCCCGTCAAGCACCGACCGGACGGCGGCATCCCGTTCTGCGTTGGTGTAGTCACTGCACTGTAGTGTGCGCGCGGCGTCGCCATTGCTGTCGGTCTAGCGTGCTCAGGTGGCTTGGAATTGGTGGGAACTGGACTGGGTGTATCGAAAATGCTGGGGGATGTCCCACCACCTATTTGCACCAATCGGACCGTTGGGCACCGTTTGTCACCACTCTCGTCCCGCAGTCGTGTCGCGGTTCCCCCAAGATTCCCATGGAGTATGGTCGCTTTGATTGTTTTGCCCCCCGCACTGCGAATGCTGAACCTTCGCGTAACTAGAGCCAAGTGATACAGACAGCGGTGCAAGACAACAAGACTCGACCCTGAGGTGCGTAACAAACGAACGCACGTAAATCGCTTACATTTACCGATCTAACGAACTACCGAAAAAAGAATCGATGGGGACACTTGACGATCGCGCCGCTCGCATGCATGAAGGATTGACGCTGCTGTCTCCACATTTTTTCCTCTTTTTCTGGCAGCTGGAGCAATACGTAGCACGGCTTCGTTTTTTGGAGTTAGAAGGAAGTTGTTGAGCCTGTGTTTCCGCCGATGATGTCGCCCTTCGAGGCTGCTCTTTCCAGCGACAACGCAGAGCATTTGCACCGAGCTTCGAGCTAGTGTATTTCTCGAGAAATTGGCGGTGCAGGTACTCCCATTTACCTGGTACCCTTCCAATAGAGCTCGCAAGCGTTCTAAAGAACTCCATATCCTCCTCTGCTATGACGGTGTATAGGTGATCCACGGTGAATATCGGATGAGAAAACTCGAGGTGTGTTGTTGTTGCATTCGTCACGAGTTGGTCACCAGTAGATACAAGTACGTCGTTTTGCGACAGCGATGATGGATTTACGACATCGAGCACGGGATCGCTCGATGGCAGCTCGACATCCTGTACACTCTCGGATATGGTAGTGATATTGGAAGCCTCTCTATCACGGCCGTCGACAGATGATTCGGCGCTTGCTGTGGATTACGAGATGTTGGTAGAGCATGTGACCTTTTCTTGGTGCTGTTTGAGCTTCGCGAGCGTGTCGGGTGGTACGCTAAGCTTAATTTTCATGGATGAACCTCGATTGTCGGCGCGTTTGAGCGCGACCCACTTCAGGAGGAAATCTTTTTCACTCTTCGGCCAGATTCCGTCGCAAACCCAGCTAGCAAAATTGTACACACGGACAAATAGCTTCTTCTTGCTTGTGAAAAGCTTTGAATCACGGAGAATTCGGAAGAGTTGAATTTGAAAAGCTTGCTCGTTGAGATTGACGTCAGCAATGTTGGGGCGATTGCGATCGAATGAGAAGAGCGGATGCATATCTGGTTTTGCTGCTGATGCTGAGTCCGGAGAAGTTTTGTCGTTGGAGCTGTCAGCTTTATCACTGGAATTCGCGGCTGTGCTATTAACTCTGGTGCTGTTTCTGTCGTCGGTGATGATGTTCAGTTTGGTCACGATGGTTGTGTAGCTACGATGCCGGAGGTTGAAGCTGCTGTTCGTGCTCGCGTCGACAGCAATGTTGAACATTATGGTTGTTACCAGCGGACACGTGGACTACCCGCACTCCTCTCTTGCCTGCTCTTTTCGGACCTGACGTAGGAGTTCGTACTCCTCCAATGAAAACCCAACCGATTGCTCTGGGTCACGCGGCTCGAGACGTAATAGGGACATGAATTGAGAGCGAGAGATGCGCCGGGTTTTCATGTTGGTCGCATTTAGAAGCAGCAACTCACGAATGGATGCCCAATGCCTCCGAGGTCGAGCCAATGCGGCCTCGATGTTGTCTGGCTCGACTCGAGCACTATCAAACACTCTTAACCACTGCGAAACCCCAAAGTCCATTGGTGAATTCGGTCGGTAGTAAGGCTTTGGCACTGGACCGGAGAGCATGTGAGCGATAAATGCAAGCTGAGGCGACTCGTGAAGAGTGCCTTTACTGAGCATTGCCGCGTGCGTCAATGATACGAAGTCGAAGTCTCCAAAAGAAGCATTGCGACCGAACTTGGCACCAATATTTAGGTTATGCTGAACGACGAAGATGTCGAGGATTCTTAAGGCAACTTCGGCCGATACAGCGCGATTCAAGAGCTCAAGAGCTTCTTGAGCAGCCTTCAAGCTGACTTGTTGAAACTACGTGTGTTGTGGTTTGTGCTTCTGCGTAGTCGTTATCATCCACAAACAAATCGCCATTTTTGATCTGTGTATCGTTGCTTTCCACGCATCCGAGCCAAGTCGGCTCTGAACACGATAGTTCTCTAGCAGAGATTGAGTCCGTGACACGACGAAATCGCTCCTCCATTTCCTTCGGCGGGCGCAACTTCCTCTCCACACTGTACATGGCACTCATCAACTCCTTGGAAGCATGTTTTTTCATCGCTTTGCTTGCTATCTTTTCTTTGATTCTCATCATCACATGAAACGGGTCCTGCTTAACGTGCATCGCGTCTCCAAACGTACTCTGTACCATTCCACGCACTCCATTCGCATTGCCACTCACTAAATAGATAGCCTCATCTCCATCAGCTTTCAAGATTGGGTTTACGGCCTCGAGTAGTGCAGTTGTCTCCTCGTTGTTCTCCGATCTGGTAAGCCGGCGACCAACAATTTAGCCAACCTCATTTGGCACAAGTAGAAGTAGCTTGGCGTCTGATATACTACTCCATTGACCTGGACCCTCCCAAACTTTAATCTTCTTGCAAAATTTTGCTGAGTGATCCACGCGAAGCACCTTTCGAACCGACATTTTCTGCATCAAACGTTCACACAAAGAACTGTACATGACAGTGCTCTCCATCCAAACTGCGGTTAGCAGTTTGCTGTCGACGCCAGCGTGGCTTGCACAGTAGTCCGTCACATTAGGGGGCGAAGGGGGCACATAGTTGGAATTAGACGCACGTAGACGACGAACCCGATCCGCGAACAGCGTGTACAACTTGTAGTACCGAGCTTGACGGCGCCGACGAATGTGTTCGCAATGGTATTGCTTAATCCATTTGGAGACATCATTCCATCGTGAACCATCTCTAGCAATTTCTTAGAGTAACCTGCTTTGGAGCTGAGAATAAATGAGAAGTGTACCATAGCTTCGACGTTAGACTGCAAGTACTCAGAAGAAATAGTTGAAAAGCAAGTACGCGAGCTGCCGCCGCATTGATACTTAATGTAAAGTAGGTCTTGCTTCCCCTCGACATCTTCGACAACGCGTTGTAAATACTCCATTACCCGAGGAGTGCAGAAACACCCCGAAACAATGCACTGCAGCTTCTGGCCATGGATGAGCGACTCTAGAACCCACACCACCACGGGGTCGTCGAACATGCCTGCCAGCGGCGATAACTCGTCCCAGTGACGCTAGTGCTCGGGGTACGCAACCTGAGGTGGAAAGGCACGCTTCGCGAGGCCTTCTTGCAGCAGACGCTTTCTCTCCATCGAGTCAGTTTCTATATTAACCCTTCTCGACCTCGATGTTTCCCCTGGATAAATGATATATCGGGGTTTAAAGGTTTTGATCGGTGATGTTGGGGCCGAAAGGCCCCAACATCACCGATACGTCACTGGACTGGCGCTGGATATTAACTACTGCAGGCTATCGCCTGGTTTACTTTTGGCGAATCAAATCCGTAAAAAAAATGGCTACATCATCGGTACTGGGTGAAAATCGAGAGGCTACTAAACTGGCAGGGGCTACGAAATTGGCAATTTACCAAAGAAAAATTGCAATATGTCCATGTACCCTTTTTTCAGCGGCATCCACAGCCACGTTGTAATTATAGGGATATTTGACAAAAAGCCACTTGACCACCTATAAAACTTTAGTCTTGCCGCCTCAATGAGGGATTTTGTGAACTGACATTGTCGGTAATGTTTGTTTGTACGGATGTATTTGCGTAACGTCCACTTTTTGAAATCAGGACTATTTTCGTCACAATTTGCAAATTCTTCACTGCTGGACCAAATTCGGTCCAAAAGCTTGATGGAGCCCAATTTGCACGCCTGATGCAGCGGCTGCTCCACGGAGGAGTCCAGGAAGAGGGAGACACTGGAGATGATGTGGGGGGACTCGAACGGGGGCTTGGATGCGAAACGCAGCGACACAGCCAGCAGTGCGGGGACTTCACCCGTCATGGTTCTAAACCGAAATGTGGGGGTACAGAATTTTTTTGTGAACTTGAAGCCGTGTCACCAAAACTAATGCCGTATGCGTTGCCGGGAAGTAAGTATTTCGCAATAATAAGGGCACTTATTTCACTGAGATGGCCTACGTGCAAGGGGCAGGAGCGCTCATTAATGAGGATAGTGCTCAATTGTGCGAGTGCACAGCGCGCGGACGACCTTCTGCTCCAACTTGCGACACACCTTTGTGTTGGTGCCCAGGTGTCGAATATGAGCACGAAGATCGCCACGAATTCATCATGATCTTGACGAAGAAGTAGGCGATCTCCTTGCCGTCGATAAGACGCTTGGCCACGTAGAACAATTGATGTGACCCAGCCTCTCCGACATGGCGTCAACGCCACGTTCACCGGTAAAGAACGTGAAGTAGCGCTCATTCGCCTCACTCCTTGCCACATACTACATGTAGTAGTACTGATAAACTCCGTCTTCTCCATGCCATGGTGGAGACCGCCGACAGATACAGGTACGACTGGAAATGCACCACGTCGCCGCTGGAGTTAGTACTCGTATGCGAGGTCAAGCAGATCGGGGTTGTCAGATTCCTCCTTGTGTAATACCTTTTGGACCACGTCGTTGGGGCGTTTCAGAAAGAGCTTCTTGATAGTAGCGGCCAGAAGCTGCAGCTGCACCTGGGCAGCCCCGTTATCAAACGAATCCATGAACGACTCCGGCAACTCATCGGCGTTGTCGATGCGCTCAGCATAGCCGTTATTGGCGAGTCGCCAATGATCCAAATCGTAGATGCCTTGGTCTCGAGTTTATCTGTATCCAGGTTCTCGCAGAGCGTGTCAATGCTGCTCTCGTACCGGTTCGGGTACTTACGTCAGCTGCACGTTAACCCCTCTGTTACCAACGTCGTAAGTTACGACGTAGTTTGTTGCTTCAAACAGGGAATGGCTCGGAAAAAACGTTCCAATACTTTAATCAAGCTTATTTCTGGCCGAAAAAAGTATAAGCTCGAGAGGTTAAATCAGAACATGCACAAAGAATGCTATGAACATACAAAACGGACCTCAACTGGCACAAAAAGGTCTTTGCGCCAATTAGGAGTAGTGATTGGCTGGAATGTTTGCGTTTTTGCTGATTTCACAGTGATGTGCTGAACAAAACCACGACTTTACCTAATCTTTGTTCTTTTTGTGAGATTTCCCAATCTTCGTGATCCGACATCTGCGGATTGGTCCTGATGTCTGATCAGCCAAAGTCGTAAGTTTGGGGATTGCTCTCAATCGAGTGCACATGTACGTCGTAAGTGACCGCAAAAGACCCTCAAACTTTATACGTGACACCGCTTGTGTCCACGTGTATCTAGTCATGTAAAGGACCTAGCAATACAAATTCCTAGTGATATTCTTCGTCGTAACTTACGACGTTCGTTAGCGCGTTCAGCGGCCCAATTTCCGGTAACAGAGGGGTTAATGCACTTATCAGCAGCGCGCTCGAGCTTCACGGCGCAGCGGCCAATGGCGCGCACAGATCAGCGTTTAAACTCCAGTTCCACTTACGTTGCGTACGTCTTGAATTCGAGCACCACTTGCTCGATGTTGCGCTCCGAGACCAGCCGAAAACTAATCTTGAGCTTCTCCATCTTGACGTAGACCGGGTCGTTGTACTGGTACTTGCAGAAAAACACCATGATCTCGTTCGCCAAGATTTCTGGGCGCTTCTGTACGATAAGGTTAATATTCTGTAGAATCATGTACTGGATCTCGGAGCCCACCGCAGGGTCACGAGCGACGACGCCATCTTGCGCGGCAAGCTGCGCTCGGTACCTGCGTCCGAGACGTCTCCAAAAACTTCATCACCACCTTCACCGCCGACAGGACGACGGCCGAGTTGGCGTGCTGCAGTCTCGGCGTTACGCGCTCAATAATGGCCTCAGCTGCTCTAAAGTCTGCGGGAGTGTAGCCTGCCAGCGTGTCCAGCATGAAGACCTGTCCTCTCTTGTTGCACCGCCGCGAGCAGTCAGGCAGCACTGACTTGGTGATCTTCTTGAAGCCCGTAGCTAATCTCCGAGATCTCGTACAGCGCCGCAGTGGCTTTGGTCACGACGGTCAGGTTCGACTCGGAGATGAGGTCGCGCAGCATGCCCGGAAAGCCCTGCTCCTCCACCACGCCCGGGTTGAGAAATTGGGGGCACAAATGTCAAATGTCCGCTATCTGCGGCGAAGTCGGTTGAACTTTTACCGCCCAGGGGTGTATAGCGTGGCCCAGAATTACACTCTGGAATAGAGTGTAAGACTGAGGGTCGACAAGTCCTCCAGAAATATCCGCCGCAAAGCGAGAGATTCCTGGATTCTTGGTGGCGTGAGTACCTTGTGTATCCCTATCGGCTCGTTTATCTTCGACGGAACGGCACTTCACCGGTGTTCTTGAACTGTGTTGCCTCAGAAGTAGTACTGGATATACGTCCATCACGGGATGTAACCAGAACGACACAAGGCAGGTTAGCGAATCCAAGTTGAAATCAACCTGAATGTAACCCCTTTGAATACCGACTCCCAAATTACCAACACTTCTGGATATCACAAATCCAGAATGTCAGTGCTCCAGAATTCGGTACTCAGAATTCGGGTCCCAGAAATACACTTTCCCAATATGTACCTGAGAACCTAAAATAAACCAACAAATACAGTGTAGTATATACACTACAACTAGCCGTCACTTATTCTTTTCGACCCTCGGACGGTGGGTCGCTAATCTAGGCTCAACCGAGTCTTAAATTCAGGCGCCTAGCCAATCTGAATACTCGTACAATACGCGCACCACTCCTGAATTCAGGGAAACAATCTGAATTCGTAGTCAATCGATCCACACAGCAGTTAGTACTACAAGTTTTAGGGGACAACCGCTAATCAGTCACCCAGAACCTTAATCGTAATATGAAATGGGCAAAACACCATTAAACCAGCGACCCAACTAGGATATGGAATAGGTGGGTCAACCCAGTCCGCTCGGAGCGCCTCTGGTCACCACCTAATTTGGACTTGAGTAAGGTGGAGTTGCCACAGACGACCCGTCCTGGTCGAAGTGCCCTTAGTGTGTCGCGGTCGCAGTCTCGGGACTCCCGGAACGTATCTTCGGCAAGCTAGGCCGATTCCACTTGCGCGCTACGGGGAAAAACAAACTCTGTTATCAGTTTAAAGGCTAGACTATCTCTCTTGCCTTCTGGGTACAAATCAGGTCAAAACATCTTGGTTTCACTATGTCTTGGTGCAAATGTCTTCTCTTGAGTATGGTCCTGATACTGGGTACAGCTTCATTCGAAATCTCTCCAAAAGTGTCGACTCAACATGTTGATTCGACGCTTTGGCTGTAGTTCAACTTGCGTTTCACTTGATGACGACGTTGCGTTTCACTTGATGACGCTGGCTCTCTTGGTCTCTGAATTCACTTGATATTCAGGACACTTGAGCAGTTTCAGGTGGCTTGGTGTTGTAGACACTTGAGTTCACTATTGGAAGTGGCGAAATGCTTGTGGGCTCCACAGTTTTCACAGGTGTAATCCAGGAACATGTAAATTCTGACGACAGGTTTTGGTATCCTGACGACATGTCTCGTAATTCTGGTTTTCTGCACTTGTATTCTGGATTCCACTTCGCACACTTCGTAGTCGTGATCAAATCTCCCTAATAATGGGTGTGTAGTGGCTAATGGGCCTCCAGCGCACGATCATGGGTAGTGGGGGTGGTGTTATTCTGGATTCAAAGTCGTAAGTCGCTCTGAAATACAGCAAGATGAGGTGCACCCTGGGATACGTTCTCCAGAGGCACTTTCCGCCAGGCTCTAGGCACTCATCGTAAGGGAAAGTCCGTAGGCAGACGTAATACTTCATGGAATCCTGGATATGCACATCCAGGATCCGTATTTGTGGCCAGTTTGGGCCCATCTGCATTCAGGCGTGATTTCCTTCCAGGAATCAACCCCTATCCCACACGTCACTCCATGTCGCACGGGTACAGCCAGGCCACTGCATCCACAACATCCAAAATCTCCATAGTAAATATTCGGTCATCGTTTATGACGGCAGTGTGTCACAGCCAAATTTTCGAGAGCACTTCGTGTCACATCTTCGAGACGTAAGGTCTTCGTCCTGCAGCCAGCGGCGCTGCAGCTCGCACCGATACTCCGTGACGCGGCTCACGCGGGGATGCAGCCCATGCTGCGCACCGAGAGCGCATTGAGGGTCGGCCAGGATGCTCAGGACCGGATCGATCTTGGCGTAATTGATGAGGTAGATATATACGAGTTTCTTGAGCTGAGTGTCACGTGAGAAGTGGTCCATTGGTCACGGCGGCCAAGAAAGAGGAGCAAAACGCGTTCGGGGTGAACGCGTCAATGATTGTGGTGAGTCAGCGGGTGGAGACGCTCGAGGAGGAGGAGCAGGAGTAGGGCGACGAAGTGTAGGAGATACCACCCAAAATCAAGGCGCACGTGCTGGTCGAGGTGGTGCTTCCTCCGTGAGGCTAATCCGAACGTGGCGCGGATCTCCTGCCCCTCCGCTTAATTGATATGCCGCATCACATGCGCATAGGCGTCTGAAGCAACATTCACCACTTTGAGATAAACTCTCACGGGTTATCGGACGTATCGTCAGTTTAGCTTGCACTTTATAAGGTGATAGGTTTAGCGATATTACAAAAGTATCCAATTATGCTTTTATACAGGAAATTCGAGGGGTTTTGCGATCCCACTAAATATACAGAGAATTGAATTCGTATAACCCGTGAATCGACATAACCCTTTCAATACGTATTGAACTGTCAAACATTTCTAGAGGGTATAAGATCAGTGTTGCACTCAACATTGGCTACAAGCAAGGAGATATAATTTACTTCGGATGGAGCAAGTCTCTTCGTAGGATTCTAATAAGCCTTAGCACTTCGAGTTGTGGCATTATTCACTCAATCGGGACCTGCTCGGTTCTGATGCTCCCAACAGCATCGCAGCCTTATCCCAGCTACCTCCGAAATTGAGCTCGAAGTGTTGGATAGTGTTCAAGAATCCACCCGTGGATCTCCATCAGTTTCTCTTCAAAGGTCCACTCCAATGTCTCCATCAAACATTCCTGACTGCACTGAGAGTGCAAAAAGAGGAATACTTCAAAATGATCAAACGACCCAGCGCCATCGAGAGCATCATTTGTACAGCCCTCCGAGCGGTGCGTGTGAAGCCATTGTACAACACGCAGGTGGCCATTCTTCGCTGCCTTGTCCATTGCTTTCGTACTGCAGCCCTCATTCCGATTGCGATGTAACCATTTAACCACATGCAAAGCACCGTGCTTCGCAGCTTTATCCATGGCTGCAGTTGTGCATCCTTCCGTACGGTGGGTATGGAGAAATTTTACAACATCTAAGTACCCATTGGATGCTGCACCATCCATAGCCCAATCTGTACAGCCACCACTAGTATTTTCGTGGAGCCATCGCACCACCTGGAGGTGTCCATTTCGTGCTGCGACGTCCATGGCGTCGGTTGTGCAGCCTCGGAACGATGTTCATGCAACCATCGCACGACTTCTAAGTGCCCGTTAGTGGCAGCCCCATCCATCGCGATCGTAGTGCAGCCCTCCTTGCATTTTTCTTGTAGCCACTGGACGACGTCCAAATGACCGTTTGTCGCTGCTCCATCCATAGCTTCTTCGGAGCACTGGACCCTCGGTCTCTGTGGCATTGTTTCCCTTTTGCGCTTCCTGGAACTTGAGTCGTGCATCATCTGCAATAAATTTAAGTGCCCCCAATTGCAGCAGCATCCATGGCCATGGAGTCTACCGAACAAAGTCCATTGTTGCCGTAGTCAAAGACAGAAGAATCATTCCCGTACTCCGTGTAAAGCCACTGGACCACACCGAGGTAGCCTTCCATTGCGGCTTCCGTTATGGTTATCTTCGAGACACGCGCTCCCTGAACTCGTCATTCGCTGGTTTAGACGTTGAAGCTGACGTTTTTGCTCGGTAACTTCCAACTTCCGCTGCATTTCGGACGTGGGCTTTTCTGCTTGAGCACGAAGATACTTGGCAACCTCCAAGTGTCCATTGACAGCGGCAGTGTGAATGGAGAGACTGGCTTCTCCTCCCAGTTTCTTTATCTCGCCTGTATCCCGCTCAACTAGCCACCGGATCACATGAAGATGGCCCACTTCCGCTGCGGATGCAACTAGGCCAACTACTCCGTCGAGTTGGCCTTGCTCGTCCATCCATTGCAGTACATCGAGTCGTCCCAACGCTGCAACATCAGAAGCACCACAATAGCCGATGATATGCTCCGGCCACTCTGCACCTTGGGACAACAACCACTCTGCAATCAAAATATCCCCCATTTTTAACGCCACGCCCAAAGCCATATCCAATTCAAAGTCTGCGTCTGGAACATGTCGGTGCAGCCACCACACAATGTCACTCCGATGGCCGGATAAAGCAGCGGCCATAGTATCGTATCCCCACTCCACAGTATGGCCCACTCCAATATATCCTCTTTGCTCCAATCGTTGACTGTCATTGTCATAGAAGAACTGTAGAATCTCCATTCGAACCTGCCTTACAAGCTCTATTCACGATTTCTGATGTGATGATGAGACCTTGGAATTTCGACGAAAGCCACTTGATCATCTCCAAATCTTGACGATCCACAGCGTTTCCCATGCATTGAGAGAATTGGTATTGCTGATAATGTTTGTCCGTTCGAATATACCGTCGTAGTGTCCAGGAATCGTCGGATACATTTTTAGCTGTGAACTTTTGACTACTGGACCAAATTCGGTCCAATAATTTGGTCGAACCAAATTTGCAAGCCTCATGCAGCGGTAACTCCACAGACGAGTCCAGGAAGAGAGATACGGAAGTGACCACATGAGGGAGGTCCACAAACTGCGTCTTGGAGTGGAACAGGAGGCTCACTGCGAGCAGTGGCGACGGAGCGGCCGGTTTAGCTCTTTCACGCCAGCCAATTTATGTCGGTGAACTATTTATTTCAAATCGTAAAAATTGGGCATAATGCTATTTATTTCAATTCTGATCGCCTAAAACTATCGTGGGCAATTATAAATCTCTGGCATGACGCCCTCATTTTTGCATTCCACTGTATTTTTTCGGGGTAGTTGCAAAAACAACAGGTCAAGTTTCTCTGGGTCAGAAATGCCGGCACTTGTGCAGCCCTCCGTTATATGTTCATGCAACCACTGAACAACTCGTAAGTGGCCATTCTCTGCTGCCTTGTCCATGGCTCCAGTCGTGCAACCTTCACTGCGATTACTGTGCAGCCATTTTACAACATCCATTTTACAACATACACCCTTCACCAGGCAACCACTTTGGCCGTTCGTCGCTGCATTGTCCATAGCTGATGTAGTGCAACCAGCGGTCATGTTTTGGTGCAGCCACTGCGCAATGCCGATGTGTCCATTTGCTGCTGCACCATCCATAGCTTCAGCAGAGCAGCCCTCGTCTCGATTTTCATGGAGCCATTTAACCACGTTGAGATGGCCATTAGCAGCGGCGGCATCCATCGCGGCTTTCGTACACTCAGGACTCGTCAGACGACGAAACCCATCTCTCTTGCGCTTCCTATTGCCAGCATCCATCGAAATCTGCAGGTGATGCAGGTATTTAACCACTTCCAAGTGTCCAAACCTCGCAGCGGCATCCATCGCAACCGTGTCATTCAGATCACCCTGTCGTTTAGGCAAGGTGTTCACCGTGGGATTGCTTCCATCCGATCGTTTAAACAAGTCGACCTCGGGGTTGGTACCATATTCCTGGTAAAGCCATCGCACTGCATCGAGGTGACCATTCATCGCAGCTTTAACCATAGTATTACTCGAGAACATTGGTCGGGTACGCAGCTGCCCGCTGTTCATTAACGACCCCGCTTTCGCAAGCAAAAAAATTGCGATGTGCAAGTTTCCACTCGTCACAGCAGCGTCAGCAGCGGTTGTAATGCTTTGAACAGATTTGTTGGCATCCCGACTGGTCAGCCATCGAACAACGTGGGTGTGCCCATGTTCAGAAGCTTTTATCCGTGCTTCCGGTGCGTGCAACAGTTTTCCTTTCATATTCAACCATTGCAAAGCTGCAAGATTACCACTAATGGCAAGATTCTGCGAGGAGTGTCCCCACCGACAATCCTCGTGGGGCCAATTTGCACCGTGAGAAAGCAACCACTCCGTCATCGGAATGTCTCCTTTCGACAATGTATACTCCACCGCAATGTCCACTTCTTGTCTTGCTTCCGCGAAATAATGGTGCATCCACCACACAATGTTGCTGTAACCACCTCGAGCTGCTGCAGCGACCCCACGGTGCCAATCGCGAAATAATGGTGCATCCACCACACAATGTTGCTGTAACCACCTCGAGCTGCTGCAGCGACCCCACGGTTCTCTCCTATCTCAAGTACAAGTTTTTCATCGTTATCGAAGAAATATTGCAATATCTCCATGGACCCCGCTCCAGCGGCTGCCTGGACCACGTCTTCATCCACGTAACTATCCGGAAACTTGGCAAAAAAACACTTGACCATCTCCAAATTCTTCAGTTTTGCCACCTCAATGAGGGATTTTGTGAACTGAAATTGTCGGTAAGGAGTGTTCGTCCGGATGAATTTACGTAACGTCCACTTTTTGAAATCAGGACTATTTTCGTCACAATTTGCAAATTCTTTCACTGCTGGACCAAATTCGGTCTAAAAGCTTGATGGAGCCCAATTTGCACGCCTGATGCAGCGGCTGCTCCACGGAGGAGTCCAGGAAGAGGGAGACGCTGGAGATGACGTGGGGGAGGGACTCGAACGAGGGCTTGGAGGCGAACAGCAGTGACACAGCCAGCAGTTGGGGGACTTCACCCGTCATGGCTCAAATGGGGCCACAAAGTTTGTGTTTCCAAAAAGTGACTACAAATTCACCTTTTCCAAATTCAATAGTATCATTGAAGTACTGTATTATATTTTGTAAACATGTAGCATTACTTGGAAGCATTCCTTTGTCAGTGGCATGTAACACACAAACCTATCGTTGTCTATACGTGCGTGGACGCCAATGGAAACTCAATGCAGCGTCTCGAACTGCATTGCAAATTGCACCCTCGCGTACACGATACTCACGAGTCTGGCGACGGCGAACGTTCCTCTTGGATCGAGTTTACGTGGTTGGGTGGGACAGCCCAACCGTCCAGCAGCTTGATTGCATGTTCACTTGCCTTCATCACTGTGACTGTCAACTTTGTCAAGATGCACCAGGATTTACGGGTGCTGAAGGTGCTTGCACATGGTATCCCATGCAGTGTTAACGGAGTCAATGCCGCCGTTGCAATACGTGTAGCATGAGCATGCGGTCTACCAGCAGGTTGCGCTGGCCCTCAAGTGCAACTTGCCTTGACGGTGGGGGTTCATAGTTGTTCATATTCAATACGTTATCCTTTATACAGCGTCGGCACTAAAGAACCGACTGCTCTTGCAGTGTGTGGTTGTTGCGCACCCTGCCCTATACTGACGCCTTGAAGCACCGACTTCGGCTCAGCGCCGTCGGGGACGCCGACAGGTCGGAGCTCGTCTCGGATACCGAGCACGTGGCGAACGCACTGCTTGTTGACGGTCCGAAGAGCTGGTCGCGAGCTGCCTTGGCCGCGCTTGCGTGCAGACCTTCCAGCATGCAGTGAGTGCACACCGACACTTTCTGTCGGACGAGCGAATGGTTTGGTGACAGGAAGCTCAGGCGCTTCTTGATGGAGCACGACATGCACAGATCGCCTAGACAGATCCGGCACTTGGTACCGAAGAGGTGTCCCGCCTTCGATCGGCAGGTCACGCACACATGTTCGGGCGTCTGAAGCTTGGGGACGCCTCCTTCGAGTCTGCGTTCCTCGCGCTTTTGTTGCAACATCCACGTGAGCTTCTTCATCTGGCCGCAGTAGGCGTAGCGTAGTGGTGCGAGCATGTGGGCGGCCGTAGAACGCACCAGGATCGAGCGCGGGATGGCACCTCCCGGGTCGATCGTGCCGGACGAGTAGTGCTCAACCGTGTCGGGACTGGTTTGTCGGAAGAAGCTGCACATGGAGAGTCGACCACGCACTTTGTGTGGTCGGTCGGTCGTCTGCGGGAAGTGCACCGAGTGCATGAGGTGGTAGCCGATGCGGTCTCCTCTGTGGCCGAGCTGCACCATCCCGGTGGCCTCCATGTACACGTAGTCTCGGTTCTTGACGAGTCCGGACTTGCGCAGGGGCAAGTCCATCTCCATCCACTTGATGACCAAAGAGCAGAATGGGTCGTCCATGGTGGGGTCCACGATGGACGCGACCACCGCGGCGCCGCTCACGTCGTCCACATACGACGACTTGATGCGCATGAGGTCGAGCGACGGGTTGACGACGCCGAACATGACGTCTTCGAGGTTGCCCACCAATGTCCCGGCACTGAACATGACCGGGAGCTCCGACGCGAGGTAGTCTCCTGCGTCCTCCTCGTCGCCGAGGGTGCGACTGGTCTCCGTCGAGTTGCTCGCGTGCTTTTTGGCACGACGCGCCATGTCGCGCTGCGAGCGCTCCGCATACACGCGCAGTGCCTCCTTGGCCTTGACGACCTTCCAGCGGCGGTCGTCCACTTTGTCAAGGCCAATGACCGAGTGTGCCAAGTACTGACGGAGGTTGTCGGACACGAAGGTCTGTGCCAAGGCTTCCAATTGAGACCGGTCCCCCATGGTGAGCGCCACCTTGTCGAACGGGCTCGCTGTGAACCGCTGGTGCTTCATGGTTGCGCTGCAGCGAGTTGATTCGTAAATGCCATCGGTCCGTCCGTCGTGTACTGGTAGGCACAGCCTTCCGAAAAACGTGTGACGGAGAGCAATGGGTGTGACGATCTTGTCTTTGGCGCTGGTCACGCTGAAAGTCTAGCATAAACTTGCGTACGAACCTAAAGCGGTCGACGCCGGCGAGGACAAGTGCTTCAGCTTCAACGAGGATGCAGCCCCAGATGGCGGTCGTCTCAGACAGTGAGTTTGTGAGGAGTTGTGCAGGTTTTAGGAGATCCGTAATGTCTGCGAGTCGGCGATCACAGGGCGCAGGTAATGCCATCGCAGCGTGAGTGTGCTGCGCCATGTTGGCACTCGCCGTCAGGCGCTCGGATGTGTCCGGAAAACGCTGGATTTGCTAGTCAAGAGAACCAACGGAAAACTTTGCAAGACAATTGCTCCGGCGTGTGTATTTGGTGGGCCTTCACCTGCATTCGCTCAAGCACGTATCGACCTGGCCAAGAAAACGTATCGGGAGACTCTAAACAGGCTACAATCTGCTTTAAAGAAAAGAAAATCGGATGAAATTCCTGACCAGGCATTGCTACCGCCGCCGAACAAATATTTTAGAGGTATACAATAAGTTTCGATTGCAGAGACGCAAGCCAAACGAATACAGCTTATCACACTCTTAATTTCATTTGGATGTACGTGTATTGTTTTATATATTGCATAAGTCGATACCGAGTAATAGCTGTGTCTTCATGTTAGGCTCAACGCGTGTCCCACTTCTGTAGGTCTTCCTTTTTTCTTGCGCCTCTTGTCGGGGAAGACTCGTCTCGCTGGTGCAGATGAATCAAACGGCAATCCTAGGTGATTCTGTACGGCCATGACATGGACGCAGCATCCTAGTTTGAACATGGTTCTGCAAGTGTACATCTCGGCTTGTATGTCGACGTTCCACCCAAATGTGTCTTGTTCGAACTGTTGGTCAATGTTTCGTTCAGCTTCTAGATCCAGAAAGTGATACTTCCACCACTACGTCATCTATGACTGATGCTGCTTGCACCACCTCACCAGCGGCGCTTTGCAAATCTCTACAAGCCTCCACACGAACATCAACTCTGTGGTGAACCCGAAACTCGCTCGATCCGGTCAAAAACGAAATGGAACCACGAGAAATTCGTGATACTGAAAGTTTCTTAGCTTCTTTGAGTTTTCTGAAGTCCCTGATAATGTGTGGAGCTGCGCGTGGAGACAAAGCAAATTCCACCTTCAGAACAGACCACACACGACTGACTTTTAAAAATGGGCGAATAATGGATTCAATCTTAATAATCTTCTCAACGAGTGCTGGTTCTTCAGCTGTCGATTAAAATTCTCCACAGGATTATTTGTCTTGGCCATCCCTGTAGTTGTATCCAAACACTGCCACTTAGAGTAAGGCCCTTCTAGCCATTGCTCAGCAAAATACGTCGCGAAAGATTCGCAGTCGACATCAGCTTTCCACGCAGCGAGGGACCTCAGCTACTCGTTGCCTTTTATCTTCGACAGTGCGTGCGTAGTGAATTCGATAGATATGTCGGTATATCAACTGCTTTTTTTCCTCCGGCAACCTCAAAACTCGCTTCCGCACGTTTGTCATAACGTGAAATAAAACACATAAGAAAGGTGGGTGTAATCGTCTACTGGAAGCAGCTCTTGACTCACTTCTTCTAGCGCTCCAACGTTGAGCATCATCCGCATCCATCATTACAAAATTTATTTTCACTCTCCTCCCAGTGATGGCACCGTACAGCTCAAATGTAATCTGAAAAGCAGTGATCCACTGCGGTGTTTTCAAGTCTGACATCAAAAAGAATGCCTACTGGGTGAAATTGCCTCCACATGTCCGATACTCCCAACACTCCGACTGGAAATCCTTTGCTATTCAGTTTGAATGTTGCGTCGATGTGAAGGATATAATCGGCGCAAGATTCAAGACGGCGCAGAAGTGTCTTCGTACTAAAACCAATAACTAGAGGATCACCAACCGTACCATCACCAATTACAGCTCGGCCGCCGCTGTCAACATCAAATCCAAACACAAACCCATCTGATTCACCTAAATTGTCTTTGTATCTGTGCTTTGAGGCCTCGGCAACCATAACGTCAATAAAATCGTTGTCGAGCAATATTTTCTTTCGATACGACCGTACTAAGGACTGGATGCGCGGGAGGATCTTCTTTTTGTCGATACCAGCACTCAAATTCAGATCACAAACCATGGTACTCATTATATAAGCAGGTTTGTCACCTGTTCGAGCACGCTCTTTCACGTAGCGCTTCATCTCGCAGTTCAACTCGTGGGGCAGTTTGCACGAAGCTGCTGCTGAAAGGTGTTTGCCGTCCTGATACACAGTAGTAGCGTTGGTTAAGCAGCATTGAAGAACCTTCACCACCCAGTTGCATGTGGAGCGAGCAAACGTGCTACTGCAAGTACTGTCAGCACACACGAAAAGGCCTGTAGCGCATTAAATGAACATCGGCATTCAAATCACACACAGTGCAAATTTCTGCTTGGTTCTTGCTCTTCTTCCACTTCTTTTGTTTATCGAGATATTCTTCTACTTGTTCCTCGTTCTGGCACGAGAGAACTCCCACCCACTCGTAAACGCGGCGAGGGCCCATTCTCCATCCGCCAAATCGGAAGTATGACCACCACAGAGCGATGCTAAAAGAAGTTTTTAACCGCTACTACCGGACAGGCGGACGTTGGTTACACTGAGTAACCAACTCGGAGACTACGCCTAGCCTAGGTCTGTAAATGGTGACTGCGGTCTGTAGGTATTGACCGTCTTCTGTGGTTGTACACTTGCATCTGTAATCTGAATGCACGCTCTGTAAGTTTGACCTACCGTCTGTGAAAAAGCATTTTTCATCTGTGATTTTGACGCTCTCTCTTGTGCAAGTGTAAACTGGCTTTTCGGTGGGGTCGGGCGTGGCCCTGCGGAACCAGCAGATGGCGGCGCAAAGTGAGCGATCGTGCGTGTGTTCACTGCAGCGCCACGAAAGACTCAACGGCGGGTCGTGACACCGCGGCGTGGGCTCCGTTCGGACCAAAACTTTTGACTCAAAAGGCAACTTTGCTGTTGCTGATTTGGTCTGAAGTTGTAAGTTGCGAGCTTCAACGATTGCCATCGCGGTATCTTTGAAGATCGCGGTCTTGCACTTTGTATTTGCAGGCACCGCTGCCTTGCAATTGCTGAAGTTGGCTCGGATGGATGGATGAGATTTCACTCATGACTCGTCTGAGTGCGAGCCTTCTGGGCTAGCGGAGCACGGTGCGGACGCCTCTGGGTCGAGGTCGAACGCCGGATTCGCAAGTAATCAACTAGCGTCGAGACCGGCTGGGAGGAAGGTTGCACGCTTCGGGCGGTCACTGCCAGTGACTCACTGGGGCCCGAGAATGGTTGGCTGCTCAGAATTTGCTTCGCCTGCGTGTTTGGCAAACATACTTGTCACGGAGCCGTAGATGACAAACATCTACTGCTCTACCCAGCACGCTACCGCCAGAAATTGTGGTCCTACAATCATGAACGTGGTCTGCAATGAACTACGTGCGTTATCATACGTGGTCTTGGTCTCAATACAATGCATCCTCTTTCTCAACTACTGCTACTCGTCTCTGACGTCGCGGACGACTGGTTAAAGTGCACCGGGTAGTTGTCTAGGATCTGAGCGCGCGCGGCCTCACGCGCGTCGGATTTGTTCACCTCAGCGAGGCAGAGCCCACAAAACGTGACCTTCCGTTTCGTCAGCTTCATGTCCGGTGCCACGAAGCTGATCTTCTTGTGAATCTTGCAGGATGTGGCACACGTAGCTGAAGCAGAGCTTGCACGTTGCATCTGTCTTGCCAAAGTCGCCTAGCTTGCGCCCAACAATGGACGCTCTGCATGTCACGCACTGCAACTTCTTGTTCGGCGCGCCCAGCAGTCTAGACTCCTTGTACCGCTTCTCCAAAACCCACGCGAGCTTCTTCATCTGCCCGCAATGCGCGTACTTGAGCGTCGACAAGAACGTAGTAGCCATATTTGGGATCACAAGATGCCGGACGATGCCTCCGGCGGGGTCCATGATCCCCGTGACGTAGATCTCCGTCACGTCCGTAGCGAGTTGTCGGAAGAAGCCGCAGATCGACAGGTTGCCCCGCACTCGGTTCGGCAGCTCGTGCGTCTGCGGGAAGTTGATTGAGTGCAACAAGTGGTAACCCACACGCTCGCCACTAGGGAGCTCAATGATGTCGGTCGCTTCCACGTAGATATAGTCTCGGTTCTTGACGAGGTTGGTCGAGTGCAGCGGGATGTCGAGCTCCATCCACTTGACCACGAGCGACTTGAACGGCTCGTCGAGTGTCGGTTCTTCGACGGTGGCCAGCACCGCTGCACCACTGAGGTCGTCGACGTACGACGCTTTGATCCGCATGACTTCCAGTGTGGGGTTCACGACGCCGAACATGGCGTCTTCAAGTTGTCCGGGTGCGGTGCCAACACACAAGAGCGACGGCAGATCCTGCTCCGTCTGGTTACTACCGGGCACCGGTTTCTCGCAGAACACGCGTGCTTTTTCACGGGTCTTGACCAACTTCCATCGGTTCAAATCCACTTCACGCTTGTCGGTCTCGAGGAACGCCGTGTACCGTTCGAGTCCCGCTTTGACGAGCGAACTCGCTAAATCGTGCAATTGGTTTTGATCCGAAGGGGTCAATGGGACTGTCGGGAACGGATTGACGATGAATCGGCCTTTCATCGTCGTCTCCAATTGGTATCGACGAGGTGAGATGGAAAATGAACCGAGTCACGAATGGTGTCATGAAGGGAGGCGAATGGCCATCTGGCCTTGGCTGGATGCAGTCAGGTGACCAATTCATGGAAAAAGGGTCTTGCGCCATGAAAACTTGACACTCTCCGCCCTTTTGAGTTCGGTGTCGTGGATTTTCACGGTACTGGACACCTTGCGCTTGGCGAGATGCTACATTTGGACCATTATAGGCATCTTTTTAGATTTGCGAGTTGTATGCATACGTTTTGGACAGCAGAACAACATAGGTTGTGGTGAAAGGCAACGAAGTGAAGTCATGAGACAAATCAATTTCATAGTTTGTATGGGGAGAGCACTCAACTACATGTACGTAAACCTACTAGTACAAAAGTATCTTACTACATGGATATACTCGACATGCTCGACGAGGTGCTGCCCGTGGACGACATGGAGCTTGGCACTCTGGACTTCGAATTGTGGGCTTTGCTGGTCAACAACATGGCACGGGCCGCGTCGGTCGAGCTCAAGCACGTCACTTCCGTGATGCACCCGGTACAGAACGTCACCTTGCGTTGCGAGAGCAGCAAGTCCGGGTCCACGAAACTCAGTTTGCGGACGATCTTGCAGGCGTGACACACAAATCCGAAACAAAGTTTGCACGTGCTGTTGCTCTTGCCAAAGTCTCCGAGGCGACGTCCGGTGATCGGAGACGAGCACGTCACACAGACGCTCTTTTTGTTGGGTGTGCCGTGCTGTTTGGACTCCTCATAGCGGCGCTCCAGCATCCACACCAACTTCCTCATCTGACCGCAGTAAGCGTACTTGACACTGGACATGAACGCTCCGACCATGGCGGGAACGATGATCATTCGAATCATGTCACCTCCTGGGTCCATGACGGCCGTGCCCCATGTCCACCGTGTTGGGGCCGGTTTGTTGCCAAAAGGCAAGCGCCGAAATGTTGCCGCGGATGCGGCTGGGCAAGGCGCTAGTTTGCGGGAAGCCCACCGAATGCATCACGTGGTAGCCAAGGCGTTCGCCGTTGGGGCCTTTCACGTGTCCGGTGCCTTCAAAGCAGACATAGTCGCGATTCTTGACGAGACTCGTGGAAGCGAAAGGGATATCAACCTCCATCCACTTGAGAATCAAGGTCTGGAAAGGGTCTTCAAGGGATGGTTCGATGATGGTGGTGTCCATCGTCGTCGACGTACGACGCCTTGATGCGCATTGACTCGAGTGTGGGGCTGATCACTCCGTGCATCAGGTCGTCCAGTTTGCCTTCCAGCGTACCGACAGCCAGGATGATCGGTAGTCCGTTGCCCGTAATGAGCTCTCCCGAGGCGGTGGACGATGAGCGCTCCGAGTACATTCGGATGTTCTGTCGCTCCTTGACCAGTTTCCAGCGAGCAGGATCAACCTTTCTCTTCTCGGCCTTGTACGTGCTCCACTTCTCGAGGCTGGCCATGATGATCGAGTTGGCCAAGTCTTGTAGCTGCACATGATCGGTCTCCGTCAAGGCAAGCTCCGGGAACGGGTTGACAATGAATCGACCTTTCACCATAGTCGTCGAGTCTCGAATTCGAAGGAAATTGGCAAGTGATCTCTCGGGCAAACTGAGAAACGAGGACGTGAGTCGCCTCCAACTGATCTCAGAAGTGCATGCAAATGAAGACTTGGAACAAGGTAACCAGATGGAGAAACCACATCCGTATTTTGTGTCAGATCAAGTAGAGCCGCATGTCCTCAGAACGCAAGGCACGTCATGGAAAGCAGGTGCTAGAATTCCTCTATACGTTAGAGAAGCTGCTTGGTTACTGCTCTTTGGTCTTCGATCGTCACCAAATATCATGCAAAACGAAATGGTACAAGGTCTGTGAATTCAAAAGGATGCAAGAGAAGTATGGTTTACCAACAAATAATGTATTGAGCTTAGATGTAGACTTGTATAAGCAAAAATGCATGTCCTGCCAACCTCGCACGCTGTTCATGCAGCTGCGTGTCGTGCTTCATATCAGTGCGTTGAAGACACTGCGCCTAGTAATCGGAGACCATGCTGGCCGTACTGATACCATCGGATGATAACGACGACTGCAATCCTGAAGGAGCCTGGTGGTGGTGAACTTTACCACTGGCCAACATCTGAGCGCGAGCGACATCGACCGAGCTCATACTCGTCACTGCACTGATGCACCCAGTACAGAACGTCACCTTGCGTTGAGATAGCAGCAAGTCCGGGTCCACAAAGCTGAGCTTTCGGATGATTTTGCAGGCGTGGCACACGAACCCGAAGCAGAGTTTGCACGTGCTGTTGCTCTTGCCAAAGTCTCCCAGTCTGCGGCCTGTGATCGGAGCGGAGCAAGTCACGCAAACGTTCTTCTTGTTCGGTGCGCCATGCAACTTGGACTCGGCGTATTTCTTGTCCAGCAGGAATGCGAGCTTCTTCATCTGGCCGCAGTACGCGTACTTGAGCGTGCAGAAGAAGACGCCAGCCATGTTTGGCACAGCGATCATCTTAATCATATCGCCACCAGGGTCCATGACGGCCGTACCGAAAAGCTCCATCGTGTTGGGGCCCACTTGACGCCAGAATGCAAGAGCTGACATGTTGCCTCGAACACGGTTAGGCAGATCGGGCGTCTTGGGGAAGTTCACCGAGTGCATGAGGTGATACGCCAAACGCTCTCCGTTTCTCCAGCGAATGAAGCCCGTGGCGTCGATGTAGACGTAGTCGCGGTTCTTGACGAGACTCGTCGAGGAGAATGGGATGTCGACCTCCATCCACTTGATGATGAGAGCTTGGAAGGGCTCTTCCAGTGAAGGCTCAACGATGCTGTCGAGCACAGCGGCTCCGCTGAAATCGTCGACGTACGAAGCCTTGACGCGCATCGCCTCGAGTGTCGGACTCACGAGTCCGTACATTAAATCGTCGAGTTTGCCTTCCTTGTTACCGATGCCCCAAATCAAAGGCAAACCATTGCCAGTGATGTTTTCTCCGGAGGAAGCGGTGCCTTGTCGCTCGACGTACATTTTGATGCCTTGGCGCTGCTTGCAGAGTTTCCAGCGTCGTGGGTCAACTACCTTCTTTTTCTCGTCTTGGTACGTTGTGTACTTCTCGAGGTTGGCCATGATGAGCGAGTTTGCCAGTTCTTTGAGTTGCCCGTGGTCGTTCTCAGTGAGAGCCAACTCCGTGAACGGGTTGACGATGAATCGTCCTTTCACCATGGCTGTTTGAGCTGAGACTTTCTTGTTGGAAGCGCGAGGGGAATTGCAAACTGGATTGGTCAATTGTTTTAGTGCTTGGTCTCCACGTTCACGCCACGAGGTTGGAAGGACTTGTGTAAACTAGATAAGACAGCAGGTTGCGACCAGGACGGAAGATAAGACCACGACCTCAACTTATGAGGATGCTATCCTCAGCAGTTTCAGCCACCAAGATCAGTGGCTAAAGCACTCCTCGAGTTAGAGTTGACTGCGGACAAGGTCATAGAGGTTGTCAGTGAAAGGACCAAAGTGCACTTCGACGCAAAATAAAATGACGGTCAAGACGAACTTGGGACGAAGCAAAGCATTTCAGACGAAGAGAGATGGTGAACACCTCGCTGAAGAGTACAAACCAACAAGGCTCAAGGATAAATGTAGTGTTTATAAGCAAAAACAAATGTGTCGTGATCTGAAACCTATGCAGCTACTCATATTTACGTACGCTTCGACGTCGCATGCCTTGCCTTGAGCACAGGACTCGTCTAATGGCTGGTGGCATATGAATTCTCGCCACTGTTTTCATCGGAAGACATCGTTTGCTCAAGACTCGAGTGGCTGACCTTGTGCGTCTTGAGCATTAGCGCACGCGCGCAGTCTACCGAGCTCAAACTGGTGACCGAACTGATGCACGCGGTGCAAAACGTCACCTTGCGCTGGGAGAGCAACATATCGGGGTCAGCGAAGCTCAGCTTGCGACTGACCTTGCACACGTTGCACACGAAGCCGAAGCAAAGCTTGCACGTACTGTTACTCTTGCCAAAGTCTCCGAGACGGCGGCCGATTGGCGACGAGCACGTGACGCAAACGCTCTTCCTGTTCGGCGCACCGTGCAGTTTGGAGTCGGTGTACGCCTTCTCCAGCATGAAAGTCAACTTGCGCATCTGACCGCAGTACGCGTATCGGAGACTGGAGAGGAACACGTTGGCCATGTTGGGCACGATGAGTTTGCGCACCAGACCAGCATCGACCGGGTCCATGACGCCCGTGGCGTACATTTCCATCGTATTGCTTCCGATCTGACGCCAAAACCCAATGATGGAGAGGTTGCCACGGACGCGGCCCGGAAGGTTGTGTGTCTGGGGGAAGTTGACCGAGTGCAGCAAGTGGTAACCCATGCGCTCTCCTTTCTCGTTGGTAATGTAACCCGTGCCTTCGAGGTAGACGTAGTCACGGTTCTTGACTAAACTCGTCGAGTGGAACGGAATGTCGAGCTCCATCCACTTGATCACGAGCGACTGGAACGGATCTTCTAGAGTGGGTAGCACGACGGAGTCGAGTACAGCTGCGCCACTGAAGTCGTCGACGTACGAAGCCTTCATGCGCATCGTCTCGAGGTCTTCGCTGATGACACCGAAGAGGAGGTCGTCCAACTTGCCCTCCATCGTACCGACACACAGGATCATGGGGAGTCCCGATCCGGTCGGCTCGTTTCCGGATGCAGCGGCTGCCGCTGCCCCTCCAGCACGTTCGCTGTAGGTTTTAAGTTTTTCCTTCTCCTTCAGAGGCTTCCAGTGGTGAGGGTCCACTGATCGTCTTGGGCCCGACATGTACTTCATGCATAGTTGTAAATTGCCCGTAATGCACTGGTTGGCCAGGTCTTCTAGACTGGTGCGGTCGGTGGGTGTCAGGTTGAGTTCTTGGAACGGGTTGACGATGAATCGGCCCTTCATGGCAGTGGAAGGCGTAGACGTTGACTGAAGTGGTGGTTGTTGGGAAAGAGTTGGAATGGAGAGCTCTATTGCATGGCGGGGCTGCGAAGAGGCAGAGCTCGTGATCACGCGTCCTAGTACTTGACGTCGGCAAGCCAGAGAATGCAAACCCCTACCTGTACTATGCAGCACGTCTGGCTGTTTGTCATATGTATACACCGCCATAAGGAGATCTCGAAGCAGTATCGGATAAGACATCGTAGCAACGTGAAACCCCATCAAAAGACTTGGCTAAAGGCTACCGAGCCACGAGAGGAACCTCGAGACTCATCTCATAAGATTCTGAGGATCAAGAAACGCATCAAAAGTGCCAACTGGACTTCACATCCTACTCCAGCAGTAACTCCTTCCACACGATAAAACGAGTAAAACGCAAGTACGTGACCCCATATGCTGCCGTTGTAACGTTTTACAGAGTCATCACGTCAAGTTTCTTGAGCGCGTGGTGTACTTGCAAGCAACGTCTTGTAGCGGGGCGGACAAGTTCAGACACCCGATGTTCGAGACCTATCCTTGCGAGTCATGTCATCTTCCACTTCAACATAATGTGCTTCGAGCTCTCCAGCCAGCAGTCATTCATCCTTGGATAGTTTTACTGAAGCTGCTTCCAGCGGTTGCCAGCCAAAAGAGGGATAGGCACCTCTAAGTTCTCGATCCGATGCTTCTTCGAGAAAAATCGACAGAGAGAAGAGTACACATGTGGCTGCTCACAAAAACTCCTACGAAGATATGCTTTCAACGCATTGTAACGTCGATTTCTTCTGATCATACCCTAGCAATGGTAAGTAGGGACTCTGATGCCAAGTTTCACGGAGTTTGAGTCGCTCTAGAGGCTCTTCGAAGCAACGAAATGGAGAGTCTCGATTATCCTGCAAACTTCTATAGTTTATAACCGGTGATACTGAATATATCAGCAGTCTGAAAAATGACCATTGTAGTCACCTCTTTGTGTTCATATACTTTATGAATTCGCAGTCTTGATCAAGTCTAATTTGAAGTCATCGTTGTTGTTGAAGAAAAGCAAGACGTGCGCTGATAATCTTAGATGCTGCTGGCGGCCAGTGTTGAAAAAGGGAAGTAATACTAATACATCCTACAGTGCAACAAGCTGTCGAAGAAAGGTCCGCAAGAACGATGCAGAGTACATATACGCATAGATTACATTTTACATATCAGCACAACCGACAACTACTTCCTGCACGGCTTTGACTTACTGACTGTATCCAGAGAGATCTGTGCTGTTACCACCTGAAGACAAGGCTCTGTCAGCGCTGGAGCTGGCGTCGTGGTGACGTTTTCGGGCTAGCAGGTATGCTCGCGCCACATCAACGGAGCTCATGCTCGTAACCTCGCTGATGCACGCCGTGCAAAATGTCACCTTGCGCTGCGAGAGCAGCAGATCTGGGTCCACGAAGCTCAGCTTTCGGGCGATCTTGCAAGCGTGGCACACGTAGCCAAAGCACAACTTGCATGTGCTGCTACTCTTTCCGAAATCACCAAGCTTCCGACCCGAGATTGGCGACGAACACGTGACGCACACGGATTTGCGGTGCGGGGCTCCGTGCAGCTTGGATTCTTCGTACTTCTTGTCAAGCATGAAGGACAGCTTGCGCATCTGCCCGCAGTAGGCGTACTTCAGACTGGACAAGAACAACGAGGCCATGTTGGGAACCACCAGTTTGCGGACGAAACCATCATTGACCGGGTCCATGACGCCAGTGGCCCACATCTCAATCGTGTTACTGCCGTTTTGTCGCCACAACCCGATAATGGAGAGGTTGCCGCGTACTCGATTCGGTAGGTCGTGCGTCTGAGGGAAGTTCACGGAGTGCAGCAAGTGGTAACCCATGCGCTCACCTTTTGAACTTGTGACGTATCCGGTGCCTTCGAGGTAAACGTAGTCGCGGTTCTTCACCAGGTTGGTCGAGTGGAACGGGATGTCGAGCTCCATCCACTTGACCACGAGCGACTGGAACGGGTCTTCTAGT
Organism: Phytophthora sansomeana; assembly: GCA_032158285.1. NCBI lineage: Eukaryota > Oomycota > Peronosporomycetes > Peronosporales > Peronosporaceae > Phytophthora > Phytophthora sansomeana. Next base: position 163,448 of record JAPDHH010000034.1, on the reverse strand, counting down.
GTGGGTAGCACAACGGAGTCGAGTACTGCTGCACCGCTGAAGTCGTCGACGTATGAAGCTTTCATGCGCATCGTCTCGAGGTCTTCACTGATGACACCGTACATGAGGTCGTCCAGCTTGCCTTCCTTGGTGCCAACGCAGAGGATCATTGGTAGTCCAGAACCTGTCGGCTCGTCGCCCGAGGCGGCGGCTGCCGCTGCACCTTCGGGTCGCTCAGAGAAAACCTTGAGCTTCTCCTTCTCCTTGAGAGGCTTCCAGTGGTTCGGGTCCACCTTGCGCTTGGAGTCAATGTACTTGACGCAAAGCTCGAGGTGAGAGGCGATACACTGGTTTGCAAGCTCTACAAGACTGGTACGGTCGGCCGGGGTGAGATTGAGTTCTTGGAACGGGTTGACGATGAACCGGCCTTTCATGGCGGTTGAGAGAAGGTTGTCGTACTTGCAAGCAATTGCCGAGGTGGTGGTCGCGAATCAAGTGCAGAAGTGAGATCTATCTAGGCTGCATTAAACAGCAAAGGGGGAGAGGTAGGGGGCTTTACGAGTACCGTTTGTATCGGGTAAGACTTGGCGTGTCAGCGGATAGGCTTGTTGGTTCCTCGAAACCTCAAAATCCAAGCTTGGAGATGTGTGGATTCCCTATGGTGGCAATTCTATCCACGCCACAGAACACGACAGCACCTGGTGACCCCTTCATATGCTGCAACAAACGGTCAGAACGGTGTCGTGACCTTCTTCAGGTGCCATCCTGTAGCCAGCCTTCTCCAAATTGGATGCTGTACGTACGCAACCTTCAAATCCTGCTCGGTGGTCATGACATCCACTTCAACTTGCAGACACAGCTATCCATTGCATTATCGTTGCATTATATTATGGCGCTGCGAGTTCAATCTTACTGTGTGCAGACGATTGGGACTGTGTGTTGAGCTACCGACGTCGATACTCCACAGAAGAGCTTCCTGTTCTGGCAAGGAGTCCACGTCAGAATCTCGTACCGAATGCGCGGCTACAAGTGCTGCATTCGTGTCTGATGCTGTGCGGATGCATCGCACACAAAACGTCATTTTCTCGGACGTCACGCCAGGCTTGTACTGCGATATCTTGAGCATTTTTTGAGCGACTCGGCAACTCGAGCACACGCGTGCACAACACACACAGCAGATTTTGTGGATGTCTCCGATCGGCGCGGGTTTCACTGCACGTTTGCATAATGCACACTCCTTACTGCACTCTTCACTTTTCACTGGAGGGGTGGCATGTTTGACCAGATACGCCAACTTGTACATCTTGGCACACTCGAGGTTCTTGGGGATGGACATGACGATCTCCGTGACGGTTGTAACCACAAGGGATTCCGGTGCCTCGCCCATTGCACAAACGAATCCTCGTAGGAAAACGTCCACAACGCGTTCCGAGCGTTGTCGGTACAGATAGCAATACGATAATTTGGCACGCACAATGTTGTACTCCCTCAGCTCTCGGACGTCTGGGAGGTCAATGGAGTGCTTGAGATGATAACCAAGAGGCTGCTTTGTCCCGTCCGGGCCTGTGATAGTAGTGTACCCCGTCGTCTCGAGGTACACGATGTCCCGTACTCGCATCACTGCACCGACGAGGAACGGGTGAGCTTTGACGGCCCATTTGATCGACACCTCGTGGAACGGTTGGGAAGGCGTGGGCTTGACCAATTGACCCAGTACAGCCCAATCCACGTAGCCGTCCTCGACGATCGCAGTCTTGAGCTGCATACTACGACCTGTAGGCGTTCGGAGACCGAGCATGCAGTCCTCGACGGTACCTTCGAGACTACCGACCGCCAGCATGAGAGGGACCACTTGGTTGCCCCGTTGGGGGTCACGCAACCTCGAAGCACTTTGCCGTTCTGCCGCGGCGGCCCCGTATTGCTTGTAGAGCGTGAACCGTTCGTGCTGCTTGAGCTTCTTCCATTCACTCGCATTGACCTGTCCATGACATGTCGTCAAGAAGTCGTGATAGTAGTCTCGCGTTTCCAGCACCACGCTCGTCGCGTAGTCCTCCAGTGCTTCTGCTTCGCTTGGCGGAAGGTCGACAGTAGGGAAGATGTTGCGGGGTAATGGGAACTTCATACTTCGCTGTTGTGGTCTCCCGCGTTCGTGGTTGCAAGGCAAAGTCGCGAATGACCGACTTCGAACGTGCGCTCGGTATTTGCTCACGGACGGGACGCTCGGTCGCTGATGGTCTGCGTGCCCTTTGCGCGCCTGACGAATTGACCGCCGCGCTGCGAGGGTTTTCTACAGACGAGACCTGGTCGTGAGTGAATGAGCTCGAGTCGAGCCCGGTAAGAATCGAGAGAGCGCACCGCAGTCGTGGCGTTGGGCTGCCGACCAATCTCTCGAGCGCTGAACTTTTGCCAACATGTCCGACGCATGGTCTCCGATACGTAGTTTGGTCGTATGACTGGCTGGAGCATGGGTTGTGCTCATCCAAGTCGCTGCAATGGAATCTTGTGGAGGGTGGTGCAAACCCGACTTGAACTGCAGACCTCGGGGTCTTAGGCAGCAAGCGAGGTGCGTTGGTAAGACCTCCACGATACGCGCTTCTTGCCAAACGAAAATGGTACAGGTACTTCCATCGGGTAGTATGACGGTGTTGCGCTTTGCAATCGTCATGGGCATCGTCGTGCTTTCGAGTGCCGCCCGCTGACCACCAGATAATGGAGTGGGAGCTCATTCCACTCGACGGTAATCAGTAGCTGATCATTGTCGAGACGTGCATCACGAGAATGCAGTGCGAAGTCGAAGAGCTGGAACATGTTGTCCGTCGTTGGGAAGCCTTCGTAGCACCCACCGGGCTGAACGATTCAAGACAGTCTCTTCACGATACTATGCTGGACAAGAGCGCATCTCTGCGTGTGTCGTAGCTTCCGAAACTGAGTGCAAGTCGGACTCATCCATGCCGCTGCCCAAATTACTTTGCTGATAAGATTTGCTAACTTTACCATCTCGCTTCAATGTGGTCATCGACTCGCTTGCCTTGCCTCGATTTAGCTGCTTTGAGATCTTCTGGCTTCGACTCAAAGGGCTCACAGCTCTGCAGTGTGCAAGTTCCAAGCGAGACAAGAGGACACCACGACGTCGAACATGACCCAGTACGCAGTCAACAGCATCGGTTGTCCGGAGATGGAAGAAAGGCGTGAAGCCTCGCTGCCGGCCGACGACAACGAGAGTTTACCACTCGCAGACGACAAAGTGGTCATCGTGCTCTCGACGGAGGAGTTGACGCCTCTACCCGAAGTTTCGACCGTCTCAGTAGACGATATCGTCCACGTTTTGACGAAGACTTCGGACTGGTTGCAGCTGTACGAAGCGGTCGTGACACTGCGCCGAGTGCTTGTGCATCATAGCGAGGTGATCATAGCCAAGCAATTTGAAGAACTGCTTCGGCCACTTACGCTGGAATGCGACAGTCTCCGCTCGGCGCCGTCCAAAAACGGTCTGTTGGCATGTGCCGAGTGCTTTCAGTTCCTCCCTCGGTCGATTTTGGAGCGACCATTGCTCAGTGGCGTCCACCCGGAACTTTTGGACGTCCTTCTCCGTCGCTCCGTATGCGAGAAGAGGTTTCTGCGGGATGCCGCTGCAATTGCAGTAGAGCAGCTTGCTACCCACCTCTCTGGTCTTCCGCTTCTAGCTGCTGCTGCACGTTACGGCACCAACAAGAATGGGAAGTTGTGTGGTACGGCTGCACGGGTCATCGCTTTGAGTTTGGCAAACTTGAAGCAAGACCAGGCGGACGGAGGTAGACAAGTATTAACGCACAAAAGCAGTGACTCGTTGCGAGCAGTGTATCGAGCGTTGGCGGCATTTCGTGAAAGTAAAGATGGCACCGCACGAGCTGAAGCGACAACGAGTTTCCAAACACTAGGCGAGATACTTGGTACGGAAGAACTGACACGAGGTTTGAAAGATGCAATGCCGGGAGTGGGCCAAGCTGGTGTCGTGGCGCGCATTCTCAAAGACGCTTTTCCGAAGACGAACTCCATGAAAGCTCGTCCTCGGATGGGGTCCACTCCGAGATCGGGTGAGGCAAGACGCCAACGCATGGACCGGAGCTGTGGTAAAACTCGACCGCTAATACGAAACATTCTAACGCTCGTGTGTTGTTGGTTTATAAGCTATCTGCATGAGGGGCTAGCGTTGTTCGTCTCAACGCCATGAAGACCTCAAGCGTTCGTCGCTTACTGCACGTCGGCAACGCCCATGACGATCTCCCGGCCGAGGTCGTCCGAGAGCTTGTCACCGCTAATCACAACGACGCGGTCGCCCGAAGACAGCCATCCCATCTTCTTGGCGTGCGCAATGGCCTCGGCGGTGGTCGGGCGACGGTCAAGGTAGTCCGGGACCACGGGGTACAGGCCGCGGTGGATCTGGAGCTGACGGCCGACCTTGAGGTTGGTCGTGAAGCACATGACCGGCACGGTGGGCTTGTACTTGGCAACTTTGCGAGCGGTGTAGCCCGTGGCGGTGAGCACAATCATCAGCTGCGCCTTCATCTCGTCGGCGGTCTTGACGGCCGAAGACACGGCCGACTCGACGTCCGACGTGGGCGGCGCGAAGCGGAACTTGGCGCGGTACGTGGGCTGCAGCAGCAGCTCGTCGGCCTCCTTGATCACCGTGTTCATGGTGTTCACCGACTCAATCGGGTACTTGCCCTGAGCAGATTCACCACTGAGCATGACGCAATCGGCGCCGTCCAGCACAGCGTTACCGACATCCGAGACCTCGGCACGCGTGGGGCGTGGGTTGTTCTGCATGGACTCGAGCATCTGCGTGGCCACAATGACGGGCTTGCCGATGGCATTGCACTTGTCCACCATCATCTTCTGGTACGTCAACACCTTCTGAGCGGGCACCTCGACACCGAGGTCACCACGTGCACACATGATACCGTCCGAGGCCTCGAGGATCTCGTCAAAGTTCTGGATGCCCTCGAGGTTCTCCACCTTGGAGATGATCTTGGGGGCGATGTAGTTGGGCTCGTGCGACCAGTGCTTCTTGATGCATTCATCCACGAATGCACGGATCTTGTGCACGTCGCTGGCCTTGCGGATGAAAGATGCAGCGATGAAGTCGATATCGTGCTCGACGCCCCAGTCCAGGTCGCGCTTGTCCTTGTCCGACAGCGCCGGAAGCGTCACAATGAGACCCGGGAGGTTCACACCCTTGCGGTTGCCGATCTCCTCCGTGTTCTCGATCTTGCACGTAATCTCATTCGTGCCCACGGACGTGCACGTCAGCCGGATGAGACCGTCCGACAGCAGCACCGTGTCGCCCACCTTGACGGTCTGCGGCAGCTCCTGGTACGTGACGTAGAACTTGTCGGCCGTGCCCTGGAGCTCGAAGTCCGGGTCGGTCGTCAGCACCACGGACTTGCCCTTCTCGAGCTTGATCTTCTTGCCGTCGAGCATTTTACCCGTGCGGATCTCGGGGCCCTTGGTATCGTGCAGCACGGCACGCAGGTTGAATTTAGCCTGGCCTTCCGCGTGCACGCCACGGCATGCACGCAAGTTGTTGACGCGCAATAATGCTTCGTCATACTCTGCATGCGAGAAGTTGATGCGCATAATACGCAGCCCTTCGTCCGTGAGCTTCTGCAGCATGTCCATCTGCTCCGACACGGGGCCGATGGTGGCCACGATCTTGGTCATGGAGAACTTGGAGCTGCGCGGGTTCTTGTACAGCTCCGAGGCCTGACACAATGCTGCGCGCGTTGCGCATCGTCGTCTTGACGGAGCGGAGGGCCAGGCGACGCAACATGATGGAGAGGTCGAGGTGTGCACGATAGAGGAAGTCTACGAATGAATAATGCAATAGGTGGTTTAGTGTGGGGGGTTGCTGACGGCGAGGCACAAATCCTCCCCGCAAAAATGCATGTCTACGGTGGCAATAATGCAGCGGCAGATTTGCCCAAGGACTTCTGCTTGGTAGTTACCTGGAAGCTTGGCTTGTGGTGGTGAGCCGTTGGAATCGTGCGGTGCAGCTTGTCTTTGGTGCTTGGGGTGGAGGAGTCACGACCGGTCAGCGAAAGATTGCATACAAATGGCAAGTAGTTGTGGGGGTGACGCCCCTCCCCGTGGATCGCGACCCAATCACTGGTCCGTCGCCCATCCCCCGAGATCTCGAGCGGTTGAACTTGCTCGTCTACTTACCTCGAACTGACTCGAGTAAGTACCACGCATATAAATGCTCGTCAATAGACCTTCAGATGGGAATTGTGCGAGGTGTGAGATCAAGGATGGGGGATGTTGAAGTGCGCACCAAGCAACCGTCATCTGCTGCGCGTCAATGCTCGAGCAACAATGCAAAAATGCAGCGCACGATGCAAGTCCCAACAGTTCTTTTGTTTGATGCAGGTTGCAACTACATTCGTCGGTTACGTTCCTTGCTCATCTCGTACTTGCAAAGTCGAAAGTCTCATCTTTCTTACTTGAGATACTCCACGTAGGCGCTCGCAAAGACCAAACCGAATTATGCGCTGGTCGAGTCATCCCAGCGTCACCCGAGTCATCCACAAAGGAAAATGCAGGATCGTTCGCCACCATCACATCAGTCAGGCAAGAGAAGCAAAAGACGACTTTCCTGGTCGTGCTTTTTTGATCCGGGGTTTGCAGCTTCACCTTCTTTTCGATCTTGCACGAACTGCAAACGTGCTCACGACAAAGCATGCACGAAGTATTGAAACGTGCGAATTTCCTAGGCGCCACACTCGTTTCGTGCATGTGGTACAGTGGAGATTCGAGTGGAGCGGATTGTTGTTTTCCATGTCCCTGTAGCTCTTGCCGAGGGTTTGCACTAACTTTTGCATTTTTCCACTCGGAGCACATGTGAACATTGACAATATCGCTCTGACAAAGCGAGGAACAACCACTCGTCGGACTCGATCATTCATCGGGTCCAGCATTGCCATCGTGTACACCGACACCTTCTTGTCATTTCCTCGACGGAAGAACGAGCACACCGAAAGTTTTGCTCGAACTTTTGCTGGCAACTCATGGGCACCTGGTACATCCACTGAATGCATTAAATGGTAACCCAGACGCTCCCCACTTGGTAACTTCTCGACTCCTGTAGCTTCGACGTAAACGTAGTCGCGGTCCTTGGCAAGTCCCATGGACCGACGGCGAAGGTCCAGCTTCATCCATTTGACTGCAACTGATTGAAAAGGTTTGGTCGGTGAAGGTTCACGGATTGAAGACAGTACAGCAGCAGCACTGAACTCGTTGCCTGGCATCGGTCCCAGAACGCCATGCATCACATCGTCGAAAGTGCCAGGAGTAGACCCGACGATCAATGTTGCGTCCAAGTCGGAATCACCATCCACTTGGTCGCTTTGGGATCGATTGTTCCTCGCCCGACTGCTGTAGACACGCGTTTGGTCATGAAGTTTAACCAGTTTCCACTTGTTCAGGTCCACGCCCGAAAAATGCTGATACTGATCAAAGTTTGCGTCGAGGATCGTCTTGGCGAGAACTTGTAGCTTCTTCGTATCGGTAGGCGACAGTGAGATTGGTCGGAATGGACTGGTTGTTTCTGCGTGGCTCATTGTGGTGGTATAGTGCGAAATGTCCAGCAAATTGGTAAATGGTATCCGTGTTGACGTCGTTCCATGAGCTGGAGGCGAACAGATCTCCTCGTTTGCCCATGCGGACTGAAGAAAAGTTTCATTGACACTGTGTCTTCACAATCGGCGGAGGATCCAAAACCACCTGCTGTTAGTGACGACCATTACATCTTTGTTATTCGTGGGCGTGTTCACGTTGGGATCTCGTGTCTCAGTCTCTGCAGCGATAGTTCGGGTGTGGCACTGTTTGTTCTTGACGGGGAAACCGTGAGCTCTTTTTGATTCGACCTGAAGAGATCAATGCATTTTTGCTGCTACATAGTACTTGGAATGAATAGCAATGGCGGTGCACATTGTAGTCTATCACACACGACAATTAAGAGATGGCATTCTGGCACTTGTCACCGCGTACTTGAGAAGTTGACGGAGCTTTCAGACGCCTCACCTTTGCTAGCAATACTCCAAGTAGGCAATCTAGACGCCCAAACGGAGCGATAAGCTGGGCGAGAAGACCCAGATGCATCACTTGCAAACGAGAATTCGAACACGTGCGCTGCCATTGCGTCCGTCAAACAGGAAAAACAAAATGCAGTGTTCGTGTTTTGATCTGCAGTCTGGACCTTCAGCTTCTTGTCGATTTTGCATGATTTACAAATGTACTTGCAGCACACTAAGTACGTTGTATGTCGCATTGAGAACTTTCCGAGTCGCCACACACGCTTGCTACAAGTAACACAATTTTTGTTGGATTTGAGTTCGGGCAGTTCCAAGTACCCTTTGTCTCGAGTATGCACCAGGTTCTTCAGTTCTGTGGACGTCATTATCAGCATCATAATGTCGGCGAAGCGAGGAAAAACAATCCGTCGAACCCGGTCACTCATCGGATCCATCATTGCCGTAGCATGCACAGACACCATCTTGCCATTTAGTTCGTGAAAGAAGAAACATACCGAAATCATCGCTCGAACTCGTCCTGGTAGTTTATCGGCACCTGGGACGTTCACGGAGTGCAAAACGTGATACCCGAGACGTTCACCGGTTGGGAGATATTTTGATCCCCGTAGCTTCGACGAACACGTAGTCGCGATTCTTGACGAGCCCCATCGATCGACGGCGGACATCTAACTCCATCCATTTCACTACCAAGGCCTCAAACGGGTTCCCAATTGTCGGTTCTTTGATTGAAGCGAGTACGGCGGCACCACTGAAGTCTGTCATGTACGAAGGTTTGGCAATTGTCTCCTTACTACTCCAGTCAAGAACGGTGTGCAGTACGTCCTCAAGTGTGCCAGGAATTGACCCGACGCACAACATCGCAACTGTAAATTTTTATCTGGTCTTGAACCTTGACAAGTTTCCACTCGTTTTGATCCACCCCCGAGAAGTGCACGAACCGACCAAAGTTGACATCCAGGATAGCTTGTGCTATATTTTGAAGCTTCTTCTTGTCGGAACCAGAGAGATGAATTGGCTCGAACGGACTGCCGAAGAACGTGGTGCTCATTTTTGATCGTACACGTGTTGTTGTGACTGCGGGCCAGGGAATTGGCAAATGACTTCTGTGCCTTGTTGTCTATGGCGAAGCAGATCTCTCTTTTGCTCATGAGGGAAGGTGTTGGAGACGCTTTTATTAGGGAAGAGCAGTGCATGCCGTCGTTCCATGTCTACGCGCCAATAACAAGCAAATGTGTCCTAACCTTTGGATACAAAGTCGATTTCGTAGCTATCGATCGACTTCCGGGACATCATGGTAAAATTTGCCCGTGCATGTGCTTGTGTACTATTAATCGAGTCGCTGCATTTGAGTTGATGACAATGTTTGCGTCTTAGACATGTCGGCAAGCGTTTTATGGCGGCAATTGTGTCTGGAAGATATTACGTCCAGTGTGTTTTAACGAGGTTTTCCATTCGAGTTGATGATGAAAAAGACAAGAAGAGACTACGTCTAGTGTGTATTTCCCATTCGAGTTGATCGCGAAAAGGACGAACAAAGTTAGCCCTGCTGATTGCCTGTTTAGCTGAGTACATGTAAGGTCCGCTGTACCTGGGGTTGAAGCTATGTTTACATGACTTCATGGGACGCAAAATTCATCAAGGAAGATTAGATAATTTGTTTCGTTCGATCAAGCGAAAATATCCAAGTTCGCAGCGCAAGCCCAACAGAATGAGCGAGCAGCTCGTGCTGTTCTCGAATATTTAATCTTTTATCTGGCTAGGGCTGCACGAAAGGCTCAAAATTATTCTTGCTTTTTGTGTGACGCATTAATCGAGCATACCATCAGTCGTATCTCGCGTTCTAGAGGGTCTTATATCCCGAACTTCTTGCTTTTGGGTCTCAGTGTCAAGCCTGGCTTCGTATTTTCGGTTTTGGGGGATTCGTACGCATCTGCCTCACTCGCGCAGGACGAGCAAAAAATGACATTCCGTTGTGTCATCTGAAAATCCGACGTCACGAAGTCGAGTTCCCTTACGATCTTGCACGAGCTGCAAACGTTTCCGGAGCAAACGTTGCATACTTCTTGGTGACTTGAAAGCTTTCCAAGTTTCCAAAGACGCTTCCTGCTGGTATTGCACGTGTCACCTCCTGGAGCTTCGGGTTCTAGTTTTTTCTGCCCCACACAGTGTTTTCCGGGAGATTCCGTCGTGCAGCTGCACATTTTGTTGTATTGCGTTTGCTTGAACAGTGACAGCAGCGTCTTGACAAAGTGAGGCACGATTGTCCGTTGTGTTCGATCACTCAGAAAATCCATAATTCCCAAAGCATAGATCGAAACTGAGGAATCATCCTCTTGCCGAAAGAAAGAGCACACTGAAAGTTGAGCACGAACTCGTCCGGGCAGTTCGTTAGCCTTGGAAACGTCAATAGAGTGCATGAGATGATAGCCCACATGTTCGCCATCTTTGAGACGCCGAATACCAATAGATTCCGCGTAAACGTAGTCGTGGGTCTTGACGAGCCCCACTGACTTGAGCCGAACATCCAATTCCGCCCACTTTACAGCAACAGACCGATACGGTTTTGTCGGGGTCGGTTCTTTGAGTTGACTGAGTGTGGCAGCACGGCCGATATCATTCGTAACTTCAGCAGTTTGGTTCACAAGCCCGGACACTAAATCTTCAAGCTTTCCGGGAGTTAATCCGACGCACAGCAGCGATTGCAACAAGGAGGCTTCAGTCGCAGGACTGACATCAAATGAAGCGTGAGGTGGTCGAGTTTGACGCTCGTGGTACACTTGCACTTGGTCGTAACTTTTTACGGGTTTCCACGAGTCTGGGCTCACTTTACTGTTTTCGACGTCCCGAAAGTGCTGATACCGGTCGAAGTTCGCTTGGAGAATCGTCTGGGCAACATCTTGCAGTTGTTTCTTGTCCACAGGTGAGAACGAGATTGGCTGGAATGGGTTCGTGGCCAAGTCTTCCTTTGCCATCTCCAGTTCACGAACGCTGTTGGGTGGTAGAAAGCAGTCCGATTGATGAATAACTCGCTTTTCTTTCACTCCTCTTCCGGCGTCTGCTGTTGAATTCGAACAATCGACTATCCAAGTCGCATGTTCCCAATGTTCTCTACGTTAGCTAGTGCTCTCGTATCACCTGCTCAAGACTTTCCATCGCGGGTGGCCACGAAAATGCACAGGCTGATCCGACGAACCACGTGGGTTGCCACTGGGATAGGAGGACGTCAAATTGCGATTTGATTCGTTTCTTGCGCGCTTCAACTTTCAACTCTGTACTGTGAGTTGACATGGTCACTCGAACGTGCGCGTACTTTCACTCAGTGTGGCGGACTTGACGCACGTAAAAAGCGGTTGGTCCGACGGACTCAGCATCCAGTTCTCGTCAACTTTTCAGTGCCATGTTTCACTTCTAACTCAAACGTGACGTGGTCGTTCCACACGAACCAGCGAGGGTCTGCTGCGTGGTCCAAAGCAACGAACACCTTTACGTTTGTGTCAAGTTTTTTCTTAAGAATTTACACAGCGAAGCTCTCTACGTGCCCGATCTTGCAAGACAAATGCCTCGTTGCATTTACTTGGCCTTGGTCTGGTTGGCGACGCCGGCAATGCGCGCCTTGATCTCCTCCTGGTTGCCCACGTAGTAGCCGGACAGAGGGGCGATGGCGTCCTTGTGGGGCACGGGCTTGAAGTTCTCGTCCAGGTCGTACACGAGGGGCACGCCCGTGGGGATGTTGAGGCCCGTGATCGAGTCCTCGGGGATGTTGTCCAGGTGCTTGACCAGCGCACGCAGCGAGTTGCCGTGGGCGGCAATCACGATCTTCTTGCCCTCCTTAATGGACGGGATGATGGTCTGCTCCCAGTAGGGCAGCACACGCTCGCCCGTGGTGGCAAGCGACTCGGCAAAGGGCAGCAGCTCCTTGGGGACGTCCGCGTACTTGACATCGTTGCCAGGGTAGAAAGGGCTGTCGGCCTCGAGCGGCGGGGGCGGCGTGGCGTAACTGCGGCGCCAGATCATGACCTTCTCAATGCCGTGCTTGTCCACGGTCTCCTGCTTGTTGAGGCCCGTGAGCGCACCGTAGTGGCGCTCGTTGAGGCGCCAGCTACGCACCACGGGGATCCACATGAGGTCCGTCTCCTCCAGGATGTTCCACAGCGTCTTGATGGCGCGCTTGAGCACCGACGTGTACGCCAGGTCGAACTTGAAGCCCGCCTCGTGCAGCACCTTGCCGGCGTCGTGCGACTCGTGCTCGCCCTTGGCGGATAGCGGCACGTCGTGCCAGCCCGTGAACTTGTTATCCACGTTCCACTGGCTCTCGCCGTGGCGAATGAGCACGATCTGGTACTTGGCAGCCATGGTATCGACTTGTGACTTGGGGGACTTGGGGGGAAGAAGGCAAATTGCAAACTGAGACCGAAAAGATCGCGTTCGTTTGACTCGGTCAGAAACGCGGCAAATTGCGCGTGGTTTTACCGATTGTTTTAGTAAAAAGACGCCGTTTCAGCCAATGAACGCGCGAGAATTGTAGGAAGCCCCGGTTATGCTAGCTCCGATTTTGCTTGCTCGTGCGGCCATACTGGGGGCAAGTGAACGTGTCGCACGGTGCCGTTTTTCTGACGACGCTCCCAAGCGGAATACTTAAGTAAATATGCGCCAGCGAACAGCGTCGAGCTCTGACGTGGCGGGGGCCCGGCCACGCCGCGGGGTCGACAATGAATCTTCACTTTGCTTGCACACCAATAAGCGCTTGGCATTGCGAGGCTTGCTCGGAGACCTCGGCCGCGTGGTTTCCTCGCCCGTGAAAGAGCGGGGGTTGGGCGTGGCAATCGCATACTCGGCAGTTGAAGATTTGGATCGCGGCCGCCTCTTCACGACGGCTCAAATGGAAGATCGGTGCCGTCAAGTGAGGCTTTGGGCTGTGTTTGACAGGAACATCTCGTGCTAATACGGAGCTAGATCCTGTCGGGGTGACGCTGCTGACGACGCTTGGACGAACAAGCCACGTGCGTTTGGTGGCGACCTGTTGCCGGTTCGGATTGTTGTGACGATGAAGACGAGCTGGCAGGAAGGACGTGTGAGTGAGGAGCACTACCGATTGAGGAAATGACAGCAGAAGCTCTATATTGACTACAAGAGCTGGTGCTGTTGTCGTGGTTGGACCGTCGGGCGCGTTCGTGTTCGTTGTCAGTGCTGCATAGGAAGGATGCCGGCGAAACCACGTTCAAAGCATGGGCGGTGTGTGCGTGCAACGGGAGGAAGCACGACAAGTACAGACAACGACGGATACAAGTCCGAAGCTGGACAGAGTTCGGACTGCCGATTTCTTTATCGGTGGCCAAGCAACAGATGATTAAAGAATATGCTGTTGTAGTGAGTATAGCTTAGTCTTGCAGCCTTTTACTAAAGTAGCTGGGTACGTACATCATTGTTGCTTCGAAGCAGATGAAGAAAATCAAGCAATTTGTATTGAGTTTTGCTCTTTAAATCTAGTAGCGTGTCCAACAGCGTGCTGAGGCCTCTCCCTACGGAGGCTTAGCATACGTCTCTAGTATTGGAAAACCTTGGCATTTTGGCGAGTATTGCGAGATTGGTTACAGATCTGCATTCTACCCACTTTGCAGGCATCTCCGTGCAAAGCTACATCGATGCACACGGCGCAGAACTCCACATTTCTCCGTACCAAGCGAAAATCGGCCTCCACGAAACTCAGTTTCATCTGAAGTTTGCAGGTGTTGCATACCCTGCCGAAACACAACTTGCAGGAGTGACTGCTTTTCCCCAAGTCGTTTCCCCGTCGAGAGACAGACTTGTTGCATGTTACGCAGATCTGCCCCCAATCGGGCGCTCCGACCCCCTTCGATTTCGAGTACACGCTGTCCAGCGCGCAGGCAAGCTTCCTCATTTGGCCACAGCGCGCGTTCTCAAGTGTGGACAGCAACGTGGTTGCCATTGTTGACACCACCAGGCGTCGGACGTGGCCATTGCCAACAGGGTCCACCACCCCAGTGACGTAAATGCCCACGAGATTCGGGCGCACTTGGCGGAAGAAAGCACTGATTGAAAAGGTGCCACGAGTTTTGCCGGGCAAATCATTCGTCTGAGGAAAGTTCACGGAGTGGAGGATGTGAAAGCCAACACGCTCCCCGTCGACCGTTTCGGTGATACCAGTTGCTTCGACGTAGACGTAGTCGTGATTCTGGGCCAGTCCAGCAGATTGAAATGGCATGTCAAGCTCCAGCCACTTCACCGTCACCGATCGGAACGGATCCTTCTCGTTTGGCACCACAACATTTGCAATAACGGCTTCACAACCGAGGCTTTCAGTGTACGAAGCCTTAACGCGCATGCTCTCCAACGTTGGATTGACGGCTCCCAGCATGACGTCATCGATAGTTCCAGCGGCGGTTCCAACGCCAAGAAGTGAAGGCAGCGCAGAGCTGTCACCGTTTTCCTGTTGTCGAAGATACGCATGCATGCGTCTCCTGGACTTGATGGCTTTCCATTTTTTGGGGTCGATGTTCCTCTTCTCCACGCACCACCAGTTTTCGTATCGCTGCAAGCTCGTATCCATGGTGATGTTTACGACGTCAAGCAGGTCACTGGCGTCGGAAGCTGTGAGCGTCAGTTTGCTGAAGGGGTTTGCAGTGAATTGAACCTTCACCATTTTCCAGCGCTTGGGTGGGAATGATGTGACTGGTTCGCGTCGAGTTGATGAATGAAGAAGTTGACTTCCAAGCACCAGACAACAACATGTCATGTTACAGGTGTACCATAATACACCACTGTACATGAATACCTTGAGCCAACCATCGCAAGTCCTCCGTACCTCTCCCTTTATCCAGGTATCTTTGCGCATATGTTCGCTATAGATTGACGAAAGATAAATGAGCAGCATCATATCTCCGACGTGACTTTCTGCATGAATCAACCATTCGTCTACTTCTTCCTACTCCATCTACTGTATTAAGCCCCCCAAACAAGCACAGATATACTAAGCTCCACGAGAAGCAAATACCAAGACGATAGACGTCGATAGTCGATAGCCCACGCATTGCCATCAATACTAAAGACCGGAGTATTGCAAGCTCCCAGCTCAGGCTGCTACTTCAGCTTTTAGTCCGAGGAATCGTTTTGCTTAGTCCGAGAGCCGCTGAAACAAGCCATCAATTGTTTTCCAGGACGTATGACGAGCGCCAAAACCAGTGCTCATAGCAAAGATCAACGGGTAATTTCTCACGCATACATCAACAGAAGGCGCACGCAACACTGTACCTCCGGATTCAAAGGTGAAAAGGTTCACAGTTTTTGATGCAAAACAACATGGTACATAATACCCGCGCGAAGCGCGGTATTATTATAAATAGGGTTCATGCCGCAGTTTTTGGGACGCGAAGCGCGAGCAGGACAAAACAGGGTATGCTTTGACCCCAAATGGTATTCTGACCCCAAAAATCTGTATGTTTTGACTCATAAAATGTGGGTCACTTTTTAGAACGCAATTTAGAACGCGTCTTGGCCCCCCTACAAACCTTCAAGATAGGGTCAGCCGCCAGAGCGCGTCTTGAAGTTTGTATGGGGGAATAAACCGGCCTCCCCCTACAAACTTCAAGATAGGGTCAGCCGCCAGACCCTATCTTGCGCTTTGTAGGCCGGCCGGAGCTGTTCCTAATTACGTACGCAACACAAAGAGGACGTCCTTATTGTGTAGAGCTGGTGTATACAACCGTTCCCGCGCTTTTTCCGGCCAAAACTCAACCGCCACTTTCAGCAGCAATGGACTGGGATGCGGGTCGCGTGTCGGCCGTGGGCATGGAGAGCGCGCAGGCGTCGGACGCGCGTCAGGGCGCGTCCCCCGCCGCTCTGCAGCGTCGCCTGCTGTCGTTCCTGCGCGGCTTCCGCGTGGGTCCGCTGTTCTACTACCGCGAGCAGCTCCTGGCCAATGCGCGGCGCAACAATTGGTTCGTTACCGTCAACTTGTCACACGTCGCAGCTTTCGACCAGGAGCTGCAGGACCTTTTGCTCAAGAGCCCCAAGGAGCAGCTGCCTTTACTGGAGAATGCGGCAAAGGAGCTTCTGGCGCAACTGCTCATCTCCTCCAACAATGGCAACAACCAAGAAGTGGATGCGGAAACTCCTTCCGCACGCGCGGGCAACTTACCTGATATCCAGGCCATTTTGACCAGTGACCAGGCTCCTGTCGCTCTGCGCCTACGTGCATGCGCAGGAGATTAATCGACTGGTGAAAGTGCCGGGCATCGTCATCAGTGCCACTCGTGTCAGGACCAAGTGCGTGTCAGCCACGTTACGGTGCCGCAATTGCGGTCACACGAAACGGGTTGCAGTATCAGGTATGGGAGGTGTCAACATCCCCCGAGTGTGCGACCGCATGCGAGAAGAAGACAACGGCGTCGCCCCTGGAGACGCGTGTCCCAAGGACTCGTACATGGTCTTGCCCGACAGAGGCGACTACGTGGACCAGCAGACGCTCAAGCTGCAGGAGAACCCGGAGGTGGTCCCCACAGGAGAAATGCCGCGCAATTTGGCGCTCATCGCAGACAGACACTTGGTGGACAGAGCGTCCCCCGGCACACGCGTGTCCGTGGTGGGCATCACGTCTGTGGTCAACGCTGGAGGGAAAAATATCGGCGCAGTAGCCATCCGTACGCTGTACGTACGCGTCGTGGGCATTGAAATCGACGAAGAAGGAGCTGGACGAGCCAAAGCCACTTTCTCACCCGCGGAAGAGGAGAAGTTTCACGAAATGGCACGAGATCCGCAGCTGTACGAGAAGTTGGCGGCTAGTATCGCCCCCTCCATTTATGGTGACTACACGGTGAACATGAAGAAAGCCATTGCGTGTTTGCTGGCCGGGGGGTCGAGGAAGAGACTGCCGGACGGAATGATCTTGCGAGGCGACATTAATGTGCTGCTGCTGGGAGACCCCAGTACGGCCAAGTCGCAGTTCTTGAAGTTTACTGAGAAGATCGCACCCGTGGGCGTGTACACGTCGGGAAAAGGAAGTAGTGCAGCAGGTCTTACAGCGTCGGTTATCCGGGATGCCAAGGGCGAGTTCTACTTGGAAGGAGGCGCCATGGTGCTGGCGGATGGCGGAGTCGTGTGCATTGACGAGTTCGATAAGATGCGCGAGTCGGATCGTGTGGCTATTCACGAAGCCATGGAGCAGCAGACCATTTCCATTGCCAAGGCTGGCATCACGACCATTCTGAACTCTCGAGCAAGTGTACTGGCGGCTGCGAACCCCGTCTTCGGCCGCTACGATGACATGCGCTCTGCTTCGGAGAATATCGACCTCATGAGCACAATTCTCAGTCGTTTCGACATGATCTTCATTGTGCGTGATATCCAAGACGATGCCCGGGATAGACAAATGGCTGCTCACGTGGTACGGATGCACACGAACGCGTTGGCGTCGGCTGCTGGAAAGTCATCGGCCAGCGAAAACACATCTAGCGGTGGAGAATTTGAGCCGTGGCTGCTCAAGAAATTTATCACGTACTGCCGTACCCGTTGCGCGCCGAGATTATCCGTTGGTGCAGCACAGGCGCTCCAAGACTTTTACGTTGGTGTACGTGACGATGTGCGTCGCACACAAGGCGGAGAGACCACGATTCCCGTCACCGTCCGCCAACTCGAAGCTCTGGTGCGGATTTCAGAATCACTCGCGAAGATGCACTTGCTGAATGAGGCCACGCGCGAGCACGTGCAGGAGGCTATCCGGCTGTTCAGCGTTAGTACAATGAACGCTGCCAAGGACGGAGGCACACAAGGACTGTTTGGCGGGCTTCACGAGAAAGCACAGGAGGTGGAGCAGAGTATTAATCGCACTTTGCGTATTGGCACGCGCGTCGAGACCAGTGCCTTGTACAGCCGCCTCGAGGCGCAGGGATACAACCCCAATGCTATTCAACGCGCAATCCGAGCTATGGTGCAGAAGGGCTCACTTCGACAGCTGAGCCAGTACAAGTTTGTATCTCGGGTCAAGTAGCTTTTCAGCTTCACCTCACTCGGTTCCAAGAATTAATGCTCACCAATAAAATATATTTCGCGACGAAATGGTGGGGTTGGCATCAAGCATGCATGTTACATTCAACGTCAAGTTAAAATATTTGAACATCGGTAGCTGAGACGGTCTTCATGTTATGCAGTGGCCATCACTTCTATTACTGAGTACCAGAACCACCTGGTACTTACCAGAAGTCTTCCGTAACTAGTCCACATGGCCGCAAATTTCTTGGCTTGGTTTCTCCGATCCTCACAAAACCATATTACTGTGGCAAGGTCACTGCGACATCCTCTTGCAAGTTGGAAATCATCGTTAGCGCAGTGCTGATGTAGTGAAGCTCACCGAAAGGAGTGGCCATTCCTCAATTATCCTTACTCCTTCACAGCTACCTTTTGCATTCCAACAATGGTGAAGGACAAATTCGCGAGCCCGTTCCGGAGAATGTCACTCACTCTCGCCGATATGAACGAGCTGGAAACCGTCACCAAGACCATCGTCGACGCCAACTTGGACCCGTACCTGCACTTATGGGAACTCGACAACCGGAAGGTCAATCCAAACGACTGGAAGCTGATCAATTCGAGAGATAAAATGCGAATCTAAACAGAGCGTCGATGGCGACGTCGTCCCTCTCTCGTTGACTCGGGCTCCGATCTGCAGTCAATGTTGTGCGTCGGATCAACTCCTGGCACACTGGAAGACGTGATGCTCGGAGTCATGAGTCCGACATTGGAAGTGACTCGAACGAAGGCGTCCTACATGAATGATCCGAGCGGGGCTGCTGTGCTCTCCACCGTCTCAGAACCAACAACCAACAACCCGTTCAAGTCAATGACAGTAAAGTGGATGGAGCTGGACATTCGTCGTCGGTCCATGAGACTAGTCAAAAACCGCGACTACGTGTACGTCGAAGCTACCGGAATGAAGACGCTACCGAGCGGAGAGCGCCTCAGTTACCACGTCATGCACTCGGTGGACATTCCTGTTGCTCATGAACTATCAGGCCGAGTCCGAGCTAAACTGTCGGTGTGCTCCTTCTTCCGCCAACGACAAAGATGACTCCGTGGCAGTCTACGCCATGGCAATGATGGACCCCATGAGCGATCGAGTGCGTCGCTTTGTGGTGCCGTGCTTCATCAAGGCGCTGCTCTCAACTCTCAAGTATGCGCACTGTGGTGAAATGAAGAAGCTCTCGCAAGCTCTTAGTGAGCGGTATGCCGAGCTGAAGCATGTTGGCCCCGGACCACAACTGCATCACGTGCATGAAACCCGTGCGTGTATGGAGACTTGGAAACTTGAGGAGCTTTCACGGCACTTGCAAACCTCTGTTTCGGGTACGTCTGCAACTCATGCAAAGTCGACAAGAAGCTGAGCTTCACGACCCCGGACCTCAAAATGACTCAACGGAAAGTCACCTTTTGCTCGTTCTGCCTCAGCGATGCGATGTCTGTCAACCCAAGTGAGATGCCGAAGCCAAGCGATTGCTGGAGCCACGTCAGTGAGTTCGCTAGACCGCGGAATCAATCCGCTATATCATCAGGCTGGGGCACTGTACTGGAGAACGAGTCTTCTTCATCCATGTCGTACGATTTTGCCAACACTAGATAATGACCACTCGATCGAAGAGTGGAGTGGTAAAATATCAACAACGTGTGATCTGTACGCTGCGTTTGCAAGATACTGTAGCATCATTGTAGTGGTGACGGTGGACCTCAGAAGTTCCGTTGTATGTCGTTCAGAGGCCTACTTCATCGCGAAAGAGGATGCTGTGAAGGTCCAGCAAGCATTACGAGAGTAGGACAGACAACGTTCATATTGAGGTGAATGTGCAGCCGCAGTTTCTACCAGGTGGACCAACTATAAATTTGACGAGCGGCTGGTACTGTACGCAGAGCCTTCATCCAGACGATGTCTGCATTTGAGGAATCGTATGTTCGTCTGCATATCGTGCAGACGAATCATGGCGTGTCGACCCCACAACCAGCATTCGTGGTTTTGTCCTCGTTCCTCCATCAAGCATCCAACAAAACCTGTGGACTTGACCACTTGGCATGTCAACAAGTGAAAGTACACGGAACCGATTGCCCACTTACGCCATACATGTACTACTGCTGTATCGAGCGTTCAGATGAGCAACTTCAAGGCTCATCAAAGCGGAGACGTTCGGTGACCGGCTGTCAAGAAACATGTACTCACAGGCATTTCCGCTCCTTGAGTCCGCATGGCCGCGTAGCTCACGCCTTGGCAGTGCGACATCGACAATCGTGGTGCATTTTTCAATGGGCCTGACGCATTTAAACACAGCGCACCGAAAGCCATTCGGGTATTGTCTCGCTCTCTCGCATTCGTCGAAGTCCAACATGGCGAAGCACGAGTTCGTGCCAGGTCCGTTCCGACGCATGAACCTCGCTCCGGGAGATGTCAAGGAACTGCAAAACGTTGCAAACGCGATCCTCGAAGCAAACCTTGAACGGTACCAACAGTTTACGAACGTCGACTTCGGCAAGGTCGATACCAATTCGTGGAAGTACATCAAGAGCAAGGACCAAATCAAAATCTATGCCGAGCGTCGACAGAAGCGTCGACGCTTTCAGAGTAACCCGGTAGAGGACTTAGACAACGATCTACAATCGATGCTTTGCGTTGGATCAACACCAGGAACACTGGACGATGTGATGCTAGGCATTCTAAGCCCGACTCTCGAGTCGGTCCGTACCAAAGCTGCTTTCGTCGATGACCGCAGCGGATCTTCAGTGCTCTCGATTGCGAAAGGCCCAACTACAGAAGAACCGTTCAACTCGGTGGTTGTGAATTGGATGGAGCTCGATGTTCGACGACGGTCAATGGGGTTAGTGAAGAACCGAGACTACATTTATCTTGAAGCTACTGGCGTCAAATTATTGTCGAGTGGAGGCCGATTGGGTTATCGATTGATGCACTCGGTGGACTTCCCCCAGGCACACAACTTGGATGGTCGAGTTCGTGCGAAGTTGTCGGTATGCTGCTTCTTTCGTCAAGAAACCGAGTCGTCCGTGGCCGTCTACATGATGGGGATGATGGACCCCATGAGCGACAGAGTCCGTCGTGTGATAGTGCCTCGCTTCGTCAAGAGGATGCTGGCCCCACTGCAGTACGCGTGCTACGGAGAAATGAAAAAGCTGACTCAAGCGCTTGGCGAACGCTACGCGGAGCTGAAAACCATGAAAACGCACGACGCCAACCACAATTGTACATCTTGCAAGAAACATTTGGGGCGGTTCGGAAAGCTCGTGGGTCACCACAGTACGTGCAAACTTTGCTTCAAATACGTTTGCAATTCGTGCCGAGTCGAGAAGGAAATGAGCTTCGTGACGCTCGATCTAAAGATGACTCAGCGGAAAGTCACGTTCTGTCCAGCTTGTGTGAGTGAGGCCACTACGATAGCCCCACCCGAACTCCCCGATGTCGAAAGCAGCACTCCGGCCACCAGATATAATCGCAATAACTCGGTTGGGTCATCGGTATCGTCCGGCTGGGGTACAATGATGGAGAACGAGCCACAAGTAATTACCTACGACTTCTCAAAGAATCTGTGAAAACACACAACTGCATTTCATTGTCAATAAACTCTAATATCGATGCCGTTGCTTTATTCTTTAGGACTCCTGCGTTCTTTATGGCTGCAGGGATTTTTGCAGCATTATAACCCCTCGCACTGGAATTTTTCGACCGAAAGCCATGCCGACTTCCACAATGCGAAGCAGATAATTCTTTTATGCTCCCTTTTAGTAGAAAGCAGCCTAGTGAGTGCTGCCCAGACCTTGATCCAACTATTTTTTATTTTACTTGGCGAAGGAGGTTGACGTCTTTTGGCCTCCTCGGCTGTTTGTTGTTCGGATTTTATGCGAAATTCAGTCTTCAGCAGCAGATTGCATCTCTTGGAGACATATTGAGGATCCCAGGAGGCTTTCCGTCATGTGGCTTGCATTTTTGGGTTAGACTGGTGGAGCATATGCACTCACTTGTGGGCATTGCTGCGCTTCAGAGGTCGCATGGACGCTTTGTCGTGGCTCAGAACTGTGCAGGCCAAAACCAATGTGCAAATGGAGAAAGTCTGTACCATTGCGTCTCTCAACCATGCATGAAAAGCGCTCGAGACATGCTTACAGATCCGCTCAAACGCATCGCGAGTTCATTCTTGCATTTTACGCAGAACAGTAACAAGCTCCAACGTGCAAATGGTCAAAGACAGATTCACAGAGAACCCGTTTGACGTGATACCACTTGCACCCTCCGATACCAATAACCTCCTTGACATCGTCAACACAATCGTTGATACGAGTTTGGAGTGCTTCGAGAATTTCTGGACCGTCGAGAAGGCCAAGGTGAATACTCAAAAGTGGAAGTTGATCAAGGCGAGAGATGAAGCCCACGTATTCGTCGAGCAGCAACAGCGACGAAGTTCTTCACGAAGCAAGTCCGTTGACTCTGTCACAAATTTGTCTTCGCTTCTCTGCGTCGGAACAACACCAGGAAATCTCGATGATGTCATGCTCGGAGTTGTGAACCCCACCCTTGAAAGTATGCGTGTCAAAGCCTCGTACGTGAATGATCTCAGTGCGGCTGCAGTGCTTTCAAATGTCGTGATGCCCAGTGAGGAAGACCCATTTCGGTCTGTCGTGGTCAAGTGGATGGAGCTCGACATCCCGTTCCAGTCCACTGGACTCGTTCAAAATCGCGACTACGTGTACGTTGAAGGGACCGGAAAGACGGAGACATTTGACGGTGAACAAGTTGGGTTTAACGTACTGCACTCTGTCAATTTTCCCCAAACGCACAGCCTGCCCAACCGAGTCCGTGCCAACGTGTCGATTTGTGGCTTCTTTCGACAAGTTCGACCAAACCTTGTGGGCATTTACGTCACGGGTATCGTGGACCCAGTGGGCAACGACCGAATTCGTCGC
Organism: Phytophthora sansomeana; assembly: GCA_032158285.1. NCBI lineage: Eukaryota > Oomycota > Peronosporomycetes > Peronosporales > Peronosporaceae > Phytophthora > Phytophthora sansomeana. The sequence goes on along the minus strand of JAPDHH010000034.1, from coordinate 140,436 downwards.
TTAGTGGTGTCGAACATGGCTAGCGCTTCTCTTTCTACACTGAAATATGCACACTGCGGCCAGATGAAAAAGTTAACGTGGGCTTTAGATGCCGCCTACACGAAGTCCAAGGTGGTCGGAGCTCCAAACCCAGACAAATTCTGCGTGACTTGCCGGAAAGCAGTGTCCCGACGAGTTGGTGACTTCAAAAAGCGTGAAGACACCTGCAACCTTTGCTTCGGAATTGTATGCAGCACATGCAGACTCCAGCAGAAGATCAGCTTTGTGGGGATTGATCTCCGTCTTTCACAAAGTAAAGTCACGTTTTGTGCAGCTTGCATGGCTCGTGCACTGGAACGAAGATGCATCTCAAGCTGCTAGAAGGCAGATCCGTTCTGACAATCGTGCATCAAAGGTATCGCAAAGGCTGTCAGTCTTCTCGGACCTCAGCACGGTTTCCTCAGGTGAACCTCAACGAGAAGACCCACCCAGACTCTCGTACGGGTTTGCTATTTTTTAGAGGTAGCTCAAAAGCAGATCGAACGCTCGTACAAACTAACAGTAGTTGTCAATGGAAAACAAGTTTAACTCGTCACATTCATGAAGTAGAGCTTGGTCTGGGAAGTTGTACTGTTGCTCATTGGTTCAGTGTCAACTTGTGATGTGAACATAACCTGCGAACCATGCACAATACCATTAAACTCGGTTATACAAGTCGTCCGCAGCATTCCAGTGCATTTTTGAAGTGGACCATCTACACTATTGATGCTTGTTGCATAGCTTCACTACAGAGGCTGGGCACCTGAACCAATCGTTGCATGTTGGTCGGGTTGTGGCTTCTGCATTTTACTCACCCGTAAATACTTGATGGGTAGGCTCCATGCCGTTGATCTTATCCATGGGAACAGCCAGAACATCGTAGCGCAGTGGTATGTACTAAACCATCTGTCGCAACCTTTTTAGGCTTTGCTCTCAAGACAACGTGACTTACAACGTCTTCGGTCACCTGAGCAATGGCCATGTGGGGGTTGCGGTGGAGATGGTGTCCGATCGGCAGAACGCATGGTCTGGTTTAACATTCACCAAACACTTCAACGCAGTTGATCGATCAGATCACGGGATGCAGCACATGTTAAACCCAAATTGTCACCGTCATCCTCAACTCCATCCTCGGTTCTGACGCAAGACACGAGAGAGTGCTCCGAACCATTTGATTCATTGAAGATTTTGCTTCCTTCCCGACAACTTCGGCACCTGCAAAAGTCTTCTCGAGCTTCCTCATCACCACTCATCACCATGGTGAAAGGCCGATTCACTGTCAACCCTTTCAAGGAATTGGTGCTCTCACCCGACGACATCAGCAACCTGCACGAGATTTCAGGCGCGATTCTCGACTCGAACCTGTCGAGGTATGAAGAGTTCATCAACATCGACAAGGGACGAGTTAATGTTGACAACTGGAAGCTCGTCAAAAGCAGAGACAACACCAAAGTGTACCAGGAAAAATCGTCCGGAGCAACCAGAAATGCAGTTCCTCTTCCTCAAGCTTCGGGGTCGTCCTCTGAATTGCCGTCTTTGCTCTGCGTCGGAACTACAGTCGGGGAAATGGAGGACATGATGTTCGGTGTAGTCAACCCAACGCTCGAGATCATGCGCATTAAAGCTTCGTACGTGGAAGACCTCAGTGGTGCTGCGGTGCTGGACCAACATTGTCGAGCCTACGCATGAAGATCCCTTCAACTCGATCGTAGTCAAATGGATGGAGATGGATATCCCGTTGCAGGCCATGGGCCTCGTGAGGAACCGCGACTACATTTACGTCGAATCAACGGGTTTCGTGCATCTCGCCAGCGGAGAGAAAGTTGGCTACCACATTCTCCACTCGGTCAATTTCCCAGAGACCCACGACTTGCCCAACCGAGTTCGCGCCAATCTCTCCATCTGCAGCTTCTTTCGACAAGTGAGACCCAATGCAAGCGAAATATTCGTCACTGGTTTGATGGACCCGGGTGGTGACATGATCCGAATGCTGGTTGTGCCCACCATGGCGACTGCTTTCCTCTCGACACTCAAGTATGCACATTGCGGTCAGATGAAGAAGCTGCAGTACATGCTGGAGAAGAGGTATGCAGAGGCAAAGGAACTCGGCACTCCGAATCGTGAGCATGTTTGCGTTACGTGCAACTCACAAATCACCAACCGCCGACTTGGAGATTTTGGCAAGACGGATGCTACGTGCAAACTCTGCTTTGGCTACGTGTGCCACGGCTGCAAGATCCAGAGAAAGTTGAGTTTTGTGACGCCGGATCTGTTGTTAGCGCAGCGCAAGGTCACGTTCTGTGCGGTGTGCTTGAATGATGCCATTCGTGCACCTGCTGCAGAGGCTGCAAGGGCTCAAATGGTCAAGTCTGTCGGTGGATTATCCAAGCATCACTCGTACAACCACGGCTCGGAGGCAAGCACCATTTCGGAGTATGCTTCCAGTTGTGGATAAGTCTCATGTATCTAGCTTCCGTTCATGTAACACTTGTGCATCTTAACCTAAAACTGTTGTAAGCGCCTTGTGCTCATGTTCGAATGTTTTTGGAGCGAGATAGACGCTAGCTGGACCTCGCCGCTCTCAATCTAAAAAAATAACTATGAAGTGATGACCTTCGTGAATGCACACCATTCATGTAGTGTGCTATGTGATGATAGATCAGCACGCACACATGTACCTCTGTAGGTAGCTGTCAATGACAAAGGTTGACATTCTTTTTTCTTGCTGGGCATTTGCAGCGTGTGCATCAGAAAAAAATAGTTTCGTTGCAACAGCGTTTACAGTTTTGTATAATGGACATGTGAATAAACGACTTTGAGTGCAGCGACTGCTATGAATTCAATGCACGCTGCTGAACAGTAGGTTACCCTAGCTTCAAGTAGTTTGATCAACGAAGTTGGAAGAGAAGCCAGCAGCCGCTGTATGCTCTATTATCTTGTCGTCAAACACTTCCTGGATAAGGTCAGACTATCCCTTTCGAAGCTGCGCCGGTCAGAATCGGAGCAGGTGATGCATCTTATCGGAAGTGCTGATGCAAATGATTATTGTGGTGATCATAAGAGAGCTACGATGGCTGTCTCCAGATGCCAAGGATGTTGCGTTCCGTTGTACGAGCGAACCAGTTGGCCAGTTTTGCTTGCGTGTACCGTTATCCTCTTCAGAGAAAGGTGACTAACATCGGCACGATTCCCATTCCCGTTCTTGCTTCCGTCCCAACACTCGACTTCAGCACCTAGCGGCGTCAGTTATCATGGTGAAAGGAAGGTTCACTGTGAATCCGTTCCCAGAGTTGCAGTTGGCAGCCTCCGACACTAGCAACCTACACGAGATCGCCGGATCGATCCTCGAAGCCAATGTCCAGCGGTACGAGGATTTCTTGACCAAAGAGAACAAGAAGATCGACGCAAACCATTGGAAAGTGCTGAAAACCAGAGAAAACTCGACCGTCTATACAGCTCGGCACCACGACGTCTACCGTACCGGCACTCCGACTAACAACGGACACAACACGTCGTCTGGACTTCCGTCGTTGATGAGTCTCGGTACCGTCGTCGGAGCCCTCGAAGACATGATGTTTGGCGTTGTGAACCCCACACTGGAAATCATGCGCATCAAGGCTTCGTACGTCGATGATCTTAGTGGAGCTGCTGTGTTGGCCAACTTGGAAGAGCCGTCATTGGAAGACCCCTTCCGATCGCTGGTTGTCAAGTGGATGGAGCTCGACATCCCCCTCCATACTACAAGCTTGGTGAACAACCGCGACTACGTGTACGTGGAAGCTACTGGAATGGTGAGTTTATCAACCGGTGAACGTGTCGGGTATCACGTCCTGCACTCGGTGACATTTCCTCAAACCCACGAGCTACCAGGTCGCGTCCGAGCCAACATGTCGATCTGTGGCATCTTCCGTCAGGTCCGTCCTAACGCTATCGAAGTCTTCGTCACGGGTGTTATGGATCCGGGTGGTGACATGATCCGCGTCCTGGTCGTGCCCAGCATCGCCTCCGTCTTCCTGTCAACGCTCAAGTACGTCCACTGCGGCCAGATGAAGAAACTTTCGTGGATGCTTGAAAAGCGCTACACGGAAGCCAAGGAACTCGGAACTCCGAATCGAGAGCACATTTGTGTCACTTGCTCCTCTGCAATCACGAACAGAAGACTTGGCGACTTTGGCAAGAGCAGCAGCACTTGCAAGTTGTGTTTTGGCTTCGTGTGCCACAACTGCAAGATCGAGCGAAAGCTGAGCTTTGTCACCCCTGATCTGCTGCTGGCCCAAAGGAAGGTCACTTTTTGCGCAGTGTGCTTGAACGACGCCATTCGAGAGAACGCCTCCATTGCGGCAAGAGCGCAGATCATCGCCACTGGTGGCGTCGTCATGTCTCTGCAGGCAGAGGCGTCAGACGCAACTACCACATCGGGCTATTCGTCCTCAACACACTGAGCGTCCGATCAAAGTGTGGCTATCGTGTTTGTAGTATATGCATTAACCATCTATTCAACATTGTTTGCATATTGCTATGTTATTGCCTTTGGTCACCACCTGAGTCTGGTGAGTTAAAGTGATAAGGCTGTCAGTGGTTCCAAACCACCAATTGAGAGAACTAGGTCGTGCCCGAAGCTGTTGCATCATTAGCGTCGTGCGTGCATCTTGCGTCAGTCCGACGTTGCACGCTAAGAAGCCGGTGATAACACCAACATGCTGTGTTCACCTGCACATAGGCTCTTTCAGCAGTCGATAGGACATCTGTGTACTTTTCACTACATTCAGCAGAGCTTTCCAAAACGTTGGATAGACTCGAGTTCTCTCTGGTATCCACGCTACCATGTTTGCAGTCTTATACCGACGTAGAATAACCACAGCATCTATCCTGATAGAACCATTTGCCGAGGAAAGCGAGCGCAGCCAACTGCCTCGCGTAGATTTAGTGGCTTCAGCTCTGACCCCGTTAGCTGAGCCCGTCATTTTCATTCCCAGATGGGGTCAGGTGCGACTTGTACGTACAACTACGTCAGTGATTTCAGGTTGCGTACCAAAGTGTCTGCAGATGGCCGTCATTGTCTTCATCCATGCGTGCCTATTCATGAGTCATGAATCATGACCATCTGGAGCACCTGTGCATTGGTTCTCCACTCTTCAAAGCTTACCATGCGTACTCTACCAGTCGTGGACGCTTTTTGGGTCGATTCCTCAGTCACATCACTTGGCGATTCACTCAGCTCCGGTCATCTCCATTTTCCAACGTTGAAGCCTTCTGACGTCAATGACCTGGAAATCTCGTCGGACAGATCCTCGAAGCGAACATCGCGCGGTATGGAGACTTTCTCTTCAAGGAGAACTGCCGGATCGACCCCGAGCAGTGGAAGCTCGTCAAAAGCCGAGACAACACCAAAGTTTACTCGGAGCGGCACTACGGATCAACTCGAGTCGGGCCACAAGTCCCTGCCACAACGGGACAGTCGTCCGACTTGCCTTCGTTGCTTTGGTTCGGTACTGCCGTTGGAGACTTAGACGACATGATGTTCGGCGTGGTGAACCCCACACTTGAGATCATGCGAGTCAAAGCTTCGTACGTCGATGATATCAGTGGAGCTGCAGTGCTGTCTACGATCACTGCACCTTCACTGGAAAACCCGTTCAAGTCTCTAGTGGTAAAGTGGATGGAGTTTGATCTTCCGCTGCACTCAGTGAACCTGGTCAAGAACCGCGACTACATCTACGTCGAAGGCACCGACGTCGTGACCCTCTCGAACGGCGAGAAAGTTGGCTATCACATCCTCCATTCAGTCAACTTTCCGGAGACTGTCGATCTACCAGGACGCGTTCGTGCCAACACTTCAATCTGCGGATTGTTTCGCCAAGTCCGACCGAACGCGTGCGAGATCTGGGTCAGTGGTCTGATGGACCCGGGTGGTGACATGATCCGCAAACTGGTGGTGCCCAACATGGCCACGGCGTTCCTGTCGACGCTGAAGTACGCGCACTGCGGTCAGATGAAAAAGCTCGCCTGGATGCTGGAGAAGCGCTACGCTGAAGCCAAAGAGCTGGGCACACCGAACCGAGAACTTGTCTGCGTGACGTGTGCGTGCCCCATTACAAGCCGTCGACTTGGTGACTTTGGTAGGAGCAACAGCACGTGCAAACTCTGTTTTGGTCACGTGTGCCACAACTGCAAGATCCAGAAGAAGTTGAGCTTTGTGACTCCCGATCTGCTGCTGGCCCAACGGAAGGTCACGTTTTGTGCAGTGTGCGTCAATGAAGCGATGAAAGCACCAGCATCCGAAGCAGCAAGGGCTCAAATCCTCGCCACAGGTGGAGGCTTCAAGAGTGTTACATACCCGTCCAATGCTTCAACTGCTAGCTCGGTGTCGGAAGGTAGTGTGCACTAACTTCTAGAGTAAAGAGCATTGGTGTAATGCAGTTTAAGTGAACCCGCATTTCCAACACCAAAAGTTTAGGGTAATGTCTGTCATTGGCATTGCATCCATATAAAATGTAGCAGTGGATAAAACCATGGTTTCTTCGACTTGCACAATATGGGGGCCACGCTCACTGACGAGCGGGATGAGGATGTATTGAACGCGAACGGCCTCAGCGGGAGCTGAGGCTGCCTGGGAGTGGCGTGGTGGGTTTCGTCGCAAAATTGCGAATGACTATGCAGGCCCTCCTACTCTTGGTTGTGAATGACTGGTGCGGGCCTCTTACTGATTCTACAGTGATGATTGGTCGGTGGCTGCGCCTCCGGAAAACAAGTTTTCCTCGAGCTGCGCTTCCGAAAACTAACCGTTAATTTAATGGAGCGCAAAGCTAAATGTATTTTATAGCATATTGCCTACTGTGACATACTGCCCAATTTTAGAGCTATTGTTAGATACCGGTTTCGGACTTTTGCCCTAATTTTTAGCGAAATATGATATAGTATTAATGACACATTTCTTGTTATTGCGCTGCAGCAACTACGCATCTTCAAGACTTAGTTAGCGTATCACGACATAGCTCTAAGGCGTGCACTTTCATGATGTGCTTTCATCGATCTACCGACATCTTCGGAAAGATCTGACCACTTATCCCCAAGATAACCAGGTCTAATTACATACACGATTTTGGACAGAGCATGATCAATATAGCTAGTTTTCATACAGTTTACTTGTTTTCACTATGCGTCTACACAAAAAAGGCAACATCAGAAACGATACTGGTCAGATCTTTTTGTTAGTCAGATCTTTGCGAAGATGTCGGTATTTGCCTCTAAGCTTGCTCAAACTTCGCGATGTATCCTATGGGGTGGACCCAACCTTGTTGAGAAGCACTTGCATTTATTTTTACTCGATCTACATTAGCACCTGCCCTGAATCGGATGAGAATCGAAGCAGGGCATGCTTTCTCGGCTCTGAGAACTTTAACCATCCTCTAAGTGATAAGCAACAATTTCAGCCATGATAAGTAACAACTTCAACGCCTCTGACGAACAAATCGTTTACGAGAATCTGTAAAGGGCTATGTTTTTACCGTTACTAGCTTACACGTAGCGATGAGGAAGCTCGCAATAAGTAAGACAGACTTAACTCTCGGGAAAAATAGACTCTGTTTTAGTTTAGGTTCAGGGCGGAGGCCCTGGGCTAATGTGAGCCGCTCAAACGTAGGTCATCTTCTGATTGGTTGTAATGTTTCTCCTTTTCAGCCAACCAGAGAGTGCAACACAGCACGCGCTAGCCGCGTGCCTTTGTACCTACTTTGTATATAAACCTATATAAATCTACCTACATATGTAGCTTAGTGTGACCCGCTACATCACTCCCCTCTTAAAGTTGCGCTTACGCAACATAAGCACAGATCACACATTTCACTGAAAACCCAAAAAGAACACGGCAGCAATACACGGAGGAACGTCGCTCGTCCTAGCGAGCGAACCAAGACGATCACGGCGCAGCAAATGAACACGGAGGTTCCCTCTTCGACGACGGAGACGTCGGTGCCACTCTCGGTGCCCGCGGAGGCCTCGGACGTGCGCAGGCTACGCTCTGGACGTCATGCAGAATCACTTCGCTTGCTTCCACGCGACGCGGAAGAAGGATATCGAAGGAGTCCGCCATGACGGCTTGCGAACCATGCGCCGGGACCCGCCCGACGGAAGTAGAGTGCATCCGACACGTCGCCGAGCGTCCACTTGGGTCCACGGATAATGATTGGGACTAGCGCTACAGGCGAGCTCTCTCCGAGGCATCTCAATTGACTAACACCGCCGGGGCAACCCGACGGCGTTCGCAGCGGAGCTGATCCCCGCTGACGAATGCCAGGGCGGGCGATGGACGCGCGGATCGTCGTTCTCGTTCTTGCTCTCGGTCACGTACGCGTCGGTCGTGGTCGCGCGACGCCGTTCCTCTTCGCCGGCGCGTGGTCGTCGCTCAAGATTGTGGTCACGGACGACCTGAGCGGATCCTCGGAGTCAATAAGCGACTCAAACTCGCGGACCACGTCTGGAACGTCGCGGAGAAGATTGGCGCGGGGCTCCCACGTATCATCCTCGGGAGGGAACCCAGCCACCGGACCTTATATCGCTGAGCGGCCGGGATCGTCCGGCTGGCATGAGGGCGGCTCTGCGCACAGCACTGGGGCGACGCTGGTCAGGTTCAAGTCCAACGTAACGCACGTGGCGCACTGCTCTTCGTCATCGTCGACATCTTGAGACGGCAACGCGCCCCGAGGGTCGTAATCGGGGCGGCGCGACAGAGCGACGGCGAGGATGTTGTTCTTGCCGGGTTTATAGTGGACTACGAAGTTGTACTCCGAGAAGAACGACAGCCACGCGCCTGCGTTGAGACAAATGCGGGCTCTTCATCGCTGTTCGCAGCGATGCGTGATCCGTGTAAACGGCGAAAGTCTGTTCCCCAACAAATACACCCTGAACTTAATTAGGGCGTAACGCATTGCCAGGAGTTCCGTGAACGGGATAGTTCCGTTCCGCGAGCTTCATCTGGCGTGATTGATAGCTGACAACACGCTCCCGACCATCGTCGTCAAACTGCATCAACGCGCACCCAATCGCGAAGTCGCTGGTATCGCATACGACATGGAACGGCTTGGACTCGTCGGGCAGCATCAAGATTGGCGCAGCCGCCAAGCTCTTCTTCACCAGGTCGAAAGCTTCCTGGTGCTCGGGGCGCCTCATCCACGCGGCGTCGTTCTTCAGTAGCGACGAGAGCGGCTGGATCAACCCGGCGTAGTTCTTGGTGTACTTGTGGAGGTTGTTCGCAAGACCCAGCCATTGATGGAGTTCGGTTGGATTTGACGGAACCGGCCACGCGCAGATGGACGAGATCTTCTCCGGATCAGCCCGGACGCAGTTCTTGCTCACGAAGCAGCCAAGCACCGGTATTTCTGGTGCGTAGAAGACACACTTCTTCAAGTTCGCGTACAGCTTCGCCTCCCGCATCACCTGAAATACTTGCTTCAGGTGTCGTAAGTGGACTTCCACGGCGCTAAGGCCGCCCTCAGCGCGACTGTGTACGAAGATATCGTCGAAGTAACTCGGCGCGAAGTCGCGCAGAGGCCGCAGCACGTGGGAAACCATACGATTGAAGATGGCGGGCGTGTTCTTGAGACCATGGGGCATCACGAGCCATTCCCAAAGCATTCCGCTTGGAGTACTTACAGCCGTGAGGGGAACGTCATCCGACCTCATCAAGATCTGATAGAAGCCGTCCGTCAGGTCAATAGCGCTGTAGATCACGCTGCCAGACATGGAGTCGAGGATCATATCCTTGCGCGGGATCGGGGTCTGCGCTGGGATGGCGGCGTCATTCAACTTGTTGAAGGTGTGGACAGTGCGCCAGCCGCCGGTCGCCTTCTTGACACAGAATGTGGGGCTCGAGTGAGGAGAGATGCTCTCACGCACGTGTCCGGCTTGGCAACGACTCTCGAAGAAGTCGTCGATGGGTTTGACCTGATCTCGCGGCAGCGGCCACTGCCGCGTCACGCAGTACTTTGTTCCCGGCGTGAGATCAATCTCATGGAGTAATCCGCGGTCAGCGGCCAGTTTTGCGGGGATCTTGTCGGGGAATACGTACTCGTACTCGCGGGCGAGGTTGTACACGGGATTCGAAGACGCCTTCAACGACTCCCAAGACTGCGCGGCGGAGCGTTCCTCGCGCGCCGACTTCGGTTCGGCGTGTTTGGAGCGCGGGAGCTCTTCGCAGTCGCTGACAGTGTGAAGCTCCTCGTCACGTGTGGTGATGAGGCAAACTTGCTCGACCTCGCCACGTTTGAGGTCGCGGAGGAAGTTGTTCCAGGAGAAACCCGGGGGACGCGTAATTGAAGAGGCTTCGCACGGTGGGTTAGCGACTTCGACTACGCGCTGTCGATGAGGGGCACCGTCTACGTATTCCACTACGGAAACTGACGCCGTGGTGAATGGAGCGTCTGGAATTGGGCGTCGTGCCTTCAGACGACGGCGATGCTTGGTCTTCTTCTTCTTGCGCTCGCCGCGCGTGGACGCGGAGAGTATGGAGCTGTCGCTGGACGATGCTTCGGACGAGGAATCACTTCCTCCAGGTGCGAGAGGCCATGTCCATCCGCACCGACAGCCCGAGGGTGAACCGCGCGAACGCGGGCGACATCGAGAAGCGTGAGCGACACGTGCTCGACCGCGGACAATTGCTGTGGTGGGAACCCATGCTCGACCACCATTTCTTCGCGCGGCGGGAACTCATGATCGACCGCCAGATCTGTTGCTGACGGGAACCCACGCTCGACCGTTGCCTCGTTCATCGACGGGAACCCATGCCCGACCGCCATCTCGTTCATCGACGGGAACCCATGCTCGACCGCCATCTCGTTCATCGACGGGAATCCACGCTCGACCGCCGTCTCGTTCATCGACGGGAATCCACGCTCGACCACAATCTCGTTCTCCTCGCGCGTACGCGCGGGGTTCTCAGCTGGTGCGTCCAGCAACACTGCACGCGCCGTACAGAGAGAGCCATCGCTCACTCTGTGCACGGTTCGCGTCGTGGATGATCGATCCACAACGGTAACGTGTGGCCAATCTCGTGGTGATACCAGGAGATGGGTGAACACCTCGCTGACGTCAAAGTGGTGTCGGCGCTGGACCGACCGCGCCAACCAGTTGATTTCAGGTTGGTAGCGCGCGAGCCACGTCATCCCGAGGATACAGTCGGAGGCGTAATTCATCGAGATAACGAGGAAGTCGTCCCGACAGGAGAAGCCGTCGAATGTATACGGGAGGTGCACCTCGCGCCGCGGAACGCGGTGCGACTTGCCGTCAGCGAGTTTCACTACAACTTCGAGGACTGGGATCTCCGAAGGTAACACCGACAAACACGACGCGCGGAAGAAGTTGTTCGTCGCTCCTGAATCCAGGAGCGCGCGCAGTGGAAGCTGGGCGCCAGCGACGTCGAGATTCAGGATGATCAGTCTCGAGTCGTCACTGGCAGTGGTGGCGTAGAAGTGTGCGTAGAGCACACGAAGGCTAAGAGGTCGGATCGCCACCGGTGGAACTGGGCATCCATTCCAGCCAGTAGGGCGCCCTGCACCTACTGGCCCAGGCCGTTTTTTGACTGGGCGACCTGGCTCCGGTTGTCGACTTCATCAACCGTGGCGTTCGCGGCAACGGGAGCAGGCGCGCGGCAGACAGCCGCGCGGTGGCCCACCTTCCGGCAGCGATAACATGTCATCGGGCGCGGGGATCTGCCTCCGCGAGTGGTAGAGGGGTTGGACCAGCGCCGGCTAGCCGATGCCTCGATGGCGTCTATCTCCATGGGCTCGGGTACGTTTGACAAGTCGGTCGCTGGCAACGCGCGGGCGTATGACGACGTCACCACAGAGGCCTCGCGGAGCGCGAGGGCGAATGCCTTCTCCAGGGTATCAGGCTCTGCGCGTGTGAAGCTGTACCGTGTCATGCCCTCTCGCATCTCGAACACGAAGACGTGGGCCTGCGACGCCATGTCGATCGGGTTCGGGGTGATGCACGAAGTGAGGTGTCGGGTCTTCTGAACATAGTCCCGCATCGACATCTTACCCTGTTTGAGGGCGAAGAATGCAGCGCGAACACGGGAATCTTCTTGCGGATGTTCGAAGGCCAGACGCAGATCACTCTGGAGCCCTTCCAGAGTGGAGAACGCTTGTGCATCTTCCACAAGCTTGCCGAGGGCCCACTCTTTGCATTTCCCGGACAACCGGGAGAGGAGGAAGTTCACCTTTGCCGACGGCGCCTCGATCAGTCGTGAGGCGATGGCGATGTCGACTTCCCGGAACCACCGATTCAGCGGAAGCCGGTCCGGACCGGCGCCGGAGTACGTCGAGGTTTCCATCTTGACGGCGTCATTCTTGGAACGCGAGGAGTCTGGTCTCGCTGTTTGGCGTCAGCGAGCTCTCGTTCCATGAATTCTTGAGCGGTCTGGCGTTGCTGGTCGGAGGACGCCGCGCTGAGCAGCGACGCCACGACAACTTGTCCGGACACCGCCGCGAGGCGGTGGAGAGCCTCCCACTCGACGCGATTCAGGTGGGGAAGTTGTCGTGTTCCATAGTTGTTCCAGTAGAACCGGACGCCAGGCCGTGTTGCATCTTGGTCTTGGTCGCTGGAAGGACTACGAAGTGCTTCCAGGTGTAACGGGCTATGTTTTTACCGTTACTAGCTTACACGTAGCGATGAGGAAGCTCGCAATAAGTAAGACAAACTTAACTCTCGGGAAAAATAGACTCTGTTTTAGTTTAGGTTCAGGGCGGAGGCCCTGGGCTCATGTGAGCCACTCAAACGAAGGTCATCTTCTGATTGGTTGTAATGTTTCTCCTTTTCAGCCAACCAGAGAGTGACAACACAGCACACGCTAGCCGCGTGCCTTTGTACCTACTTTGTATATAAACCTATATAAATCTACCTACATATGTAGCTTAGTGTGACCCGCTACAGAATCCTCCTTTTGTTCCCAAGGTCTTACCGCACCGTACACTGCGGCCTGTTTTTCCAGCGATGCAAGTTTCCATTGCCGATCGACTGCAACTACAAGACCGGTCCAACGACATCATCATGGCCAACCCCGAGAAATACAAAACGTACATGTCGGTCAAGCGCAAGGTAAACCCTGCTCGATGGAAACAAATCAATACTCGAGAGGGTTAGCAGTGTATGCTGAACGGCCTGAGTCTGCTCACGCAGCTGGAGAAGATAATCTGACGGGTTCAGGACTACCCATGATCCTCTGTGTTGGCTTGATGGAAGGTAAACTCGAAGACCTCATGTACGGAGTCATGAGTGAAGACCTCGAAACCATGCGACTCAAAGTTTCGTATGTTGACGACGTCAGCGGAGCAGCATTCCTCGACCCAATCGTGCTCCCAACAATCAAATACCCGTTCCAGTCGTCTCATCGTAAAGTGGATGGAGCTCGACATTCCCTTCGCGTCGGCAAGTCTCGTGAAGTACCGCGACAACGTGTACATTGAGGGCACGGGCTTCGTCACAGCCCAAAATGGGGAACGCCTTGAGTATCGCTTGCTCCACTCGGTGAATTTTCCTCAGATGCACAAGCTTCCGAACCGGATCCGCGGTAACGTGTCCATTGTCGGATTTTGTCGCCAGTCAGGAGGCAACTCGACCGAAATGTGGGCTACCGGTATTTTCGATCCGTGTGGTGACATGCTCCGAATGCTGGTTGTTCCTGGCATGGCGTCTGCTTTCGTTTCCAGTGTCAAGTACGCAGACTGTGGGCAGATGAGGAAGCTTGCATTCATGCTGGAGAAGGCCTACACTGATGCGAAGCAGCTTGGCGCTCCAAACAAAAAGAACATTTGTGTCACGTGCTCAGCACCGATCAGCCGCCGTCTCGGAGACTTTGCCAAGAGCAATAGCACGTGCAAACTTTGCTTTGGTCATGTGTGCCATGCGTGCAAAATTACTCTAAAGTTGAGATGTGGACCCGGATCTGTAGTTATCAAGACGAAAGGTGACTTTTCGCACGAGTTGCATCAGCTCCGTGACGAGCATGCGCGCAGTGGATGTTGCCCGTGCGAGTATGCTGTAGGAAAATGGAATTTTTACCCCACCCCACCACCAACACGCGTTTTACTGTGTGGTGACAACGGCAGCGATGTTTTCGCCCAGCATCTCGTCAACGGATAATGCGACGCCATATCAGCCCATCGGCTAAGTATGGTCTTATTGATGCAACCAGTAGCTATATCATGGACCTATAGAGACACCATTTCCTACGTTACATGGAAGTTTACTATTGTGCCTTTCTCTTACTTGGCGGGCGGACTGCTAATTCAGGCGGAATTAGATCCATAAAAGAAGACGAACCTTTATTTAAGACTAATTACGCCTAAGATTGTGAGAGCTTCCCCTACCACTCCCGATCTGCCTTTACGATGGAATAACAGAGATAAAGACAGAATGGTGGGTTGAAAACCGCCTAACTCGGTCGCGGAATGAACAGCCCATAATTAGAGTGGAATTAGATGTGTTGCGGGCATTAAAGTCGAAAAGGGAATATAATTACGCCAGAGGATCGTGCTATTCCAACAGAAAATGAAAAGGAGAAATCGATGGCAAATCCTGAAATGTTGGGTACGCGTCGTAGCTTCGTTTAGGAACAGAAAGTGAGCACTCAAATAGATTACACGGCGCCCGTAGCTTACGCAAAAGAGTCCGTAATACGGCACATACGCATAACACACCCAGCAGTCAACGAATCAAAATTATTATTTCGCTCTGTGCGCTATGTAACGTGGTCAAATCATATTTGGTTTCAGTATGATAATCTATAAAGTACTTTAATATTCTGAAATTTGGAATTCGTGCCACGACCGCAACTGCATCTCCTACAAAGAAATCACTAAGTCCTTCGCGTTATGTATAAGTTTGGTATGATATTTGCCACCGAAAATAAACATAATAGGACCACATTGGTATTGAAGTTACTTCAAGCACTAGCGACCTACCTCTTGCGTCTTACGTCTCTTCACCCTCATTTTCCATCTCCTCGTCCACCACTTCGAAGTAACGCTGAAGACTAATTACCTTGTGCAAGTAGCGCAAGCGTAAGTAGTCAACCACTTTGTATAGCGAATCGCTCCAATAATCACCCCAGTTCTGCGGCGTCGCACCAAACAGCAGCAATTCAAGCACAACCAAACTCCACAGGCCACACGACGAGCTGTCCTGCTGCTTGCACCCCGTGATCACTTCAAATTGAAGCTGGTCTGTCATGTCCAACATCTTCTCGATTACAGTGCGGGCAGCGTTTTTCAACTCAGTAAGTTTGCTTTTCAAATGCATCGGATCAAACAGATAGCACCTCCATCCACCCACATCAGCAAACATCGAGCCCCAATGGTTGCCAAGATTGACGAGAGTGAGAATTTTCTTCTGCCCAGGTTCCGCAGCGCCATAGGATCTTGCGATTCGCATCCTTTGCTCCATCGTCGTGAAGTCTAGAAAACGAGGATTGATAATCCCAACGTCTTGGTATGTTTCCCGCAGCATGAACAGAGCACCAATAATTGACCCTGTGTGTAGCCATACATTCTCTCTGAAATCCAGGAACTCCTTCCCATGTTGTTCATGCTTCCCAACGTATCACCGACCCAGATTCAGATATTCGACAGCTTTTTTGTAGTCCGCCTAGGCACATACAGGTCACGAATGCGTGAAGTTAGTTTTTTTGTAGAAATTCGGTATAATTTTGGTGAAAAGATATCTTACCTTGGTGACGTTTTGAGTGTCTTTGAAGGGCTCCACAAGACATCAACTCGATTTTCCACTTTGTCAATCCAATCCACGGTTGCTTGTACCAGCGCAAAATTGTTTCGTGCCATTACTATGGCTTCCATAAGCTTCCACTGCTCATACGTCGCGTACCCGTAACTATCCCATCTTGCTAACAAAGAGAAATTCTTCGTTTCTTCGATGGCTCGAATAGAGTGGCGGATAATCTGCAGCTGAGGAATGGCTTTAACAACCGGTACAGGTTGCCCGACATTCCACCTGACAACCGCCAGCACTCCATGGACTTCAATACTTGGCAAACCCAGTCTATCAACGATCGGCTTCGTGGTGCTTGCGCTGTAAGGACCGAAAAGGATCTCCATGTGGGACAACTTCACAGCCCGAGCTTTTTTCCTTCGCGTATGGTCGTCAATATGCGCTTTGCTTCCTTCATCTCCTTCCTTGACTCATCTCTTTTCTCGGCGCGGCGCGACAGACCTCGCCGTTTGGGTGGCGAGCTGAACACGATAGGCTCATTAGCTGTTCCGCTCACGCTCTCAGCTGGGACCGATTTTGGTGTTGTTAGCCCAAGCTGGATTTTCGGGGATGCTGGTGCCGAAGTCGTTGAAAGCGGTGTGAGCGTTGAAATAGCTTCAGCATCTTCAGTAGGCTGCGTTGATTTAATAGCTGCATCTTCTTCCACCTCAAGAGCATTATCGTCTCCTGGATTTGCGAACGACAACTAGGAAAGCGTGACACTACAGCCGATTGAAATCTGCGAGAGGCTCGGGAAGTCACTAGACGGATGGGGCGTCCCGTGTGTAGGTTCTGGGCCAGTGAAGTCTTCCAGCTTGCCCGTGTGGAGTGCGCTGTGAAACCCTTCGAGCCATTTCATTGCCAAGCGGTACGTCGTGGACGGCTGTAGAGACATTACGTCGTTGATTCTGCCGGTGAGCTGGTTGCTGCGGCTGTACTTGGTGTCTCTGTCCACAGGCGGCAGCGCTTTGATGGGCGGACAGTTCACGCGGTTAAGGCCTCCGGCTGAGACCTCGCCATCGTCAATATTGTTCACTGGACTCTGTACGATCCACCGCTTCGAAAACGTACGCAAAGGGGGAATCACGGTTTCTTAGTTTGCTTGGCTGCGGGCTCACATTACGTGCCGGCATGGAAGAAGACAAGTCTGCATGAAGATGCAGTTACATGTAGACAGCTATAGCATTAAACACAACATGAAACAGAATTCACACCAAAAACCAAATGCACACAAAAACTTACCAGGGCATCAACTTCGTGTGTTTTACCGGTCGCAGGATTCGGCGTTGACGTGTCCTACGAACGTGTGGTCTTCGGAATCGGACGATGACGTCGAGGTTTCGACGTCCGAAGCCTCGATCACACTCAACTGGGTCATTCCCGTTGGGGTGTCTGCATCTCTGAGTTCCAAGTCTTCGCCCGTCGGAGTTTTACTGCTCGTACCCCCGATCATCGCAAAGTTAGTGCCAAGTGGTTGTGGGGCTCGACGAATGTTGGACACTGAACCGGGCGCCAGCGGATCGTGTACAAGAGCATTTCATGGCTGAAACTGGCAGTCTATCGCTATGAACGAACGAACTCTTGGGCAACTCAAAGCCGTCGAAGATGCCAATCACGCCTTGGGCAGCATCGAAAATCCCCAGTTTGCCAGTTGGGATAGATTAACGTGATCGGGTCATCCTCGTTCATACAAGTGCAAACCGTATCAACGTTTTGTACAGATAAACGAAGATAGTCATTTGCGCTGGGCAAAATGCCTCGTCACTGCTGTACTGTACAGACAGGGTGCGTTCCTTGACTTGGTCACTGTGGAAAATGCCTTCATCCTGCAATTTCGCAGTGCGTACAGTGCTGAGCACACCTGTGAATGCAGTTCATCAAGGAGTCTTAGTCATCTGCAATTTCAGAACCACCGTGCAACTTGGAAAGCCTCCAAAACGAAGTAGAGCAATTTCACAAGAACGCAGAGCCAATTCTGCCACAACGGTGAGTCGGGTCACGCACCACTTCGTAGTAGCAACTTGACTCATCGTGGCAACTTTCATGCAGTGTAAGTTGATGTTCTAGCCATCCTTAACACGAATTCATGTTGAATGCTTCGTACTGTACGAGCTGAAGCGAATACATACTTCCTATCTCTCAACGGCGTGCTTTGTCAGCGGCAACAGGAACATCTCCAACGCTAGACCCACACAGTAGACGAGTGACGTGACAATGAAGCACATCCGATACCCGTACGCGTCGATCAAGAAGCCACCGAGAACTGCGCTACCCGACCAGGAAAACACGGACAGACCCTCCAGGGCGTTCCAGCGCGCACGAATGTTCTTAGGCACGTAGTCCATCAGAATCGACCGACGAAGAGGCTGCGAGCAGCGCATCATACCGCCACGCATCAGGAACAACACAATCTGCAGCGCCATCGGCTGCGCGTACGCCATGGAGAACAGACACGCGACGGAGAAGGCGCGAGTGAAGGCAATGATCGGCATGCGTCCGCACGGCTTGGACAACCGCTGGGCAATAAATGACAGGATCATCACCACGAGTGGCTGGCTCATGAAGAGCGCGCAGACGTGGATCGGCGTGAGGCCGTACTCCTCCTTGAAAAACAGCGGGAAGAAGTTGATCGTCATGCCAGCGCCATTGCTGATGATGAAGTCGGACACGAACAGGATGTACGGGACGTGCTTGGTTCGGAAGCAGAGGAACTTCGCATCCAAGTGCGCCATGTATCCCTCCTCCTCGTCATCCACCTCCTGCAGACGCTGCTGGCGCTCTAAATCCAATTCCTTGGCAGTTTTACCCTTCAGTAGCAGCAGCGCCGTGTTTTCCGTCGCTGTGGGGGGAGACTTGTAGTCCACCGTGATGTCATCTTCGTCCGAGTAGTCGTACACCATGTCGATCTCGCTACCGTTGCCCACCAACTTTGGCGTACGCAGTGGTGAAGGCGTGATCATCTTCTCCAGCAGCACTTCTTCCTCTTTCTCTTCTTCCGTCTTGTCGATCAAGTAGTCTTTAGCTCGGTCGTCATTGAACTGGAAGAGAATGAGCGAGCCGATCACCGCCAACACACAGCCGAACTCGAGCACAGGCTTGAGCTCCGGCAATTGCCACTGGTCTCCGTAGAACAGAAAGAGCAAAATGCTCAATATCGGGCCCAGCATCTGCGCCAAGTTGCTGATGTTGTACTTGATCATGAACGGGAAGCTGCGCTTTCCAGGAGGGATCGAGTCAGCGAACAGCGCCTCCATGGCGGGGCTCTGGAAGGCCGCGAAGATCCCCCAGAGCCCAAAAGCCACGTAGAGACCATTGATGGACGTCAGTTCCACGGAGAAGAAGGTGATGACGGCGCCTACGACGCCAATGACGCCCGAGAGCTTGAGGATCGTGTCTCGACGGATGCGATCCGCGAAATAACCTCCAGGCAGCGAGAAGACGAGCTGCGAGATGCCTTGGATGCCCTTGACAATACCCACAGGTTTGTTGGAAGCTGTGAGGACGAAGACGTAGCCAGCCACGACTTGCTGGAAGAGGATACTGCAATGAAGGACAAGAGGTGAGAATGATACACAGGATGAACGTTGATACAATTCATTGGTACAGTAGTTAGTTATACCTTCGAGCAGACCAGAAGAAGAGCGTGAAGATGTACGCAGTCCACACATTGTGTGTGACGCCCTCTCTGGACCAGAGACCCATGGCGGAGGCAGACGGAAGCTTGGGAAGTGAAAGGTGATCCGGTGGAGGGACGTGCGTGGCCGCTATGATACAAGCGGTAGACGAGGTACCCCCATCACCTGTCGTTTCCCATTTCAACCAATAGGAAGACTGGATATTGGATTTCAACCAATGATAACAGTTCCGGTGCGAACCCAAACCATTGGATGAAAATGATCCAATGTACATAGACCCGACGGATAGGTGACGCACCCAACGTACCTTTAATGTAAACCACACCATATGACGAGAATCAGCTGCCAAAAATCGATTAAAGTCCCATGGGACTCTCCTTCTCCTCCGAGCGCCGTCCGGTCTTCTACTTCATCGGGGACTCCATCACGGAGCACGGCAGCCAACCCGACAAGAGCGGCTTCATCACGCTACTTCAGAACCACTACGTGCGCTCCGTGGATTGCGTCAACCGCGGCCTCTCGGGCTATAACTCAAAGTACGTCTTATAATAATTCTTATTTGTTACTTAAGTAAAAGTCGGTTATTAATAGTCTGTTACTTCAGATGGGTCCTTGAACACGGTATGCCGATCTTCGCCAAGGAGCTCCAATTTCAGTACTCTGCGTCCTTCGTCACGGTCTTCCTGGGCGCCAACGACGCCGTCCTCGAGCACGGACCGGACAAGGCGCAATTCGTGTCACTTGCAGACTATCGCAGCAATCTTCGCGCCATCCTGCACACGGTGAAGCCGCTGCTGGCAACTGGAGGCCACGTGCTGCTCATCACGCCGCCCTGCGTCATCGACTCGGCGCGTCATGGCGACCGCAGCAACGCGTCGGCCGCCCAGTACGCCAAAGTGTGCGTGGAGCTGGCGGAAGACGAGAACGTGCACGTACTGGACTTGCACACGTACTTTGACACGACGTTCCCCGACGAGAACGTCCGCAAGACGTACTTTGTGGACGGTTTGCACTTCTCTGACAAGGGCAACAAGGAGGTGGGCAAACTGCTCAGTGTCGCCATCAACGGCATGTTCGACAAGCAAGAGCTCGACAAGTTCAACAAGTGGCAGCTTCCAGACTGGCACGACCTCGTCCCGCATACAGGAACTGCGCAGTGATGGCCGTTGTAATAGAGGTGGCATGACTTTATGGGCGACATCATACGCTATTAGGAAATAGGTGTTGTGGTTAACAAGAAGCCCATTTTGTCACTTATGTATTATGTTCTGCATAATTCATGTCATGTAGACCCGCAATACAAATCTAAACGTCTCCTATGTGTTAGAGCATTTCCATCGGTTGGAACAATACTAAAGTTCGGACATACAACGAGAGAGGGCAGGTCTTCAAGCTGGACGCGCTGACAGGCTGCGCGTCCGTGGATTTTAGAGAAACTGAGGGCATTATTGAGAGCGTACTCGGTCGTCCTACTGTCGGCGGTGAAGGTTATTATGGTCCATAATTTATGGAGCTTTTGGAAAAGTCCCGGACGCAGATACCGACCACAGCTTTCCTATGAAGCATTATTCTGATCGTGCAGAAGTGTCTGGCAATCTTGGCGAGATCAAGGTGCTTTTCTGCAAGTACAACGACCCCATCGACGTCAAGATGGAGATTAGTATTAGGCTGGTCTTGGAGCGCAACATTGCGCAAGTGCGGCTCGAGTTCAAGAGTACGCCACGTAGGTGGATCTGGAGTTCATACTCCGATCTGTGCTCGTCTGCTCGAGCGCGCTGCTGAGAAGTGCATTAATGCGCTGCTTATTCAGACCAAGGTCAACTAGATTGCACAGAAGGCGATCACCACCCGGGGACGTGGCGTCGACGCCGTGACGGAGAGGCTGGGCCGCAACAATCGCGTGGCAAGAAGATCACCTCCTTTTCCGTTACGATTACCATAGTGCTTCTTTCCCTTTACATAGCCCTTGCTTTCGGGAAGCCTTCCATATGTCAGGTTTTCGATTTTTGCACACGGAAAAGTGCAAATTGCCAGAATCTGTAGCAAAATTTGTGCGGAAACACAGCCTGAAATTAGCCATTATTTTCTATTTGCGATAATTCTGGCGTAGGAGTAGGCTCTTCCCCCCGAAGATACACACATCAAAACAAACACATTTGGTTTATCTTTGATGAAACTTCGGTATTTCAAATAGATACGGATAGTGCGCATCCCATCTGCTATCACGCAGCTGCGGACCAGAAAGAAAATAACTTCGCCATACTTTCAAAGGGACCAAAATTTCAGAAAGTTCTTCGAGGCGGTCAGAGCCTTTCATTTCAAGATTCCTCCGTCGTCCGGCCCATCAAGAGCGAAGATCTTCCCTGCGAGGGCAGCGCGCAATGGTACGGCATCAATTCTTGCTGCATGCAGATGACTGTTCGACTAACGTTGTTGTGCAATGTCTGAGCAGCCCCCAGAAGAAGAACTCCCCCATTTCCTGGCCATAGCAAGCAAAGCAAGGCTCCGGAGCGGCCACCGCCGACGCTATCACTCCAGCAACAGGCCGAGGCGACTCGTGTGACTATTCGCGGGGTACGCCGAGCGGCGCTTGAAGATGAAGAGCCTTCAGCTTGACGAACTCCCCCAAGTGGCCAGCTCGCCCAACACGGCGGGAAGAGGCTGACGCCCATGCAGCAACATGTATTGGGCGAAGCATACGGTGATCGTGTGAGGAAGGCTGAACACCCGCGCCAGGTCGCACGTGCGACATCTGCACCACCTCCAGAACTACACGAACACGGGCGGAATGCAATATGGGAGTACCAGATGCTGCAGGGTTTGAGGATGGAAGAGAAAACGCGCTCCGCTTCCGTAACAAGTGAGGAATTGGCGGATGTGCTGAGCCAGTTGGAGCATCCAAGAGAGCAGGGAACTACGGGTGTCGCGCATGTGGCCAACACGGACACAAGCAACGAAGGTGACCGAGATTGTGTCGAAGTGGAGAATGCGCGCGTCGCTCGAGGCGATCAAGAAAACGTGACACCGAATATTGACCAAATACAGACCAAATTGACACCAAATATCGCACGAAAATCTCCGGTGAGTGCTGTACGCGCCGGTCTGCCTTCTGATGACGGTATATTGGCGGAAGTCTTGGAAAAGTTGGATGAAGAGGATGGAGAGGAGTCTCATGGTGATAGAGATGACTTGGATTATGTTGATGCCGATACGGATGACCTAGAGTACGTCGACGATGACAGTGCGGATGAGGAGAGCGCGTCCGAAGTGCAAAGTATGCATGATTCTGAAGATGTTTCAGTAATCCCTGAAGTGGCAGGAAATCGAGTAGTTGCTCACGCAGCTCGAAACGAGCAAGCACGTCCAGGATCCGCGGCGCAAGCAACAGTGTTTGGAATGGAGGAAGCAGCTCCCGTTGCAGGAGAATTTTTGGAGGGATTTCCAATTTACTTGGATTCCTGGAGCAAGTTTTTCGAAGTCTTTGCTGATTTTCAGGAGCGTACGTTTCAGATGTTTTCGTGTCGGACTAGTACGTCGGTGGATGCGCGGAATCGAGCTATCACGTCTGAACAAGAAAAGCAAAGAAAGCGATGTCGAAGAGGGCAAGGAAGAAAGGAAAGCAATTATCGGGCCGTGCTGTTACAGGTGGTACACTGCTTCCAGCATCTTGGGACAAGTACAGCAGAACGTACTTGTGTACACACGGAATGCCCTACGAGAACAAGAGTAGTGGGCGGCGGGGATATTCCAAAGTTCGCTCCACGGGATGCTCAGCTCGAGTCAACATCCGTGTGTGTGAGATCCGGCGGTAATGGGTTTCATCTTCAGGTGAAAGCCTCTGGGATTCACAATCACCGCCTAACGGAGCACCAGTGGTACGATTACGCAGAGAACCGCCGCATTGTGGACCCTCAGCTTCGAGAAGACGTCGCAGTGATGACAAAAACTGGCGCCAAACCTCGCGGTATTCTAGAGTAATTACGGTCCAAGACAGGTACGGAATGTTTTGTTCACCTTTGGTTGGAGATTGGTGTATTTCATGTATGAAAATGACTTGCTTTGGCTAATGATACAGGCAAGCGCACAGCACTGAAGGATGTCCACAACATGATCCAGCAACAGAAGCGTGTTTACCGAGGTGGGAAAAGTGATGTGGAGCGCGCGTTGGCAGTACTGGAGGAATTTGTTGCGGCTGCTCCTGGCAACACGGCGGAGTTCTTAGTGGACAGCGACACAAATGTCGTCCGAGTGGTTACGTTTCAATCGGCTCGGATGAAGCGGTTGTTCATGGCTTTTCCCGAAGTCGTGTTGGTCGATTCCACGCATGGAACCAACGCCAATCGGTACAAACTATTCAGTTTTGCTGTACATGATGTCTTCGGACGGGTAAGGTGACGATGACAAAAAAGTCACAGAAAATATACTCACTCTGTTGATGTTTTCTGTTGTTATATATTTGAAGGGCCAGTACGTGCAGCATGCCTTGGTACAAACGGAAGAGAAGGTGAACCTAGAATTGGCTGTCGACGTGTTCAAGAGGAACAATCCCGAGTGGGCAACATCCGAGTGGTAATGACGGACAAAGCCCTGCACGAGAAGGACGTGCTGCATAAAGGCTGGCCCAAGGCACGGCAATTGCTGTGCAAATGGCATGTGGAGACATGGCTGAAAAAACAGTGTTCGCGCTTAGGCGGAATGGGAGTCCCCGGAAACGAAGCAACTGAAAGTTATCATGAAAGGTCTCGTCAACTCGGAATCCCAGCAAGAGTACGATGATTTCAAGGACGCTCTGCTGGAGACACTCGGAAACGACAAGGAGAATCATTTATACAAGAGTTTCATGCAACATTGGGATTCTACGACCGACGAATGGGTCATGTTTGAACGTGGTGGTGTGCCCCACTTGAAGAACAACACGAACAACCGCCTAGAGTCTAAATGGGGTCGCTTGAAGGAGATTATAGACGGTAATTTCACCATTGACGAGCTGCTCTCCATGCTCATCATGATGCAAGACTACGCTGAGGAACGCTACCTGGCGGAGTTAAATCGCGTTGGTAGACGGCAGCCGAGAATGAATGAAGACCCGGAACTGACCGGTTTGGCAATGCAACTCAGTGGCTACGCCTTCAACATGGTTGCAGAGCAGCACAAACTGGCTGGTGACCCAAATGCGTCGTACGATTTCCACGTGGACGGGGTCAAAGCAACGTTGACAAAATCTACAGTTGAAAATGTTCCGGAACCTAAACCAGTTTCAGCCCCGCCGACGAAAGTGCTGTTCCTGGATGGTGTTCGTGGTCTTGCAGCGATTTTAGTCGTCACGCAGCACTCGAAAGAGTACATGCAGTCGCTTAATCTCGGTGCTGTAGCTGTCGACGCGTTTTTCGTTCTGTCGTCCTTCTTGTTGACGTGGCTTTTCATGAAAAAGAGTATGAAGTTGTTGGCTCAAGGTGCGAGTCTTCGTACGTGGATGTTTGCGTTGGTCGACTACTTCCAGAAACGATTCTTTCGAGTGTATCCGCTGTTCGCTGTGACGGTGATTGCAATCTCTCTCCTGTCGTTCGAGGACCAGCACCGATATTTCCTTTTGAAGACCCAGACCGACTTTGATTTGTTCAAGACGTTGACATTCGACTTCGACCACCGCTTTCATGTGTTGTGGACACTTCCGCTGGAGATTGGATACTATTTCGTGATCCCGTTGTTCGTTTTAGCTGTACTCGGATTGAGACGCGCTTGGGTAATTGGTGCTTCTGTGCTGGCCGTGTGGATTATTCATGAGGGTTTGTACGTGTACCGAACAAGTCACATGCCGTTGGAGCCCCACCTCCCCACTTTTCTATCGGGTTCGTTGGCTGCAGTGGTGTTTGTGAAACTAGACGCTTTGATCAAGAAGACGGAGTTCAAATTCCGATGGTGGCATATACTTCTGCTACGCTTAGTTGAAAGTTTGGTCGTTGCTGTGCTTCTGAGTGTTTGCTTTCGTGGCCTTTTCTTTGACTGGGTGTACGCGAACGCCGTTCCTGTAGCGAAAGGTTTTCCATTCGTTAGCGTTTTGTTGACAATGGTATTCGTGATTGAAATGATTAATCCATCGTGCGTGTCTGCGATGTTCGAGTGGAGTGTGCTTCAGTTTTGGGGAAAGATTAGCTTTTCGGTCTACTTGTTGCACAGTTTCGTTGTGTGGAACCCGTCGATCAGCGCGCAGCCCAAGTACTTCAACCGGTTATTTGCTCGAATGTTTCTGACGTTGGCACTCTCCACCACAACATACTACTTGATCGAGTATCCTTCGCAATTGATAGCTCAAAGGGTCTCTCGTTTTCTTACAGCGCAAGAAAAGAAGACGTCAGGTGGTTTGGTTCGGTTTACATGTATGGAGAAGATCAAGATGAGAAAACCGAGAAACGCCATGGAGCCGAAGTAAGGGAATATGATACTTCGAAGTAGGTATTTTGCGTGTTGTATCAATTATAAGTGCGTCGTCAACCACAACGAAGGAAATGAAGGAACATTTCTGTTAGTCTAAGTAGTGAATAGTTATCCCTTGAAGACAACTACCGGTAGCTCAAGCCTCTCTTGTTCGCGAGATCCAGTGGCAACACTTTATTTTTAAACCTGAGACGCCGATCGAGGCACTTCGGTTGGTCTTCTGCCGCTTTGCTAGGGCACTCGATATTTTCTGAGCCAGCAACTGCGACGGGTATTCAACCAAATAGTAGGACGCCATCGCTAACAGCAAAAGTAGAGAAAACAATCGGTTGAAATACTTGGACTGGGCGCTAATCGTTGGATTCCACACTACAAAACTGTGTAGCAGGTAGACCGAAAAGCTGATCTTGCCCCAATACCGAAGTACGTTCCACTCGATTATAGTGGAGACACACGACGGCTTGATCATTTCAATCACAAACAGCATCGTAAGGTACGCGCTTACAAACAGAAACCCAGGCGTGTTCGGGGCAGGATTTGAGTGCATCCAGTCAAATAATAAACCTCGAAAACAAACGCTAAGTAACAATGCGATGATCAAAGCTTCGACGGAGCGAAGCAACACTATGTGCTACCAGCGAAATGTAAAATTCTTTCTCTTCATGAACGAGTCAACTTGACAAAAACAACAGCAGCCAATGAGCCTGATAGGAACGTCGGGATATGTGAAGTGTGGCTTGTACGATACTCGTTCCAGCCTTGATGCACGACCCACACTGATAGACCTGCCACGCATATCCACCAAAAGAGTTGCATCTTCAGCACTACCAAGACAAAGATCGGAATAATGAAGTAGTACGAAATCTCCAGCGGTACTGTCCACAAGGTGAGCACTTTGAACAAGTTGAAATCGCCCTCGTTATTCACGAGAAAATATCGTTGCTGGTCTTCAACGGCAATAGCGCCACGACAATTGAAGTGATGGCGAAGAGCGGATACACACGGAAGAACCGCTTCGAAAAGTAGTCAAGCAGCGCGTACATCCACGTTCGAAGACTCGCCTTTTGATCCAGAAGTTTGATGCACTTTTTCATAAAGAGCCACGTGAGGAGGAAGGAAGACAGCACGAAAAAGGTGTCCACGGCCACTGCGCCAAGATTTAGGGATTGCAGGTACTCTTTCGAGTGTTGCGTGACGACTAAAATTGCAGCAGGACCACGGACCCCATGGGGATTTCTTTGAACGAGACATGGGAATCATCCTCGGACACCTCCTGGACGCTCAGCTTTACCTCGTCAATGTTTCCTTCATCGAGGCATCTTTTTCGTCTCGAAGTGGGCGTCGTTGCTCGTGGCGAATTGCTGGTCATGGTTGTTTGGTTCGATCACAACAATTTCTCTTGCAAGGTAGCACTACATGTAGACTGTGCTCACCTTTCTTGTTGTTGCCACAAAGAGAACTAACAAGTTCATCATTCGAGGTTGGCTTCGTACCATCTCACTGGGGGTTCAAAGCGTGAAAGTACTGGCACATCGTCCATGTGAAAACCACGACCTCCTTGCAAGTCGACCGCCACAGATTCACAGTTGTCAAGCCCAAAGTGAGGGAACATTTTGCTGTTCGGGCTGCAGGCGTCGAAATGAAATGTGGAATGGAAAGGAGAAGATCAGATCGTGTACACTGGAAAACGCTTCGAGCCTTTGAACCAGCTTTGCGTGGTGCTTCGGTGGTGCTTGCAACAACGCTTCAGCATGCCGCAGACTCTTGCTGCAGTCTCTCTGAACGACCTCCTTCAAATCGTCTGCACTGTTTCTCAGCCTCGCAGTCCTCCAGAGATCCATGGCTCGTGTGCGTGTCTTTCAAACGAAGCAGCACCCCACCGAGCGGGAATGGATATTCCTACGTGGGCGTAGGAATAACGTGACTACCTGGAAGTAAAATATTCGCATATTATATTGAATTGAGATGAATGCAGACTCTGCTGCATGGCCCACACGTAGGGAAGCACCTCCACTAATCCTACGAATGATTTGGGTTTGATGAATACTTAAAATCTGTCAAAAGAAGCTTCGAAATATTGTTTGTTTAGAAGCTGAATGTAGCCCAGTCAACAAAACTTGAGAAACGGTGTGTTGTTGCTGGAGCAACACCGTGATGCCGTTGCTGAGGTTTGGCTCATCAACAGCAACACGACGCGACTACTGCGGTAAGTGTGGACGGTTAAGCAAAAGCAAGGAACATGGGCAGTTAGCCAAAGGCTGGAAGCATGGACGGTTGCTTCACGGACCGTTTGCTCCCCAAGGGCATGCATAGGAAACAAGAGCAGCTAGTGCAAGCTAACGAACTGCTCAATACATATCACTTCTACATTTCCATCGGAAGCGACAACAAAGAATTCTTTAGCTGGATTGCTACCAGCATGGAAGAAACTGACGACGCAATGGTGCCGGTCTCCGTAGGCGAGATGCCCATTGCCGTCTACCCTCCACTGCCGCCGTTCTCAGACCAGGAACTACGACTGACGCAAGAAACTACGACGAGAACGGCAGTGCTACAAGGTAGTGAAACGAGGCGTCAGGTGGAAGCCCTGGCCCATCATTCTGCTGCAGCGCACCAGCGGAATGCTGAGCAAATCGGCCAGGTCCGGTTGCAGCAAGATCGACTTGCAGCACAAACTTCGGAATACCTGCAAGCACAACACGACCAGCAAGTTTGGCTAGTCGAGCAGCAGGAAGAGATGCGACGTCAAATGGACGAACATCGCAAATATTTAGAGGAGCAATACAAGATACTGAAGGCGGCGGAACAAGCTGTTGGGCTCCAAGGGCAGAGACTGGAAAGCTTAGCCGAAGCTGTGCAGCCTCATTTGCAGGCCCGATGGGGTGCCTTCTCTCAAGGTGCAGCGCCGGCAGCTAGTGAGCAGCCACCCGATGTTTCTACCGTCACTGTGGCGGCAGGGACGAACCTTCCTGTACCTCCGATTTACAGAGGCAGCTCTAAGAAAGAAAAGCGGGAGTTTATGGATAGCTACGCGATTTACTCAAGACGCATCAAGGCCTTAAATCAAGGGTCTCAAGCCAATTTCTTTGTGATGCCACCAGTGCATGCATCGAGCAAGGCACGATGGTACGAATTTGTGGTTTTGAGCTTTTCAAAGACGAGAAGGACGTCACCGAGACTGAGTGGAGAGATTATTTTTTATCGGCGCGCGTACCAGATAACACAGCGTACAAAACTCTGGATCGGGAAGTGAAGTCTCTCTGTGTGGACACCGAGTTACAGGATGCGGAGTCGCGCATCTCGCGCCTCATGGCCGAGTTCTACGAGATTATTGATCGGTTGAACATGGAGGATGTTGTACACACCGAGCCAAAGAAAGTCGTGGGGTATTTGGTGGACGCTTTGGCCGCACTCGTTTAGGGCCGCTGTAAAGGACCAACTGAGCCGACAGAGTCACAAAACTACAAAGTCGAACCTCGCGTCGTTTTTGAAGTGGCTTCGAGGTGAACTGGAGGATTTATGAGGTTTGAAGCTCACATTGCGGCTCAGCAACCGGCGAAAGGAAATGGCAAGCCTGTGCAGCAACAAAACCAAGCTAAACGAAGTGCTGGAGGACAACAAGGTGTGAGTAAAGCGAATATTGTCCATGAGCAGCAGAATAAGAGCAATAGTAGACAGAAGCCGAAAAATTCAGGAGATCGACCACCGAAGAAGTGCTTCAAGTGCGGTGACCAAACTCATGGCGTCTTTCAATGCCCTGATGTTGCGGGTCCAGCAGAGGCAAAAGCGATTTATGAATCAACTACTGGGAAAAAGGTTTTGAAACCTGTTTTGGCTGTGGCGCAACCGAAGAACGCCACGCCAAGGTCGACAACAACGATTCCGTGGTCTGTCATGGACACGTTGGAGACAGAAATTACCCCGACAGCGCAGCTGAAGTGTCAATGGTGACAACAAAATTGCTGAATCAATTATTTGCAAAGGGTGCGTGGATTAAACACCAAGAGATAGCGGGGAAAGCCGAAGTCACGGGTGTTGGAGAAAAACCTGTGCAGGTCAAGAGTAAAGTGCAGCTCGATCTGAAGTTTTCGACTCCGGGTGGACCTTTAGTGCTTCGAAATGTTATCTGCTGGGTAACAGAGTGTGGTTTGCCGCCTGGTGTCGGCAATTTACTATTGTCTCGTTGGGTTATGGAGCGCCTGGGATACAGTCCGGAAAAACTACTTGCTGCAGCACAGCAAGTTCGTACTGAATGGGACATGAGCGACGTAGATGACAGTCCCGCTGGCGGCATTGCAAGTATTCTCGCCTATGCAGGGTCAAGTCAGACACAAGTAACCACTGAAGAAGAGCGTGTACTAGAGGAAGACGAGGATCGAGCGTGTTTTCCCGACTTCACTAGCGAGATTGATGCAGAGAGCGTGAAGAAATAAGAACCATTCTTCTGGAAAAAGTGGAGGAAGCTCGATAACTAGGTGCGACGGCGGAATTTTGCGAGGAGTTGAAGAGTATACTGGCGATGAAGTTCATTGATGTATGTCGTATCATCATCGGCCGAGATCCACCGGTGGACATGCCACCCATGGAGGTGACACTGAAGCAGGGAGCAGTACCAGTTCGATGCAAAGCTCGCCGATACTCTCCTGTGCACCGAGCATTTTGAAGAAGCACGTCGATGCTCTGATCAGTGCCGGTCATGCTATCGCAACCCCCGCAGTAAGGTGGTGCTCACCACCGCACGTTGTGAACAAACACGAAGCAGGAGCGCATCGCATGACAGTCGATGTCCGTGGCCCAAATGCATGGGTGGAGTCGATTGTTTGGCCGATGCCTATACTAAAAGCTGTCTTTGAGCAACTCCGTGGTTCATCACGCTACTTCTCGCTGGACTTTTTCAAATGTTTTTGGCAGTTTGCAATGGCAGTTCTCTGTCAAGAGATTTATTCGATTCTGACAGAAGAAGGTGTCATCACGCCGACAAGAGTGCTGATGGGAGGAACACACAGCGTGGCGTACGTGCAGTCGACTGTCCAGCAAATGTTTGACGAGTTGTTCAACAACGGATTAATGATTTGGATTGACGACTTGTTGGGCTACATGGATAGTGATGAAGGATTGCTAGAGCTACTCAAGAAGGTGCTGACTATTTGTCAAACTAAAGGGCTCAAGTTGAACCCCAAGAAATGCAAGTTCTATCTCCGAGAAGCGCTTTGGTGTGGCCGAGTAGTGTCGGGCGAGGGTGTTCGTCATGATCCAGCTCGGATTAGTGCTCTTTCAAATCTCCTGCCCCAATAACAGGTCAGGAACTGCAGCAATTTGTTTGTGCCCTGAACTGGATGCGGGCTTCGCTTCCAGCTTTCAACAAATTGATTGATCCACTGGTAAAAATGATGGAGAAAGTGTACGAGCGTGCTGGGGGGCGAAAGAAAACCCAAGTGCGAACGATAAAGCTTAGTGACGTTGGCTGGGGTGACAGCGAAGTGGCATGCTTGGCACATTGCAAGCAGGCATTACAAAAGGCGCTTCAACTAGCACACCCCGACCCTGAGAAACTTCTCGGTCTTTACCGACGCTAGTGACGAACATTGGGGGGCAGCAATTGCTCAGATACCTAGGGATCAAGCTACTCGACCTCTTAGTGAGCAAGAGCATCAACCGTTGATGATGTTGAGCGGCTCGTTCTCAGGAGCTGCCAAGCGGTGGGCCATCGTTGAAAAGAGGCCTACGCAATTGTTGAAACGTGTCGACGAGCAGATTTTCTCCTACATCGGCAGGATGGTTTTGCTTTATTTACTGATCATACGAATCTACGTTTCATCTTCGACCCTCACAGTGTTTCCAACTCTGTGCCCAAGTATACGGCGGACAAACTCCACCGTTGGTCACTCTTGCTCATGGGCTATAAGTACGAGAGATTTACGACATTGCTGGTGATGACAACGTATGGGCGGATCTCCTTTCACGTTGGGGGTCGTCTTTTAGGACGGTTTTTGTGCAATTCGGCAAGTTCATTGCCTCTTTCCCCACAGTTGGAAGACAATTTCGTATGGCCAACCATGAAGGCCATCAAAACAAAACGCAGTAACGCCACCCAAGGACATCACGCAGTCCACTGAAGACTTGCTGTTGCGGGACAAACAGGGTCGTATCTGGATTCCGGATGAAGCTACAGACGTAGTGAATTTGTGTGGTGGGTCATTTCGGTATCGCTGATCATCGGGGCATGAAAGTAACCCTGCAGCAAATAAAGAAAGTTCGTGTGGACCAACATGGCAAATGACGTTGAATTTTTTGTACGGCGCTGCTTACGCTGCGCTAGTACTCTTGGTGGGCCTCCGCATCCACGACCGCTGGGTGAGGCGATGCACGCCGAGAAACCAAAAACTTGAGTTAATTCACTGGGATTACCTTTTTATGGGACAAAGTGACACGGACCTGGAGTACGTGTTGGTGATAAAGGACGATGCGTCGAAGTTTGTGTGGCTGATGCCAAGTAAGACAGCAGATGCGGATACTACCTTTGTCGCTTTGCTGGATTGGTTCGCTTCATTTGGCGTGTGTCGTTCCTGGGTCAGTGACCAGGGAACGCATTTTAAAAATGCCGTGATTGAAGGCATGCAGCATGCCCTCGGGCGCACCACCACTTCACAACGCGGAATTGCCCGTGGGCAAACGGTACCGTGGGGGTGTGATGCGGAAACTTTGCGCTGCTGCCGCGCTTTACTTTCCGGGTGGAGAATGCAACCTCAGGAATGGCCACGAGTGATCAAGATCGTTCAGTTGGTGTTGAACAACACACCATCGCCATCGCTCGGCGGTGTCGCTCCTGTGACAGCAATGACTGGGCTTAGTGCAATGGGCCCGAGCGACCGCATTGCCATTCCAGGGCCTGTGGAGATGGCTACACTCGCAGACATACAAACATCTCAACGTGCCAATGTTGTGAGATTACAACAAGCTTTAGAAATGATGCACAAACGTACGGCAACGATCAATTCCGCTGTGCGTGCGGCCGGACGAAAGGGCCACGACAAGAAGCAAGGTACTTCGATGGCTCAGTTTGCTATCGGTGATTTCGTCCTGTATGCCGATGTCTGGCAGCATACTCGCAGCAAGTTGAGCGTCAACTGGTGCGGACCAGCTCAGGTGGTGGCGACTGTGTCAAATTGGCTTTTTGAGATTCGTAACCTAGTAACTGGGCAACAGAAGGAAGTGCACGCTAGTCGACTCAAATTCTACTCTGACAGCTCGCTTGACGTCAGTGAGGATTTACTTCTTCACATAACCCACAACAGTGAAGGGCATATTGTGGATTCACTGCTAGAGGCACGGTACAATCGCAAGGAAAAACGGCACGAACTCAAGGTTCACTGGCGTGGACTGAATTCCATCGAGGACTCCTGGGAGCCAGCAGCTACACTGATGCAAGATGTACCTGTGGCCGTGAAAGCTTTTATTCGTGCGAATGCAAACATCGCAGCAGTGCAGGCGCTGCGCAAAGCACTGCAAATCAAATAGTTGGTTTGGTAAGTGCTCAATTTGAACGCAAAGCGATAGCGTTGGCGTCTGCATTGGAGGGCGTGTTTTTGGGGGAAGTGTTGTTGCTGGAGCAACACCGTGATGCCGTTGCTGAGGTTTGGCTCATCAACAGCAACACGACGCGGCTGCTGCGGTAAGTGTGGACGGTTAAGCAAAAGCAAGGAACATGGACAGTTAGTCAAATGCTGGAAGCATGGACGGTTGCTTCACGGACCGTTTGCTCCCCAAGGGCATGCATAGGAAACAAGAGCAGCTAGTGCAAGCTAACGAACTGCTCAATACATATCACTTCTACATTTCCATCGGAAGCGACAACAGTGGGGGTGCCGTCTTGTAAGCTGCGCTGTACGTGAACACGATGTCCTTGCAGTAGGCGTCGGCACCATCAGCGCACTCGTGGCCCTGCTTGTTGAGGCAGGCCCAGACCGCAGCCAACACCGACGCGGTCTCCGATGGCCAAGTTCTTCACGTTGGGACCGGTGGCTGTCACTTCGCCGATGATTTCGTGGCCGGCAACAACCGGGTAGTTGGCGGGGCCCCAGCCGCTGTCAATGGTGTGGACGTCCGTGCCGCAGATACCGCAGTGACTGATCTTGATCTCGACGTCTGCGTCGCCAAGTGGGCGTGACGTATACTGCCAAGGCTCACAGACTCCTTTCGAGTCGAGTGCGGCGTACGCATTGATGGTTTTCGGAGCCGTCGAAGTCATGTCGGGAGGAGCGATGCGGAGGAGGTGTGGTGTGGTGCTGGAATCCAATTCGGAAATGGACTGAAGCAGGCCCTGCGTTGAGTTGCAAGGCTTGGTTAGCACATGTACGTCATGGCTTATGTTGCAGTCCATTCGAAGCAACGCAATCCATATTTCCCCGTATTCATGCCTGCATTTCTAGTGTACTCACCGTAATCGATGAGGTTGACGGTGTCAGTTGAAAGACGATGGCAATCTGCGCGCATAGGAAAACGGAGCTCCCATCTGTATCATACCGATTCACTCAAGGCCACCACATTTTCACTTGGATAACGAAGTCTCATGAATTACGGAGCACGATTGCGTTTTCTGCCTTGAGCTATATGTAGGTGAATTGGTGTCGCCATGAGGTTGATTGTCGTTGTTTCGTAGCCGGTATCTGCGAGTTTGTATGCAATCGTAGGAAAAATCGCCGTTGATTTTACTGCTATACAAAATAGTGGGGGGCAGAATGACCTAAAATTTGTATGCAGGCCGTATGAGGCCCAATAGTGTTTGTTTTGTAGCCAAAAAATCCTACACGAAAACAGCGTCCTGGGATTGGTCACAGTTAGGATCCATCAAACGGGCGCAACACGACGCTGTTCCTACGTTCTGACTCTCAGGACAAGGCTCGGGATGCATACTGCTCGCAATAAAGAGGCTCTGTGGTGCCACCGCACAGTGGCCCGGCCCTCACGGTGTATTGGACGGCATTCAGGATCGGCGAATATCGACAGGTGCCGCTACATCCAAGATGACTGCACGGAGTACTTCCAGCGAGAAAGCTGCTTCTCATACACGCTCAAGTATTCAGTCAAGGACAGACACTTCCGTCCCTGTTCAGGTTGCTGCGTCCACAGCGATGGGCACGCCTGATTCGGCCCCGGTAGTTGATTTGAGTGAATTAGCGGGTGGTGCGAGGTTGACTGGAGCTCCTGTGGTGGCGAGAGTGATTGTTTCAAACGCAGTGACAGCACAAGATGTGCGTGATGCGTGTATAGCTCCTAGAACACAGCACGCTTACGCAGGTAGTCTCAGAGCAATATCTCGCTGGATTGTATCAACTAAAAGCAACGAGGCGAGCAGCTACTTTGATAGGTGTGGACAAATTAATCTCGATCGTTTTACAGCGCGTGATTTTGAAGAGTTTTTAGTGGAGAAGCGGAAATCTGTCGGGATCAGCACTCTTAATGGATATCGGAGCGCTGTTAAAGACCTTTATCGACGAAAGCAAATACCTCTCCCCACATCATACGAGAAGAGTATGTCGACGTTCTTTTCCGGATTAAAACGGCTCCAAGCCTCGGAGCATCAAGCTGGTGCCCCCCGTGAGTCCGGCAAGGACCCACTGCCATATTCTATCTACCAGGATCTTTTTGTAAATCAACTTTGCTGAAGGAAGACGGGGGCTTCTCTCATTTTTTTTGACTACGCAATGGAATCTTATGTCTCGATCTGAATCTGTTCAAACTATTTGCACCGAGCACTTGAGTGCTCATGACGACAGCGTTGGGTGCGTAATGCACAAGTCCAAGACGAATCAAGAGGGTAGTGGACCAAAAGACCCACGCCACATCTACTATGGTGGTTTGGAGACAACCACATGAAATACCCGCCATTTAAAAGCATTAGATCCCATGACCTACCGAGCAACCGCCAGCACAAAATGTTCTCAGACTGGGGTGTACTAATACGGCACATCAAACGATCAGCAGAGGCGGCTGGGTCAGCTGTACGACCCGATATGTCTGAACAAGAGGCGGCAGAGGTTTTTCGCGTTGGGATGGCTCACTTACAGCTTGCAACTACATCAAAAAAGCGTCGGGTTGGAGATCTATCCGTCACAACAGTCCTTCGGCTACTTCGGGAGGCTCAGCAATGCAAAGAGCAAACCACTTCAACGTCAACAGCCAAACGGCAGCGCCTAGCGTAATTTCAATCCAATCATATTGCGTAGCACCATTTTCCTACAAATTTGCTAGATAAGTGAACAGTTTACCTTCCGTTTAAAACTCACTTCTCGATGTAGTTTTCTGGTCTAGCTTGCGCTTGTATATTAGGTCGCTGCACGCGAATTCCAGGCGCACGAGAGTCAGGGTGCTACGCCTCGTTGTCTTGGGCTCCGCATGTCGGGCACTCCAAGGCCTCATTTAGTTTGGGGAGGACGCACTCGTCGTGGAAGCGATGGCCACAGCGAAGTTGCGTCACGTATACGTTACGCTCGGGCATTTGCAGACCGCACAATGCACAGCATCCGTCATCCTTCGTGGCAACGTCCTTGCTATCGTCAACTGCCACCTCAGGATCACCATCGAGAAAACTCTTGTCGTCCTGAATGCTTAGAACGGAGCACATCGAAAGCCGGCGTGGGCTCGGGCTTAGCGATCTCGATCTTTCTCTTACTAGGACGGCGGCGTTGGTCATCGCTCGTGCGAGAACATGATTGTTATCGATCACCTGGCCGTAGACAAAGTCCAAGAACTCGGACGTCACATTGGCCGAAAGCACAGGACACGCTTGATTCGGACGCGAGCACAGGAACGTCTGGACGGTCTGCACGACATGCAAGAGAGACTCTCGTCGATGCGCTACCAACCGCTTCGTCGAGTTCCACCAGTGAGGCAGCAGCTTGGCGCTCTTGGCCGGGAAGTAGCTGGTCAAAAAGTGCTCGAGCCACGGACAACTACCATTGCAGACGTGACCATGACGCAATGCATACAACAATGGCACGTTTTCCGGTGGAGAGGCAAGCCGAGGAAAGCGAGTTTTCGAGCAGTGAATGGTTGGTCAAGAAAGCAGTGTGCACCACACGTCACGTGCCGACAAGATAGCTCCGTAGTCAGTTTGCATTTCGCATCGTAAGAGAAACGTCCCAAGTCAGCTATTTTCCCCCTTTTTCGCCATGGCTTCTCGCGGCGACTACGTCTTATTACTTCCCGAGGACGCCCCAGGACTGACAGAGCCGTCTTACGGAAAAAGTGACAGCCCTGAATGGAGCCACAGCCACAGTCACGGGAGTCCCCAACGCGATCACCCGCTGGTCCGGTGCCTACGGAGATCGCGGGACAGCGAATCACCACCGCAACGGACGCTCAAGGGCCACAACCAGGTCGATGGCTTCGCCAGCCAGTGGCCGCCCACCTGTCGCCAGGGTGGGTCCATGGTCAAGTTGTTGGTGTTGAGGCAACACAAGTTCGTGTACGGCACGGCGACACGGTCTCTGCGTGCCCACTCAAGCGACTGCTCAAGACCGACCCGATTGTTGCCCTCCTTCTCGGCGATGCAGTACTTTCGACCCGCTTCCGCGCGCCCAAGCTTCGCCAAATCCACAGCCAAATGCTCGACAAGCTGCTCGACACCACCAACCGCCAGCTCAAGCCGTCCTGGGACATGCAAGTCATTCTCGCTGATATCATTCCGAATACCGAAGTCCCCGCCCCAGACACGGAACGTGTGTGGGTCGAAGCATCTACGGGGAGGGAAATGCATTTTCCACTCCAGCACGCCGTCGACTACGTGTATGTCTCAGAAAGCAATGCTCGTCGCATCCCCAAAGCCATTCGAGAGAGCATTGGTGTATCTTTCTGCTGCCCACCCTCTACGGGGGGCCATATGGGCGTGTCGCATCGCCCTCCGGCTCGGGTAGGCTGTCGCCTGATTCATTCTTCGACGTGGACAAAGCCAACGTGGAGTCGGTCGAGGAAATGACGCGGCAGGACATGGAGCCCCATGCGCCTCCGTCGCTCCAGCCTCCACGACGCCTACCATGCACAAATCGTGCGCGCCCTCGCGCCACAACCGGAGCTGCTCATGGCATACCTCAGCAGCATCGATCTACCAGAGGAATCGTCGCGGAAGCGCCAGCGAACTGACGCGCCTCAGATTCCCGACGAGCGCGACGACATCCAGCACGCCTTCCGACCTACGACCCACCAAGTCGCTATCCACGAGCTGCTCGTGTCGCGTAACGAAGCAGGTACGTCGGCGGATGTATTTATCGATAGTCTGATATCGCATTTTGCCATCCAGTTCGCTCCACACCCGGGCGTGTTGATCCGGCTGTACGACTTCCAGTTTGGAATACGTGGCCTTTCCATCATGCATTTCACCTTCATGGACACAGTGGGCAAGATGCTGTGGATCAAAAGTCGAAAAGCCAATATGCAGAATTTCTCCCACGCCGTTGCTTTGCCGGAGCCGACGGCACCCGCCTCGAGGGAAGAGATCACCGCGGCACTCGATAGTCTGCAGACATACTGTGCCACTTTCATGGCGCGGAGGCGAAGTGACCTCGTGCGATGCCTCCACGCCTTCGTTCAACAAGAAATTACAAGTGTGTGG
The DNA here is from genome assembly GCA_032158285.1 of Phytophthora sansomeana. Taxonomy (NCBI): domain Eukaryota; phylum Oomycota; class Peronosporomycetes; order Peronosporales; family Peronosporaceae; genus Phytophthora; species Phytophthora sansomeana. Next base: position 101,979 of record JAPDHH010000034.1, on the reverse strand, counting down.
TCCGCCGAGGATCTCAACACTTTGTATTCTGGATCGACGGTGTCCTGGAATCATTTCGTGAGGCTGCCGTTCGCGACCTACGCAGTGGTGGTGCGTCCCGATCGGGCTATTCAAGCAACGATTGTTCGGAGCAACCCCGACTTCCAAGCTACAGTCCAACTCCTAACGCAACGTCAGTTACGCAGGAGCTCCTCCGCTCCGGAAGGTGACGCAGCAGCCCTCTCGCTCTCTGCACTGCACAAGCGGAAACACCTCAGCGGACACCGGGCGCCGTCGCCAGGACCCGGCCCGCTTTCGCGAGGTGACCCGTGACTCTCCGAACTACCTCCAACACGTCCCTCGCCAACGCAAGTTGGAGCTCTGTCTGCGCTCGCTATCTCGCAGTGGCTGCGCTGGTGTACCGAGTGACCCGTCTCAATGTATCTATCCGAACCGCTGCCACTTCACACCACCAGCGCTACACGACGATGTGCGGACTTACATCAACGAACACTCGGCGGTTCCAAGCTCCGACTTCCTCCATCTCTGATGCCCGGCCGTTGAGGGGCATGTGGGGAGTAAATGGCTGAGCCTCTTCGCCGCGATTGCCAAGAAAGACGTCTGCCCCGCAGATACGTCGTCGCTTCCACCTACTAAGTACGAGCACGTGGCAGCGTTAGCCACTCGAATCGAGCTCCTCAAGGCGCGCTTCCCCCACGTATCCATTCTCATACTCAGGGCGACGTACATGGTGCATTTCGGCACCTGCGCCACTGTGCCGACGATGTTTGCTGGATGGGTGGTCTTCTGCCGGATCAATCTGCTGGTGTCATCGACCTCTCCGCCCCGTTTGATGGTCTGGATCGCCAGCGCTGTACGCTGTCTTCGGAAGCGCAATTCGTACCTGGTTGGCCGCGAAAGCCCAGCTTCCATGTGTGCCTCATGCGTAGACACCGAGCCTTTCTTTCCCTATGAGTGGATTGACGACCACATCATGATCGAGCCCGATCTTCCAGACCGATGTCGAACAGCGAGGACGCACTGCGGCTCGCTATGCTCGCAATTCTGGGCCCGACGGCGATTAACGACAGCAAATTTACGGCTTGGTCAACGACGACTACAGCGCTCGGCATCGAGTGGGACACAGTGGCAGCAACGGTATCCATCCCAGCTGAGACGATTGCCAAAGCCCTCACTCGGGTATAACAAGTGGAGTCTCGGTCGCAAGTCTCAAAGCACGAGTTGGAGTGCATTCTCGGGAGTCTCCGCCACATCGCGTCATGCCTGCACGCCGCACGCCCATTTTATCAGCGTCTACATAAGCTGGCTCGGGGTGCCCCACGGTTCGGCAGGATCGCTGTCGCCGAGGAAGTACGAGAGGATCTGCGGTGGTTCGATCATATCCTCCAACGCGGTACCCTCCGTGGCAGCCCGACCCGCCTTTTTAGCCGCCAGCTTTACCTCAACCTGACGTACACTACTACATGGACGCCAGCGATTATGCCGCCTGTATGCTGGATCCCGCGCGCAGGCAGTACATGGTTATTGTATTTGATGAAGAAGAACGTCGGCACATGAATGTCAACAATGAGGCAACGACATTTGACATTAATGTTCGCGAACAACTCTGTATCGCAGTCGCAGCAATGATCTTCTCACCGACATGGTGCCAAATCCTCTCCCCTCGATGGCCCCACATTCGGTGCTGGGCGGACAATCAAACGGCGATGTCACACCAACAAGCTCGGCAGCAACAACAGCTTCGCTCAAAATCTCAACCGCTGCATTGGTTTAGCGGAAGCTCAACATGGCTTTCGCATCTCGGCAGCTCACTTACCAGGCATCCACAACACGCTCGCGGACGCAGGATCCAGGCAAAATGCTAGTTCCCACTTTGAACATTTACTAACGGTGTTTCGGATGGCCAGCACCACGTCAGACCGGAATAAAAACCGACGCCTGCGCTATGCATCTACAAGGACTTCTCAGCGATCTTCAGGCCGCATCACTGGCCCGGAGCTCCCGAACCACGTACGTGCGGACGTGGCGCCAGTGGTGTGCATGGCGAGCGCGCCGAGGTTTTCGACCACAACTCCCCCAAGAACCAGCTCTACAATCGTCGGAGCTCATTCTGTTCACAATGGAATGCTGGACCGGGTCAGTCGGCGCGACCGAACTCGACCTCCACCGTGTTGTCCAAGATCAGCCACGTCGCGTGGCATCATCTCCGGAAGTACGGCTACACAGTCAAGCTCGAGCCCAGCCACGCCCTCCCTGTGCGCGGGATGCAGCGGCTGTCGGCTGCTCCCCGCAGAAAATCACCGGTCACGCCTGCAATTCTCCGATCTCTCCGCGACCATCTCGCATTTGACAAACCCCACGACCGTGTCATCTGGGGGGGTTACGGTCATGGGGTATTTCTTCTTGCTACATGAAGGTCGGAGTACCTCCAAGTGAATGGAACACATCCAAGTTTGCCATTCAACGGAGTGATGTGACATTTGGTGATGAGAACGGCAACCTTCACCGTGAATGGTAAACAAGCCGCTCGCAGTGTCACAATAAGGATCCGCGGCAGCAAGACAGATCAACTACGAGAATCAACAACAAGAACACTTCACCGGTCTGGTAGCGCATGGTTATGCCCGGTACGGGCAGTTTGGGCACTGGTACATGAGAGCAAGAACGCACAATTTCCTGGCGACACCCCATTATGCAAAGTACGTGACGGGTCCTCGATATCTGCAGCCAGTGTTTCCAGGCAACTAAAACTTGCTGGTACAAGAACCGGCCTCGATAGCGTCCAATTCAGCACACACTCACTTCGAAGCGGCGGAGCGACAGCGTTGTTTACCGGTGGAAACAGTGACACCACCGTGAAGCTTCACGGCCGGTGGAAGAGCGACTGCTATCAGCGATACGTCCACATTGACAAGGCGTCCACGACTCAGACTAGCCTCCAGCATGCTCAATAACGAGCAACACACTTTGGACATGTCGCCGGCTCATCAAGGGGGAAATCCAGTACATGGAGTCCGCCAACAATCCAAGTACCCCGCTCGACAATGAGCGTGGCCCCCATTCACGAATCGAAATGGCACGTTTTCCGGTGGAGAGGCAAGCCGAGGAAAGCGAGTTTTCGAGCAGTGAATGGTTGGTCAAGAAAGCAGTGTGCACCACACGTCACGTGCCGACAAGATAGCTCCGTAGTCAGTTTGCATTTCGCATCGTAAGACCCACCACACCTCAACCCATAAATAAGGGGAACTCCAGTACATGGAGTCCGCCAACAATCCAAGTACCCCGCTCGACATTGAGCGTGGCCCCCATTCACGAATCGAAACTTCTCCTGGAGCGCGTGATACTCGTCAAACGACCGGTGCATTTCACACACGGCATGGGCTCCGATATGGTGCATGGTCCTGACATAGCGGACGTCGCTGACAGATCTTGAATCCGTCGAGATGGAGACAACCACTTGCTCAATTTGCTGGATACGGAGCTGCGTCGCCACGTTCAGACTGCTCCAATCGAGATGAAAGGACCGTGCTCGACGCGAATTTTCAAACGACAAAGCTGTTGAGTCCGTCGCAGCGAGTGATTGTCGTCGACTACGACGAACGCGACCACCCGTCGAACTGCGCTGGAACATCTTGGTCTGCTACTGCTCGTCTGGCGGTGCGATAGATTCTGAGCGTTCACGCCGAGCGCCCGCACGAGTGATTAGCACCAGTACGTGTCTCTAGGCCCAAGTTGAAGTGGTCCGTGCTGTCAAAGCGTCATACTGGCAGTTCCTCAGGCGATCGGCCGAGCCTCTATGAGTCGGAAGGCGTCGTCGCTCGCTCGGAACCACGTGCAGCCTTACGGATAGGACACTCGACCCGTGCGTTTGCTGACACGCCACCGAACGAAGAGGAGGATGTTGAAGGTTCGCGTGAGTTTGCGAGGTAGAACTCGCTCGAACAGCAAGAGCACGACGTCCTGCGCGCGGTACACGTGCTCTCCGTAGAAGAGGAACCCAGTCAGCAGAACGGCTTCAACGGTGGAGCAGCGCCGACCTTCGTGCGTGGTGTAGACGATGTCGCCACAGTCGGTGAAGAGTCTGGAGAACGGCGCACCGAGACAATGGCGCTCGAAACTCGTCAATGCTGGCGGTGGTTGTCCATCGCGGAAGATGCACGACATGGAAGGACCGAGCTTGAGTTTGAACGGTTCGTTGTGTGCAGCTTCCGGTTTGACGCTGTGCCCGAAGTTGGTAATTCTTGGTCGCCGAAAAGTGCGTCTTGCTGTGAGGTGGTCCTTGGAACGAGCTGCTCCTTCGAGCGGCACTACCGATCGCAAGCTTGGACTTGACTTGCCCATTTTGATTTCGGCACGGCGAAGTGCCCATTGCACATACTTCTGGGCCACGTACGAGGCGGATCCAGCCACGCAGCCTAACGCCAGTGAAGATGCGATCGCCACCAACACCAAGTTGTGCTTGAACACGATGCACGAGTCACTGAGGTTGCATACGGCCGCACTATGGACTGTAGTTTTCCGCAGGAGCTTGTAGTGGGCGGTTGAAGAGCAAACCAAACTCATTCACCGGAGCGATGCCGACCGACAGGCATCGCCAAGCTGGCAACGCACATGAGACTAGGACGTGAGATTAGGACATGAGACTAGGCAGGAAGCTAGATAGCAGAGAAGTTACGAAACCTCTCCAGGCGATAGCAGACCATCGCCAGGAGAGACCTACTTCGAGTTTTAGCTCCAAACCATCAACAGAGCTTTGGTTTGCCCGGAAGCGCCAGCTTCCCTCGTAGTGTTCCGAAACCTACTACAAAGATATCTTTAGTTGCGGGTTGAGCAACACCAAGTGAACGAAGAACGAAGATGGCACCCACCCACGACGAAGACGACCAACAGTTCTCTCCAGCAGCAAGGGGACAGACTGAAGAGAAGCAGGCTCATGGAGAAGACATTGGTTCGGACGGGACGAGCAATCAGACGACTATGAGAGCTCCGCACCCAATCTTTGCCATCGTGAACGCCCCAATGGTGACCTCCATGTCACGCGAGGCATTGGTGGAGTGGTTAAAGTTGAGGAAGGAGTATGAAGAATACACACAGGATCGCTGCAATGACGGGAAAGAAGAGATGACTGCTGTGATGAAAAGTGTGAAGAGCTCGTTTGACGCCAACGTGTTGGAGACGCTGTGTGACGTTTGTTGGGGAGTGAAACAGAGTACGGTGACTGATGAGTTTCTCTTGGAGAAAATTCACGAGATCACGGACAGCTTTCAGAACCAAGAATTGCTGGACGTGAGAGAGATTTTTCGGAAGGAGTTAAGGATGAATACGACGAACCTTGACATCGATGCAAGAGTGATCGAGTATTTTCATTTGTGCAACACACTGGTCAAGAAGCACGGATTTACTAGTTTCTTTGACTCTGAGCGAGGCCTGAAGGAGAAGTGCAAACTTATTGTCAGCTCACTTCCAAATGGGATCAGAAACAAGGTGCAGAACGAGCTTGACTTTCGTTGCCCCGAAGCCAAGAACAACATCCGAAAACTGTACGAGTTGGTTCGACTGAAGATTCGCGAACAGGCAATTGAGGAAAGAGCGTTAAGCAAGGTGAATTCGACGCGACGAAAGCAGACTCGAGACGACCCCAAACGAGATTTCCAACAGAAGAAACGCAGAAACGAGAAACAGGAACACCGGTCAGTGAAGAGGGTCAAGCCGGATAGCGACACCTCTCGCTCTCAGAGGAAAGTGAGTCAGACATCACACTCGACCGCCAAAGGAGTGCCAAAACAAGGGTGCTTTCATTGTGAAGGACCACACTACCTGTCCGATTGCCCCACTGCAACACCAGCCGAGCGAGACAAATTGCTCGCAGAGCGCACAGCAAAATCGGTCCCCCGATCACCGAGGAAAGGGAGGCACCGCTAGACTGAAAAGGATTCGAGCGTGCTTTCCCAACCAAGATCGAGTGGTGGTATTGGAGGATACAGTGGAAATTCCTTTGTGCGTTGACAGTGGTGCAGATCGGTGTTGTTTGGATGAAAAAGGATTTGAGCGATTGAAAATGGTGAAGACGGACGTTGTACGACACAGATCGGAGGAACCTCTGGAGTGTACGATGGCCGACGGTACCAGGATTCTGGCAAACTCGACAGTGAATTTGAGGGAGAAGCTTCGGACAGTGGCTGGTTTCGTGCATATTGCTAAACCTGTTGAATGTTTAATCATTCCGGGAGACTCCGGCGAGTTCCTACTTGGTAACGACTTGTTGCTTTCACTAGGAATCGACGTAGAGCGGCAAATTGACATGTTAGCAGTTCCGTTCGCAGCAGACACTGATGGTGATGAATTTGATGATGCAGATGAAAAGGCAGTGGATGGAGCGAAGGTTCAAGATGAAGAAGTTCGAGCAGAAGTGTTGACTTTAGTGGAAAAAGCGATCAGTGAGGGATTTCCTCGTGAATTCAAGAAGGAGTTAACACGCATTGCGTTGAGGTTTGATTTATGGAGGATACGTTTAGGTGCTGATCCACCCGCACGAGTGCCTCCCATACGAGTTCGCTTTAAGTCAGGTGCCAAACCGTACAGGTGCAACTCTCGGAAGTACCGCCAGAAGTTCGCCGTTTCTTAGACGATTTCAACACCAAACTGGTCGAACTAGGATGGGTCTACGAAAACAGAGAGAGTCGTTGGGCGTGCCCGGTGCTTCCAGTGCGGAAATCAAGCGGGGAATTTAGGCAGGCAGCCGATTACAAACCCGTGAATGCTTTGGTGGAAGCAATTGTCGGTATCATGCCCGACTTGCAGTCGGACTTGGAAGCAGTGAAAGGAGCTGAATTCTTTGGTCTGTTCGACTTCATCAAGGGTTATTGGCAGCTCGCGCTGGCTGAAGACTGTCAAGAGATGCTCTCATTCATGACCCACAACAAAGTCTACACACCGAAGCGAGTACCTCAAGGGTGCACGGACGCAGCACTGTTTTTTCAAGCTACAATTCAGAAGTGCTTGGAGGAGTTGTTGCAGCGGCACCTTTTAGTATGGATAGACGACTTGCTTTTGTTTGCCAACGATGTGCAGACATACGTGGAGAAATTGGAGAGGATGTTCGAGTTGCTAGATTTCTTCGGGTTCAAGCTAAGTGTTAAGAAATCGTGTTTGTTCAAGAAGGAAGTACGGTGGTGTGGTAAAATTATCACAGGCTCTGGGGTTCGACACGACCCCGAGCGTGTTCGTACGCTTCAACAACTACCGTACCCGAAGACTGCAGCTGTTCAACATTTTTTGTGCGCAACGAACTGGATGCGCGATAGTTTGCTGGACTACGCACGAACGACTCGTCCATTGCAAGACGCTTTCGACAAAGCGTTGGCGTGTGCAACGAAGCGAACGAAACGAGTGGCTGCTGGAATTGCCATCGCACTATCGGTGCACGAGCAAGAAGCGTACGATGCAGTGAAGGAACTCTTAGCTAACAGTGTAAAGCTTGTTTTTCCACGTGAAAACGCGACGATGTGCTTGATGAGCGACGCTAGCGACGTGGGGTGGAGTTTGATCGTCACTCAAGTAGTGGACTGGAGAGCAGACACGCTGGTATATGAACAATAGCACGAACTACTCGTTTGCCTGAGCGGAACTTTCACTGGAGCACAATGTCATTGGAGCATTATCAAGAAAGAGGCATATCCAATAGTGTGTGCGTGTGATAAGCTGAGTTATCTTCTTCTAAGACCTGGTGTCTTTAAGCTGTACTGCGATCATAGAAATTTGATTTACGTGTTCGCACCTGGAGATGAAGTGAAGAAACACATTCGGGGAAAGTTGTTGCACCGCCACGGAAACGAGTGCGTCGTAAACGAGCAGCGGCATATTTCCCGAGGTTGCCACAACTATCGGACAACGAGGCTTTCGTCCACAATCTACCTCGAACGGGGAAATGCGAGTCGAAGTTGACACTAACGTGGCATGGGCATATTCTACCCTCGGTAACATCTTCGCCCAATTGTCTCCATAATGAGAAATAACACATCGTAGACTGTCCTCCAGAGTTCTAATCTGCCGTTCACTTCGGCCATCGGCCTGGGCCCTTCTAGACACCGTCATTCGTTGTTTCACCTGCATGATCGTCATCAGCTCGCGCCAAAATTCACTCGTGAACCTTGGATCTCGGTCCGACACAGTTGACTCAGGCAGAGAGTAGTAGCGAACGACATGATCAAAAAACAACCTCGCTGTTGTCTTGGTGTCGACATCCTTGGTAGTGGGAATATAACATGGTCTGTTTGAGAGTCGACAGACAACCACATAAATTGCATCAAAACCTTCACTCGGTGGTAGCGCTGTAACAAAGTCCATAGTCACATGCTGCCAACAGTAATCTGGAACAGGAAACGACTGAAGCAATCCTTTGCGCCGCCGAGATCCAGACTTGTGCCGCACACAAGCTTCACGAGTTGAGATGTACTGCGCAATGTGCTCCCGCATTCCTGGCCACCAGAAATACTGACGCATCGCCACCATAACGGCACAAGATGCAGTAGATCCAGCGCGGAAACGAGTGCGTCGTAGACGAGCGACGGCACAACGAAGCAGCACGAGTTTAGGACTGCAACAACAACAGTCAATTCGTCCTTTGAACAACCCCGACTTCGAATGGCCTAGTCGTACTGAAATTGTGGAAGCGCAAGCTAGACACAACCATTTTCGGCCCACCGAAGCAATCGGAAATGCAGAGGACGGATGGACCGTCAATGAAAAACTGTGGGTACCAGAGCAAGAAGAAGGTCTCGTGCAGAGAATTTTGGTGGTAGCTCATTGTGGACACCAAGGAGATCGTGGCCGTGACGCAACAATGGAGTCGATTAAGCGATTTGTGCACCTGGTCCGCCTCAGAGCGCGGGTGGAACAATTCCTTGCGACTTGCCTATTGTGTCATCACGTCAAAGGTGCCAAAGTGATTCAAAGACCGTGGGGAGAGACATATCGTACAAATGAACGGAACGGTGCTCTCCACTGGGATTTTTTATCGTTGGGCGAAAAGTTTTGCGGGCGACCGCTATTTGCTAGTGTTGAAAGACGAAGCTACACATTTTTGTGAGTTGACACCATGCTCCAACCCAACGAGCACGGTGGCTGTTGAAGCCATCCTTGCATGGCACAGTCGCTACGGGATTCCACCACTGTGGATAAGCGACCAAGGCTCGCATTTCAAGAATGCCGTGGTGGCAGAAGTGTGTCGCCGTTTAAAGTCACGTCAAGATTTTACAGTGGCATATAGCCCGTGGATTAATGGTAGTTTTGAGCGTGCAAATCGTGACATTATCCAAGTGTTACGAGCTCTTTGTCTAGAATATGAGGTCGACACGCACGACTGGACCTGTTTCGTGCCAATACTTCAAGGAAATTTGAACCACGCTCCAGTTCCGTCACTAGGAAACCGAGCTCCTGTGGAATTGTTTTGTGGATTGCCTATGTCATCGCCTCTAGACTTCTGTATGGACTCGAAGCAGAGGAAGATACTTGCACTACCTGAGCAACCCGGCGATATCGAGCCATGGCTAGCCGCAATGAAGGAAAGTATCCGGGCTATGCACAAACCCATGGCTACAACCCGAGCTCAACAGACTGAGCGCAACATGAGAAGACACAATCATGCGAAGAATCCCAACTTCGATGTCGGTGATTACGTATTGAGGTCGAGGGTGGACCAGAAACACCAAGACAAACTACTAGTGACATGGATCGGTTCGTACCAAGTGACACGCGCAGATACTCACTCATTTGCGGTACGGCATCTCGTCACCGGTGAGGAGACAGATGTCCACGCTTCGATGTTGAAGTTTTACGCTGACAGTTCGTGGCAAATCACTGAGGAAATTCGAGAGCATGTGGCTGCACAAGGCCAGATTTTAGCAGTCGAGGAGCTACTCGACTATCAGTGGAATACATAGAAGAAGGACTATGACATCTTAGTGAACTGGAAAGGATTGGAAAGCATCGAGGACTGGTGGGAGTCATCCAAGACACTGGCTCACGACATCCCTCTGTTGTTGAAACAATTCGCCTCGGCGAAGGACGACGCTCATTTCCAAAACTATGTGGACAAAGTGAGCAAGGCGTAACTCATGACACGAACGTGACGTACGTGGCGTGATCAGATCGACGTGACAACATCGCGTCATTGAGGTCATATCGGTAATTTTCAGAAACCTGACAAATTTGACAGTTCGACAAATTTGACAATTGAGAATTGACAAAATTGTCACTGGAACATTTTGACAAGCAGGCCCGAGTGACTGGGCTAGGCTTGGAAGGGCGGTGTAATGGGCGGTTGAAGAGCAAACCAAACTCATTCACCGGAGCGATGCCGACCGACAGGCATCGCCAAGCTGGCAACGGACATGAGACTAGGACGTGAGATTAGGACATGAGACTAGGCAGGAAGCTAGATAGCAGAGAAGTTACGAAACCTCTCCAGGCGATAGCAGACCATCGCCAGGAGAGACTCACTTCGAGTTTTAACTCCAAACCATCAACAGAGCTTTGGTTTGCCCGGAAGCGCCAGCTTCCCTCGTAGTGTTCCGAAACCTACTACAGAGCTCGCCGTTTTGGACGAGGATGAAAGTCAGCGACGTCTGTCGAACCGTGTACAGCCCCAGTGTTGTGGCGGTTGTGATGAAGACCTGCATGGTCTCCCACGTGAGTCGAAAGTGGCGATCGAGCTGCTGCTCTCCGGAGCGTGCCTTCAGTAAGTTGATGAACGAGTAGGAGAAGGCAAAGAAGCAGAACGCGAGGTTAGTCAGGGCCTCGGGCGTCAGTGTTCCTGTTGCCAGTCCCAGGTAGTACAAGTCCGAGCTCGTGATGAGGTGGTACGCGATCTGGGCCAGGTAGAACACTTGCATTCGGCCATTTTGGCACCGGTACGCCCAGATCCGCGTGAGGAGGATACTACGCCGGTGCGACATCACTTGATAGAGACTTACGACTCCCATGACCAGTATTTGCGCTACGACCACGCCAGGAAGGACGCTGAGCGGTACTCGGTCGGCGTATCGATTGCGAAACACGTTCAGTGCCATCGCAAGTCGGTCTTATACTGAAGGGTCCACCTCCGCCACGAACTCCCAGAGCGAGTTGTAGTAATTGTGGACACAAACGTCTCGAGTCGAGCAGACAGGTAGATCGTCCGGTGCTTGAACCATAATGCCGTAGTTGACCCAGTGCTGGTTAACTGCACAGGTGTCTTCAATGTAAACGCCTGTCATATTCACTTCCCGAACACGACAACCGCCAAAGTACCCGTGGAACAAGGGCTGCAGAACCTTGTCGTAGTCTTCTGCTACTGCTGGAATCGTTCGAGAAACACTGGGTAGGCTGCTCGTGAAGCTGTACGGGAACCAGGCCCTGGAAAAAGTAATATCCGTGCAGTAATAATTGCAGTTTGACAATTCAATCATTTATTATGGGTTTGTCGCTAAACCAGTACAATTCAGCATTGATCCAGTAATATGTAATACAATATGTTAATATGAACTTTCACTGGTTGTCCGCTTTCACTCCCAACAACCATCCATTTTCGGAGCTTCTGCTGCGCTATCCGCTCCTACGACTTCGAACATCACGGGCCAGCAATTCTTTTAATCCAGAATGAAAGCCTTCCAGTTGGCTGGTTGAAGTGATACGCACAGGAGCTCCGCCTCCTTCGTTGTACACATTTGCATCAACGTGTAAATCTCCGCGCGCTATTTGTTTTATATTGCTGTCGACACACCCACTCCACTCTGCCGCCGAACAGCTCAGCTCCGTCATATCTATTTTACTGAGTACATCTCGTAGACGAGTCTCCATATCACTTGGTGATCTGAGCTCGCGGTTCACATCATACAGTGCCGTTTTCAACTGTTTGCACAACAACTTGCGAGTAGGCTTCGCCTTAACTTTCTCACTAAAGCGCGTAATTACGTGAAACGGGTCCTGCTTGACAGTCACTGAGTCCCCGTAGCTTTTTCCAATTAGCTTCCGCACTGCATTGGCATTATCACTAACAACGAAGCAATCACAATCGGCTGCAAACTGAGGTTTTACATCTAAAAGCAACTTCTCCGTCTCGTCATGATTCTCTGAGCGAGTTAAACGGCGACCAACGATTTGTCCAATTTCATTTTGCAACAAGAGCAACATCTTTGCGTCAACTAAGCTCTCGCGTTGGCCATGCGCACGACACAACCTTAACCGCTTACAAAACTTCACAGAGTGATCCATCCTCAGCACTTTTTTCACTGCAACCTGCTTCATCACTATCTCACACAGGGACCCATACAGCTCAGTCTCTTTCAGCCACACATCAGTTAGTGATCCACGAGAGAGCACCTTGTTCCGCGCGAGGTATATCGCCAACTATGGAGGTGTAGGAGCGAGATAGGTAGGGTTTTGATCGTGGTTTCGGTGCACTCCGTACGCAAACACCGCTAGCAAGTGATAGTATCGATTTTGCCGCCGCCGCTCCATGTGGGAAATTGTGCTTGCCAATCCATTTGGCGACATGATGCCCTCGTGAATGTGTTCCATCAACCTCCTAGAAATTCCAGTCTTCTTACAGCTAAAAAAGGAAGATGAATCATCACGTCCGCGTTGCACTCGGCATAACACGAGCTCAGAGTTGAAAAAGTTGTACAATTGTCCGAACTGCACTGGTACTTGACGTAGAGAACATCAAACTTGAACTCTACATCCTCCACAACCCGTTGCTTGTATTCTTTCACACGAGGAACGCATGTACAACCCGGAACGACACAGAATGGTTTTCCACTTCCATTCGTAATTTCAGGAATCCAAACAAGTCGTGGCCGAGTAAACAGAGAAACTAGGTTGGTGTCAGACAGTTCAGATTCAGGACAAGCCAGTTGAGGAGGAAACATCTTCTTTGTCATTGCTTGTTTCACTAAACGGCTTCGCTCCTTGGGCAGAATGGCATCGCCATCAGCGGCAGCGCTGTGCTTGAGGAACGCCATGCGTCTTTTCAAAGTGCGACTGACCGGAGATCGGACTTAGCATACCGGCTTATCGGAGATACTGGGGCCTGTCGGCCCCAGTATCCCCAATGAACCCGGTTCGTACCCAGTGCGGAGTTCCCTGGCCATGCTGAGGCCGGCGTACGAGCCTGGCGATGGCTGTACTCTTCCTGGAGCGCGATCTGAATCGCCTCCTCAAGGGTGCCACATTGCACTCGGAACAGCTGCGTGCGAGCGGGCCCCACCTGGAGGCCGTCCATGAACACCGTCACCTTGATGTGTTCATGGAGTGGGTTTCCCACTAGAGATACGGTAAGCTCACGCATCTCCTGGATGTACTCGTGCAGCTCACGCTTCCCTTGTTTACACGAGAGAAAGCGTGAGCGCTGGCGATACTCATAGTTCGCCGGGAGGAACGCGGCTCGAAGCTGTTCACACAGCTGAGCCCAGGATGCAAAGCATCCCGGCGTATCGCTTCGCGCGTGTACGCCCAACTCTTAGCACGACCGCTAAGGTTGGAGAGTGCGAACGCCACTCTGAGCCGTTCGCTCGAGATTAGAGCTGCGTCCATGGCGAGCTCTACCTCTCGAACCCAGAAGTGAAGGTTCTCACCTTCCTTCCCCTCATACGGGTTCACCTTTAGCCGCAACGGCTTAGGTTGGGTCGGCTTGGACTCGACCGCGGGAGCCTGAAAGGTTCCCCGGACATGTTCAATGAGTCCTCGCTCATACATGTCAAACGCGTTCACGCGTTCGACCTGCTCGGCCGGTGTTGACGCCACCAAGCTCTGCAGAGCTTCCATACCGAAGATGCCTGCCATCTTCCGAACGGACTCGAACTGCGAATCGTTCACATGAGGAAACTCATTCCGGTCCATGTTGACCAGAACGCTAGAGGTTCAGGTAGTCTACCCGCGTAGGCGTGGATTGACTACAAGTGCTACCAAGTGTGACGGGTCACATGGCACCTTGCGCTAGAGGAAGCTTGACTTCCGAGAGTATACAAACTCTCTGTGAACGGCAGTTCACGGGTCCCTGGCCAAAGGGGACGATTTACCAATAAGAGGGTAGATTTAAGACTGAGTGTATTTATAGGTGTTTCTAAATCCAACTACATACAAAATATAAGTCAATTATAGAGTTTCCTAGATGTTATCCTATTGGTTGGTTTTGAGGGCATGTACCCATGATGTGGATGACGTGGCTGTGGTGTGTCCACACCACAGGACCTCCACTTAGTGACAGGGCACTCTTCGTGGGGCCCCGTTACAGTCATGATCATCTTGCAAGTCGAGAAAAGACGCTCGACCGTGTTCGAGGTCGGCGGCACTAGCTTCGCCAGCGCTCTGTACCTGACGTTTGTCCGCGTCGACACACGTCGCTTCTTGCCCTCGCGCAAGATGGCGACGGCGTACTCGCAGCGCTTTCTTCTTCCTCTTGGTGCTCACTTGGTCTTCACCACCGCATCTTTCATCGTCCTCGCTGTCACTGGCCGCCTCAAAGCACTTGACCGCGCGTGCTTCGGCGGCGGTAAGGGTGTCGCCGTTGCCGATCTTCACGAGCGCAGACGCGAAGAGGGGGAGTGGACGATCTTGGCAGAGGCGCGGAGATGATCCGCCATTATCGGTAATCCGCCACCACGCTGCCAAATAGGAGACGCACATCAGCGACCGTGGTGCTCTCGTGCTGAAGCGTCTTGCACACGGTGTCGAGTTTTTCGAGGTCGGTGAGCAGCGCCACCAATTTTTTGTGGACCACACTACTGGGTACGTAGTCGTCGACAGCCTCGACCTGCCGAATAGCATCACAAATGCGTACGTAGCGGACGACCATATCGTAGGTTGACGACCAGCGAGTTGCATTCCGTTTGACAGGGTGCAGGTCCGTGAACTTCGCGAGGGTGGCAGCATTGTTGCAGTGCCTCAACTGAATCATCAGGTTGTTGAGAGCGGCAAGTTCAGCCTCGTAGTCGGCGAGGAAGCGGTTAACCGCCAGGTTGAACCTGTGGCTGGCGCAGCCAACCAGAGGGACGCCAAGGAGCGTAGCAATCTTCTGGTTGGTGCTGCAGTTGTCTCCCACCAAGAACGCCACCATACCGGTGGTCTTGTTTTACAGGTCGAGCACCGACCGGATCATCGTAATGTGCGCCTCGGCGGTCTGACTGCCTTCCTCTAGCGGAGAAAGAGAGAGCAGCCGCTCGCGCCGAGTTCCCATCGCCTCGTACACGCCGTACACTCCGACGTAATGCATTGATCCGTGGAACCAGCCGTCAAACATTAAGCCAAATGTTTTGCCTGTCTCCTTGCCGACGGCTGCTCCCACGTTCTTTGCCACCGTCTCCATGCACTGCTTCAAGGTCTTGGAGGAGATCGGTGACCACTTGATCATCGAGCGTGTGACCAGGCTGTCGACCTCGGTGACGGCATGTTGCGCTCGACGACCCACCGCATCCACTGGAAGCGGTGGTTCGTCTCCTGCGAAACGAAGCCAAAGCTCTCGGGAGCACGGCCTTCAGCCGCAGCCGCGTACATCTCCTCATACAGCGGGTGCTTGGTGGTGATGTGCGACATTAAGTTGGAGTAGCCGCTGCCGATCTGCTGCTTCCTTGTTGTGCCGCACTCCTTGCACACATAGCTGCCTGAGCTGAGGTCTTCGTAGAAGAACGCGCAGATTTCCTTGCTGTCGACCATCTTGGGTATTCAAAAGTGAGCGGAACTGGGGCTGCGCATTCTCGATATCCACATCGTCCAGCATAATCTTACTGTAGGAGCACGATACGGGAGAAATCCAGAGTTGGGTCATGTTGATCTAATTGCTGCATGCCGCTCATCAATATTATGTAGCCAAAACACGAAGGGGTTGCTCGCAACTTCTGCTGATCAAGAATTCGTCAATCAGCTCATGTCCAATCCGTTTAGGCCTCCCCAGTATCGATCTGCTACCCAGCTTGACTTCTCATTTCAGACGTGGCAAACAATCTTTCGGAGTGCCCGAGTACAAACTGAAGCCTTTGAAGCAAACCTCGCACGGTCCAGACAAACACTTCACAACTATCAAAGAGTTGCTGTTGAAAAATGCAACGGCACTCCAAACAGGAACTGTCGATCGCCGCGTATTCATGCACTCACTGCGCTTGGATGACGCAGAATGCGAAGGAGCGGTCGGTTTTTCCGCCGAGGAATACGAATTACTTCGGCAGCTTCGACGAGAGCAAAAATTACCTGGTCGTTCTTGGGCTGAATCGTTCTTGTCACGACCGTCATGTACAACCTTGTAGTGGCCACTAACATTAACTCGCAGCTAAAGTTACGGCGCCGCAGTATTCGTACAGTGGGAACTGCCCTGAAGACCACACAGCTTCAGGCTCACGCGGGATCTTCAAAGACCACATCACATTCCAGCGTGTTTCAATTCCGAGTGCAAACGGAAGAAGCTAACGCAGATCAGCTGTCGACGAGCGAGCAAAGTCTTCAAATTGATCTCTTCACCACCATTCGACAAGCCAACTACATATCAAAGTCGGAGAGGATCAAAGTCTTTTGCATGCTCCTCGATTTTGCTTCCTGTGTCTGCGATGGAATTCGGTCTTTCACTGATAAAGACATGAGAGCACGCTGGGAAGCAATCAAAAAAGCAAGTAGTGCTGGCAAGGCTTTGAAAATTAAAATCAAGTTGTTGCCTCGCGTGGAGAACAACACACCACGACCTCAATTGAATCCACTTCAGTCCCACCAAAGTCCTTCAGTTGCAAACTCCAATCCACCCGACACTGCAACCACTTCTTGCATCAGAAACTCCACTACCGAACCAACTCGAGAGTCTGCCACCCAGTCCACAGCCGGTTTACCACGTGAGACTTTGGACGCTGCCGAGGCGCCAGCTTCTCAACAACTGAGGATTACACCTTCGAGCTACGCGCCTCCTATACGAATTGCTGAGCAACAGCTCGAAGAGTTACGGCAGCTTTCGAATAGTTTACGTGGAGTCCGAGGAAAATGGCCGCGCATTTTGAGCGTATTCAACTCATATTATCCTGGCGTTGGGATGAATGAGGACACGTTGAGAATGCGTCTACGAAACACGAACGCATACTCGAAGACGACCCAACCACGCACTTACGTGGCTGCACCCGTTGCGGAAGTGCAGCAACCACAGAAGCGCAAAGCGACGGCGTGCAGCTCTTGCCAAGAAACGACGCAAGAAGTGCGGAGAGGATCCAAACTGCTTAAACAACACACGAGCACAGCAGAGTACGTTGATTAGATATTTCAACCCGACTGAATGAGAGCTCATCGTTCTTTGTAGCACCTTACCTGTTCTGCCCTCTGCACCACGGTTGATCCCTGACAAGCCGCCGAGCCACACCGCGCCCACAAGCAAATGCGTTTTGTGACTGTTCTCTCTGTTTTCAAAGATGAGCCACGTCGTGTACGCCACACCAAAAAGTTACGGGGGGTAACGGCCAGGAGGAGCTGGTCGTGTCGGTCAAGTCGGTCGTGCTGGTCGGATCGGTCTCGGGAGAAACCCCGGTATTACCAACCAACCACGAACCGGGCGAGTCCTAGCGGACCAGTTCCAATGGAACTCGGGTCCGCGGAGCAGCAGACACCCGCTGCTACGGCTGTGGCCAGCTGGGTCACATGAAGCGTGTCTGCCCCGCCGGAGGACAACCCAGGCGGTTGCCTCCTAGGCCTCTAGCGCTCAAGGGTCGCTGGCAAAAGCCGCGACCCCCGAGACCAGGGGAACGCAGGCGACCAGTAGGGGCGGGGCGCCCTACTGGGGAAGATCTAAGTCTTCATGAGCGGTGCGCGGGTGGCGCGCACCATGGAGACTTAGCCCCCGAGAGTCTGTGCACTCTCGAATCGGCGAAGGACAGCGGAGGGCTGCTTGTAGTACACGCAGGTGTACGAGGATACGGATTTCCGTTCCGTGTCCTAATTGACTCTGGGGCGTCAAAGAACTTTGCACGCCGCCAGACAGTTGCTCGCAACGGCAACAAGTTGGCCGATGCTCTGAGAGAGAGCAAAGGCAACGGGACAGTGTCAGTCAGACTGGCCGAAGGGAAGGTGATAACCATCCCTAAGATCCACATGAATCTTGCTGTGAAGTTCGAGGACTTCAACAGCTCGGTACAGTTCACTGTTCTTGAGATGGAGTCGTACGACTTGATCCTGGGCATGCCCTGGCTCGAGAAGCACGAGCCCTGGATAGACTGGCGCGGCAAAGCGATTGGCGCTAGCCGGCCTGCAGTGTCCGACAGAGCATTGGTGAGTCATGTTCCCACCTCTGTCAGGACCTGGGCCACCCGAAAGGCGCCGGGATGCCGAAGCATCCAGGGAGTACTTGGGAGTCGTCGATGTCTTGGACGACACCATGAAAATGGCTGCAGCAGGAGCTGCACCAGACCGAGCGCGGCAGTGCATTGCGGACAGCCCTCGGTCGCCACCGGAGCCAAGACCGGTGGCCGAAGCTTCGACGGTGTCGACGCTGACGAGCGTCGACCAAGTGGGTAACACAGTTCCACACACGGTCGCCCAGACCTTAACTGAAGAGGAAGACGCGGAAGACGCTTCCTGTGTGGGTAACACAGTTCCACACACGGTCGTCCAGACCTTAACTGAAGAGGAAGACGCAGAAGGCGCTTCCTGTGTGGGTAACAAAGTTTCACACGGAGTTGTGCATGCTCCCGATGTCCCTAGTGTGACATCACACGACGTGGGTAACGATGTTCCACGTCGCGGTCGCCGTCGACGACACCGCCGCCGCCGCCGCAAGTCGAGTCTGAACGCTGTTCAGACTGAAGTCGCTCTTAGCGACTCGGAGCCCAGGGCCCGGGCTCCTCAGACGCGACCGGTCGAAGAGTGTTATCACATCTTCGACGGCGTGACCGGTATGCCAGTCAAGGCAACAGGCATCCACTCGGAGCCACTGCCGGAGGTGTCAGAGTTGCTGAACCTCGAAGAGATGGCGGCAGAAGACTTTCTGGCCGATATCAAGGCTGGCAAGATCGCAGAGCTGGTTCTCCTTAAGCCGGAAACCACTCTGGAAGAGATGAACTCCTCCTCTGTCCTGGACGAGGACGTCCTCGAAGAGATGGGGAAGCGACGCGAAGCGCGCTTGGGTTCTGAGATTCTCAAGAACCCTAAGGATCCGGTGTATCCTTCGGTGAAGGAGTACGAGGACGTGGTGTCGAAGGACCCACCGTCACAACTCCCACCAGATCGAGAAGTTCGGCACGAGATTGATCTCGTGCCTGGCACAAAGTACTGTGTCACGAGGCAATGGCCTCTACCGCGCGAACAGTGCGAGGTCATTGATGCCTTCTTCGCCGCGAAGGCGAAGGCAGGCATGGTGCGGGAGTCGAAGTCCCCGCACTCGACGCCAACCTTCTGCGTTCGGAAGCCGAACGGGAAGTGGCGTCTGGTTCACGCTTACAACAAGCTGAACAGCGCTACGGTGCCGGCCCAGACACCAATCCCACGAAAGGATGTGTTGTTAAACAACATGGCCGGCTGCGAGCTGTACAGCGCTCTGGATCTGGTGGACGGATACTACCAGATCCTGATGCGTGAGAGCGACATCCCGCTCACCGCAGTGAGCACTCCAAGCGGTATGCTTTGGGAGTGGCTCGTCATGCCATAGGGTCTGTCCAATGCCCCAGCGACGTTCCATCGCTTGGTCACGCAGTTGTTCAGACCGCTCCGTGCGTTTGCACAGACGTACTTCGACGATATATTCGTCCATAGCCGTGCCGAGGATGGCAAGACGGCTATTGGAGGTGCACATCGAACACCTCCGTCGAGTACTGGAGGTCATGAGAGCCAACAAGCTCTATGCCAACATCGACAAGTGCGTCTTCGCGTCACCAGAGATCAAGGTTCTCGGTTGCTTCGTCAGCAACGACGGTGTTCGGGCCGACCCAGAGAAGGTCAAAGCCATCGCGGCTTGGCCCACGCCCAGATCCCAAAAGGATCTTCGGAAGTGGTTGGGCTTGGCCAACTACCTGCACAAGTACAGTGCGGGGTACGCGGGCCTGGCTAGACCCTTGTCAGACCTCCTGAAGAAGGACTCTGACTGGCACTGGGAGCGCCAACACCAGGATGCCTTTGATAGCATCAAGGCTAGCCTCCAGCAGGCGCCAGTCCTGGCACTGCCGGACGAGACGAAGCCGTTCAGCGTCGTCTGCGATGCCTCCGACTACGCCATCGGTTGTGCATTGCTGCAGAACGACGCGGACGGACACGAACGAGTCATCTCGTTCCAGTCCAGGCAGCTCAAGGCTGCCGAACGGAACTACCCCGTTCACGACAAGGAGCTCCTTGCCATGAAGTACGCCCTTGTGAAGTTCCGGGTGCATCTTCTGGGCTCTAGGCCCTTTGTGATCTATACCGACCACGCATCCCTGCGGACGGCGACCAACTCACCTCACTTATCGTGACCCGCGGTTCACCGCTGCGTTCTGGAAAACGTTGTTCCAATTGCTTGGAACTAAGCTGCACATGTCCACAGCTAACCATCCTCAGACGGACGGTCAGACTGAGCGCGTCAATCGTGTGCTCGAAGACACTCTGCGCAGTATCTGCGCGGGAGCGCCACGTACGTGGTCGGAGCAGCTCCCTGTTGTTGAGTTCGCACTCAACAACTCGGTGCTCGCGTCTACCGGGTTCACGCCGTTCTACCTGAACGGCTTTCGTAAACCCCGGGTGCCCCTCACTTTGCGTGGCGGCACCGACGACTCTATCTTAAGTGGGGGAGAGGCTCGGAAAGCCCTTTCCTCCCAGGTTGCTGAGTTGCAACCAGTTTCCTTGCGGAAACAAGTGGAGTCCTTCATGGACACACGGCTGAATGTCATCAGCAGGGTCCGCGACGCAATGGCGGCGGCCCAGGGCAAACAAAAGGAGTACTCAGACAAACATGGAAGAGGAAACTTAAATGTGTATAATGTGGGAGAGTTAGTCCTACTCGACACTAAGAACCTACCGCTTGACGCTGTCAGCTCTGTCGGCAGCAACAAGCTGAAGCATCACTTCATTGACCCGTTCACGGTCCTGGCGAGGCATGGTGCAGCGTACACCATCGACCTGCCTAAGTCCATGAAGACGCACCCGACGTTTTACGTGGGGCGTCTCAAGCGGTATCACGATCCGCAGGGGCCGACTGCTCCCCAGGCGATCCATCCTCTTCGCGAGGAGGAGGTGCCAGCTCCTGAAAGCGAGAAGGAGGCTCGGGCGCCGACGAACGACCCTGTCCGTAAGCCCAAGATTGGGAAACGGAAGACTCACGGCTCGAGTCATAAGCCGAAGGGGTCCCATACGCGGCTGGATAAGCCTGGTACGCGCTGTAGCCGTACGACGTCGCAAACGCAGGAGCGTGCGACTGGGCGTACACCGGACCATGCGGTGGAGCGTACGCCGGACCAGACGCGGATGCGCATACGTCTGCACTCCCGGCCGTCTCTCCAGATCCCCAACAGCCATTTGCAGCTGCTGGATCCGGCGATAGGCTTCGTCCATATCGGACGAATGGGCCCGACGGTCCACTCGATCCTGGAGCGCCGAGACGTTCCGGCCCAGCTGGGCCAGGCGGTCCTCAAGTCGAGCGAGGACCCCACGACTCCCAGACTCGGCGGCAGCAGCACCGCCAGTCCCGAGACCCAACGTGATCTCAAGGACAAGGACACGTTGTCGGAGGCGAGACACCTCTTCGTTCTCCGACGGAGGAACGGGCGGAGCACTTGGGCGAGAGGAGCGCCGCAGCGACGGGCTCCTCAGAGGTTCCTCGTACTCGTATTCGTACGAGGGCACCTCCTCCGCTTTTGGATCGGAACGGAGAGACCCACTTCCACGTGGAACGAGTCGTCCGGGAGCGACGCCTCCGTGGTCAACGCCAACTCCTTGTGAAGTGGCGAGGCTACCCGGACTCCGAGAACTCGTGGGAGCCGATTGAACGGCTCCAGGCAGACTGCCCAAAGGCTGTCGCGATCTGGGAACAGAAGCGACGGCCGGTTCGTAAGTAGTTCGGGGTTTCTTACCCGAACGCAGTACGGGCGTGGCCGCAAACAGCCCGTACCCGCGCTCATCATGAGCGCTTGAAGCCCTGCGCTTCTGGAACTCCTTTGGCAGCAAGCGTTTGCTGACCAAATGAGCGAACTCAATTCGAGATCGCGCTGGTCCAAGATGGAGGACAGCGTGCGTTCGTCCTTGAGCCCTCGAAGGTGCTCTTGTGAGTAGCCGCGGGAGGCTACCCACTGCCAGAAGAGATCCTCACTGGCAAGCCAAGTGGTGCACACCTCGGGTTGGACCCAATGATAACCCCAGACCGGAAAGAGGCCCCCACGGTTCTCGGGCTTCTTTCGGCGGGTCGTGAAATCCTTCAAAGGGATTCGGTGTTGTGCAAGGAGCACACACCTGACCGCCTCGATATTCTCGGTGAACAAGGCGACCTTCTGTACCAAGGCGCGTTCGTACGCGCCCTTGGAAGTGTGACCACCAATGAGTCCACGAGGAGCAACGAGTTGCTCCAAGTAAAGATCGGCCCCAGAGCCCTCCTCGGGTGGCCAGTATGACTGCGAGTAGGTGCCCCCGTCACCTACGGGTGCGGCACCGGGTGCCCTTGTACTCGCCGGGCAGCTTGGAAATCTTCCTGCTGCCGATCGAGATCGTTAGAGATCTCTTGGGGCTCGTAGACAGCACCCTCCTCCTCGTCAGACGAATTGAAGAGGTCGCGGTAGAGCCCTCCAGTCTCCATTGCCTCGCGGCGTGGAGACCTTGAAGCATTGCACTTCTTCGCGCGTTTGGCCTCCTCCGCTGAGGCCTTAGCGGCTTGAGCCCGCTCTACACCTTCGGCAAGCGAAAGGTTCTTCGCTGGCGAACGAGGTTTCTCTTCCTCGTCGCCGCCTGCCGCAGGCGAACCTCTGGCCTCGTCGGCCGGGCTCTGTGGACGCTCCGGCGTCCTGTTCTCGTGACCATCGTGGTCACTAGCGGGCGAACGCATGACGTCGTCGCTGTGCTCGCTGGGCAGGGGTGTTTGACCACCCTCGGAGTTCTCGGATAGCCCCAGGAACTCCTTCAGAGCCCTATCGTCACCGGGCTCCGGACTGTCGTCCCGGTGGACGAAGCGCGGGTTGGGTCGATCGTCCGGAGGGACATCCGGCGACCGACTGCGACGCGAGCTCGCGCTCGCGCTCGTTGGCACGTCACCACGAGAGGTGACTGCCTCAGAGGCCGCATCGTCGGCCTCCTTCTTGAGGGACGAGCCTTTGCCGCGAGGCTTAGTGCTCTTAGCCCGCTGCTTCGCAGCAGCAGGCTTAGCGCGCGCTTTCGCGCCGCGAGATGCTCCAGAACGGGGCATGCTCGCAGAGGTCGACGTGGAGACCAAGAAGAAGAGCGCTGTGTCGCTCACGGGCTCTAACGAGAATGAGCCGCCGCGCGGTTCGCCGCCGCGGCAAGTCGATATCAATCGACGAAGAGTGAAAGAGTGTGACTCGCTTTCACTCGTCCTGATTGGTCGGTAAACCGAACCTAAGTGGGGGGGATGTAACGGGGTCCCACGAAGAGTGCCCTGTCACTAAGTGGAGGTCCTGTGGTGTGGACACACCACAGCCACGTCATCCACATCATGGGTACATGGCCCAAAACCAACCAATAGGATAACATCTAGGAAACTCTATAGGTGAGTTATATTTTGTATGTAGTAGGATTTAGAAACACCTATAAATACACTCAGTCTTAAATCTACCCTCTTATTGGTAAATCGTCCCCAGGGACCCGTGAACTGCCGTTCACAGAGAGTTTGTATACTCTCGGAAGTCAAGCTTCCTCTAGCGCAAGGTGCCGTGTGTGACCCGTCACAATGACGCCACAGCGCAGCTGCATGCTGCCGGCGAACTTCGAAATGATCGCCTTCTTGCGCGTGAACCGAGACATGTGGAACGCGACGTGCAAGACGAGTAGGTGACACGTTCATGTGCCGACTGCAATACATTGATATTGAACCAGTCATTGATTATTGACCTCATCTGCTATTGCACTTATTACTACTGCTGGTTGTTTTCCTCCAGTTCCGTTTTTTACTGTATTGTCCGAGGCCTGATGGGAACAGCTTCAAAATGTCCGGCACGACAGCAAGTAGATCAATACCGTTCGTTGCCAACGCAAGTTTGGAGCCGACGAGCCCGGAACTCGACACGTTCGGCCGGCACTCGGTTTGCTCAGGGAAAATCGTAAAGTCTGCAACTGAGACGGCCGAGAAGTCCGTGCTTGCAGCGGCCGTGGGGAACTTGAAGAGTCTCAAATGGGCTTCGAAAACCCAGTCCGCGGGGCACTTGACAACCGTCTTGACCGCGGTCTCCACCTCCAGCAGTACGTGCGGCATCACCGACAGATTGAGCGTGCTCACGGTGTCCACCACCATTTGCGGTTTGCCTTTGAACGTCGTAACGGGCGATCCCCACTCATCCACACCGCTCATACACACGGTACCGTCCGTCTCCAGTGCGTCCGCGAACGCGAGTGCGGCCGAGCTCAGCCGATCGTAGTTGGTAAACTCCATCAGCAGGTTCTCGAACAGCGGCTTGCTCATGAGCGCGTCGTGTCCGAAGTACGACATTTGCAGGAAGGCGTTGCGGCACCCAATCCGGCAGTCAATGCACCCGCCCACCATCACGGCGTCCTGAGCACTGAAGGCGAAGTAGCTGTCTTCCGGTCCGATGAACATTCTACCCGACGTGGGGTATTTACTCATCCCGAAGACCATCAACAGCATCAACGGAGCTACAAACACCCGACCAAGGACAGCGACGAAAGCCAACAACGTCCCGAACGTGGCACGCGACCGCCGCGCGTGGATTGCATCGCGGTGCTTGGCGCTGAAATCGGCCAACGGCGCCACGGGGGTCACCATTCACGTGTCTGCCACGTCGGGACGTGTCGGGGGCTATCGAAAAAGCACCGACACAGCATGCACTCGGGTCGGTGCTTAGTCCACAGGCCGTTCGACTCGAAACTCGAGCGCTGTAGAAACCGGGGCTTAATCAAACTTGTTGGTCGAGTCGCAGCCTTGCGCTTCATCAAAAAGCGGTTGCGGCTGATCTCAAGCGAGTGTCGACACCTTCCAGCTGATGGAAGTGAAGTGGGTCACTTCACCCCCAAGCGATCAGCTTCAATTTCAAGTTGAGATCGCTCTGGTGCCTATCGGGAGTATACACTCGCAGATGGAGACCAGTTACATAAGAACTTCTTATGCAGGCACCGCGGCGGGGTATCGCTCGCTACGCCTGACTCGTTGCGACAGCGGAGACCGAAGCGCAGAGCGAGGCACCGTTGCTTACCGAGGCGAGATAGCCTCGACTCCGCAACAAACGGGGCGCCGGCTTGGTGCGCCGAGGTCACGGCGCTCGTGATGA
The DNA here is from genome assembly GCA_032158285.1 of Phytophthora sansomeana. Taxonomy (NCBI): domain Eukaryota; phylum Oomycota; class Peronosporomycetes; order Peronosporales; family Peronosporaceae; genus Phytophthora; species Phytophthora sansomeana. The sequence continues at coordinate 76,576 of JAPDHH010000034.1, read as the reverse complement.
TGTTGGCCGTCTCCGATCCGTTGGTTGGTACCATCCTGAGATCCTGTCTGTCCTCGCCGAACGGACCGCGGACCTCATCCTCTTCACGGCAGCACGATCGGACGTCGCTGCGCTCGGTGGGAATGCTGCTGCCACAGCGGAGAGCGCGATGGTAATGCATGCCGATATGCACAGTGCAGGCTGGTGTTCATCGGCCCGAATGGACAGGCAACCTCGGCATTGTTGTTGACTCAGCTTGCATGAGTCAGGCCCGCGCACATCGCTGTGGCCGCATCCCCTCGCCCCGCCATCCGTCGACAAGGAAACCCGAGCTTGCTTTAGAAGTTCCTGCACCTCGGTCGCCAACGCAGGAAGCGAAAGTCTCGTGTCTGGAACGGAAGGTGCCATATTATGCCGCGGCACCGCCCGTCGTGCGCCTGTGTCTGAACGAGCCTCTCCTCGGTTGCCGTGTTGTCAAGCGATCGCGAATCGCCCGCTTTGCTGAATCGGTGGATAGGCGGAGGCTAGGCCTGCTTTGTCGTTTGCACTTGTCAACACTTGCTTGTTATCGGCGAAATGTGGCAGGCAGGTGTTGAAAGGTGAGTCAGGCTCGAGCGCAAGATGGGGACTAGATATCTGCTAGCAGTTTAGGGCTCCGCGCAGTGTGCAGCGCTCGGAGAAACAAACTCGCACGGCACGAAACCAAGGTTCACGCGGGTGGTTCGGTGTCCGTAAACTCGCTGTGGCCCGCGACTGCCAAGTTTCTGTAAGAGGCAGAAAAGTAGACACGTTCGTGGCAAGCTCTTCATCTTCACGATCGACTCGATCGTGTGGCAATCGGACCCCAAGCAGAAGAGGGAAGCGGGGCCGAACAGAGCCACGTCCAAAGGTTGCTCCCCGATCCTCGTCGCCACATCCGCAAAAGGCAAAGCCCATTGATCTGGCCGACCTTTGCACGTTGGACGTGGCGACGCCCTTGCCTGCCCTATTGTAGGCGGCGTGTTTTAATTGAAGACCGTTTGCAGGCAAGCCCGACGGGGCCGATGCAAGCACAGATGCATCAAGATGAGACTTTCATGGTTGAAGGCAGAGCGTAAGCTGGATGCGAGCGCTCTCGGCATGATCGACACCGCCGACAAGCGATCGCGTTAAGCACCCAAGTCTTCCACGTCGACGCAATGCGTCCGACGCGAAAGGTGTTTGAATGACGACCAGCTAGACAACATCGTCCTCTTGGGGTCGACGGTTCGTCAGCGGCTTGGACAAGTGCCCTAGGTCGTGTCAAACCTGTCAGCGCGTAAGTGCCTAGTGCAAGCTGTTTTCTTGGCAACCTCACCTCCGTTTCACGTCCCAGGTGGCCGGTCTCGAGAGGCACCAGTCTCGTTGGCACGCAGACTGCAGAGAGCTCCCCTCTCACTCTCGCTTGCGAGTCTTTCGGTGCATTCGTGACATAATCTGAGCCACCCACACAGCAGTTGTTCGAGCCTCAGCCGCCCCCCTCCTTTGAAAATCACTTCTGAATCGGCTCCAGAGCTACCAAGCGTGTCTTTGCGGGTTGTCCTAGCAGCTACGTCTTCGGTCTCATCAATCTCCTCCATGGTGGTGCCGGACACGTCGCTGGCATATCAGACACCGTCCTCCCCGTTCCGAGCTCTTCCGGTCGCCAAGCCCTTCCAGACGTATTTCGTCGGACCCACGGTATCCTCCCCCGCGTTCCGGCTCCCGAGTATCACCATGATGCACCGAGACGACGTCACCGAAGAAAACTCAAGCACCCCCGCCAACCAGGACACTAGACACAAGGCCGCGCTCTCCTTCATCCTGTCGTCTTCAGACTCCGAGTCCGAGACGGACGAGCTCAGGAACATGAAGCGCGACTCGCTGAGCGGACCGACCGTCGCCAAACGCCGACGCAGCGTCACCTCGACGACGGTGTCACCTATAGCTTCGACCTCGCCGTCGGCGTCAAAGCCAGCGGCCCCGAAGAAGGGCAGCAAGTTTTGCACCGTTGAGGGGTGCACTAGTCGTGCCAAGCACGCCAAGCGCTGCTGGAAGCACGGTGGTTGGGTCCGGTGCAAAGTGCCGGATTGCAACAACCGCGCCAAGTCCAAGGGCGTGTGCTGGTCGCATGGTGGGGGCACCGTGTGCTCGTTCGAGAGCTGCGATACCATCGCCGTCTCGAACGGTTTCTGCTGGGCCCACGGCGGCGGCAAGCGCTGCCAAGTCGCCAACTGCTCCAAGCCTGCGTACGAACGCACGCAGAACTACTGCCAGACGCATTATGAGGCGTTCGCTGGATTCGAGAGCAAGACCAGCTAGATAGAGCCATGAATATTGAGGTAGCGTTAGATAGTATATGTACAACCAAGAAAGCAAGGCCATGCAGCCTTTTATTCACTGCCCAAACTGGATTGTTGCTCATTTTCGACCTCTTCCAATTCTCCATGATCGAATTTGCAAGAACCATGGTTCATATCTACGGTGGTGGCCAACACATGCCCTCCCCGATGAGTCAACACCTGCTTCGCGTCGAACTGAGCTACAGCCTTATCCTCACCACCATTCGCTGTTGGTGCTCAACATGTTAGTGCTGTGTATGTCCCTACAAGGAACGCGTTCCTCCTCAAGCTCGGCTAGCTGGAATAGCTGCCCGTACGTTACCGGACGTGCTGTCCGAAGCTGCGCTGTGGACGTCGCAACGCGGTCATTCTCCTGCAGCGGCTGCAGCATTAGCAACTTTTACTGTCACCTCGTCCGGAGGCACCTGCAGAAAGCAGCAGACACGCATTTGTTACTACATGTACTTGCCTTCGTGGTGATGGAGCTGGAGTGATCGACTAATGCACCGCCACTGCACAATGGACTCTTGGAGACGCTCCTCGGGACCACCTGCATTGCAAAAACGACAAGTTCCATGTGCATGTAACGTGCTTGGCGCGGCGCAGCATTGCCAAGCCGAACACGACGCCTCAAGGCAAGCAGATCTCGCGATGTGTCCGTCGAGAACACCCCCTTCCGACCGCATTCTCCTCGCGTTGGTGTTGCGTCATCTCCGAGGCAAGTCCATGTCGGTGCAGCTCCGTCGGGATCGCACAACGAGCGGCGAAGCAGAAACTGCAACAACCACCGCAGGGTGACAAATCCATCTGCGCCACAGAAAGCGAGGCATCTCGGCTGCTTCGAGTTGACGACGAAGCGACTGCCGGCAGCAATCGCACTCGGGCGCAGACACACCATCGCGGCACTCGCGCCTTGGCGTCGCGTTGAAAAAAGGCAAGGACCCCACCATATTTACGCTGAGTCACCGTAATCTCCGCGTGAAAGCGGCACCTCTACATGGCGCTCAAGCTGCTCCCAATCGCTAGTTGCATCTCGACAAGAACGAGCTCCTTGATTCAAGGCATCTGCGCCCGATTCCATCTGCAAGACGAGTTGGAAAACTGCTCCAAAGTCTCCGCTGCCAACGTGGCGACGGCGGTGCTTGTCATTGCCGAATCAGTCGGTGAAGTGAGTCAACGAATTCGTCCCAAGCACCACGCTGTGCGTGGCCTTGCATCGAAAGCTCAGCTCATCAACAACGCGCTCGCCACCGAAACCTTATTCCGACTGTCCCTCGGTGGACGATGGCTTGACGCTTGCACGACCTGCTGTCGTCTCGGAACGGTTCGTCGACGGCTGTGTCGCTAGTCAAGTGGAGGCTCCGAGCGAGCTTGGGCTCGGCGTTCGCATTAACAAACGAGCTCGAGCGATTTGTTTTGGCAGCTTCACTAAGCAAGCACAGCGCGTTGAATTGGATAGGCCAAGGGAAGGTCCGACGGCCGACGCGTGCACGCTGCAGTCATCGTTTCACTTGCATTGAGGTGCTCCATACATGTACATACGTGAGTCAGGCTGCGACTTGGAGGCGACAAGACGTCGAGTCCACCAGCTGCAGCGTTCTTGGCGATAGAGAAAGACTTTACGCGCGGCAGATACCGGGCGAACACAGGTTGCGTCTGTAGTGGCTGTCATTGAAGTGAGCCCGACAATTCGTCAGTCCATCAGCAGGCTGCCACAGCAAGATGTCGGATGCTGCGTAGTGCTGCCTTCGCTGGCCAGCAGGTTGAAGCTGACGGAACTCAGCAGTCCAAAGCAGACGGCAAGCTTCAGTTAAGCAAACAAGCGTGGCGGCGGAGTGCGTCATGTTGAAGCGGACCCCACAGCAGATTACGAGCACGAGTCAAGTGCTGCCGGTCCACAAAATGACTGCTTCAACGCCTACTTGCGCTACAATGGGACTCGGGCCACTGACTGGCAGCTGATCCGTCTAGCGATTTGGTCGTAAACCGCGGCGCAACGACAGTCTTCGATATCGGATGGGAACGCAGAGAACCGGCCTGGTGTTTGCGCTACAAAGTTGCGAGCTACGAGTGGATAGGAGGACCTATAAACAAGGAATTCGATTGCCAGAGTGCACTGGGAAGAGCAGCAAGATACTCGTCGAGAGCTGTTGAATACATCCTATCAAGCGCAGTGTCGAACCAAGCGAATTGGCTCGCTCCCATCTGAACCGAGTTCACCTATCGGTCTCTGCCCGGCGAACTAGTTGTTCGGACGCTTGCGAGCTCAGTCATCGAGCAGCGGCTTCGTCGCTTCTTTTGTCCTCCAACATATTGAAGGCAAAGCCTCAACTTGCAGCCGGTCGTGATATCGGAAGAAAATGGCGATGGATGTAAGCAAAGATACTCCTACGATTTGGCTTGAAGGGTTTGAAAGACAGCATCGTACATTTCCATGAAAATATCATAATGGAAACTCGAAAACTAATTTTCGTACTCTTGATAGCAGCGGCAGTGTAGTATGTCGTGACGGCAATGGAAGTGCCTGACCTTACCACGTGGCCAATTCACGATGGCAGACGCTGACTTGGTCGTCGCCTTCTCGAGAGTCCTTCACAGCGGGATCTGAGCAAATGTTGGCTTGCCTCAACCCCACTGACAACCTGTCGACGTCTTTCGAGCCAAGTGCCTCCGCCCCGAGACGGGCATCACGCGTGAGTGCTTGCAAGCTGTTTTCTTGGCACGTCGTGGTTTCCCTGGCAGGGCTCGCTTGCGGGCAGCACCTGTCGCCGGGTAGGTGTCTGCCAACCGTATCCCTTTCTACTTCAGCGCTTTCGGTGCATTCCCCGCGTAGGTCCTTTCACGCCCATCCGTCACTTGTCAAGTCTCGGTTGTGGTCACTTTCCGATTTGAGCTCGTGCGAGCAAACGGTGTATACTGTACAATCCCAGCCGACCCACGAGAAGCGATCGCCCTTCGTTTTTCTGCAAGAGAGAACGCTGGCCTATCCGTCCCTGTCGTAGGCATCACAAGATCGAGCAGCCCCTCTCTTGTCGCGATGGATGTGCGCGACAAGCTAACGTTGGCGTACCCGCAGACAACCTTGAGCGCCCCAAGTAGAGTCATCACTCCCAATGCTGTTGTCGGTCCATTCCGGAATTTCGCTGCTGGGCCCACCGTGTCTCCAGCTTCACGGGTTACCACCAATTCGGTCATGCAGCAGCAGCAGGTCTCCGAAAACTCCAATACCTTCACCAACACCTACGAGGACGCCAAAGACAAAGGTGCACTCTCCTTCATCCTTTCGTCCTCCGACTCGGAATCTGAGACGGACGAGTCCAGGGATCATGGATCCATTACGGGCACCTCAGTGGTCACACGCAAGCGAACGGCAGTGCTTTCAACTTCTGACGTCGCCGCCCCCGCTCGGAAGGGGAGTAAATTCTGCACCGTCGAGGGGTGTACCAGTCGTGCCAAGCACGCCAAGCGTTGTTGGAAGCATGGTGGATCAGTGAAATGCAAGGTGCCCGACTGTATCAACCGTGCCAAGTCCAAGGGCGTGTGCTGGTCGCACGGTGGCGGCACCGTGTGCTCGTTCGAGAGCTGCGATACCATCGCAGTGTCGAACGGATTCTGTTGGGCTCACGGTGGTGGTAAACGCTGCCAGGTGGCCAACTGCTCCAAGCCGGCGTATGAACGCACGCAGAATTACTGCCAGACCCACTACGAAGAGCTGGGTGCGGCTGGAGCGGGACCAAGCTAAGTGTTCAAGTGTTGTCGTTAGAAAAATTATAAACTGCATTCAAAGATTGACGTTTGACGTTTCCTAAAACTTGTCGAGCTACGAATTACCCCCCTCATTGACTGATCAACGCGAGAAGAAGTGTTGGCGCTTAAGAGGGTGAGGAGGCACCGCGTTCTATAGTGTTTGTTAATCAGGAGTTTTGCCTATGGTACATGTGGAGCACTTCCAAGGCCACGTGTGAGCAAGAATATATCGTTTCGATGGGAAAGTCCTCACGTCGTTGTCACAGCCATCGCCACCGAAATACACTGTACGGAGATCGACATCACCAAGCTACAGCAGGGACTGAAAGGAACACAAGAATTCAACGTGCAACCAGAGCCAGCCAAATCTGTAATAACACACCGAGACGGACACTCCAAGACCCTGCGCAAGTACACGACAATGATGTCGCTCTCACCGCATACATCCGATGAATTCGATCGGGTTCAGAGTAGTGGAACATCCGGTCGACAAGCAGGAAACGATTTCACCTTTCTCTGCATTAGGCGTGGTAAGGTTAGCATTTGTATTGTCTTAGCAACAATGATAATGCACTCATTCGCAATCACACCAGCTTTTAATTAAATCAGAGAAATGAAGACATCGAACGTGTAGATGGTTCGATAGGCGCCAAGTATCATCGATAACCGAGGTCTTGACTTATCTATGGTTGGTGGAGAACATGGTGACTGAAGGAAACCACGAAGGCCAGCAGATTGGTAAATGAGCTAATCTTCATCTACGTGTGATGCAAGTGCCACGAACAAGAGTTGAAATGTGATGCTGACAGATGCCGATGAATACAATTTTTGGCTGGCAATCTTCAACGGCAAGTTATCAACGGCAACTGTCTGTAGCCAACTGTTCCTTTTAGACCAATCCCGTCGGGTCCTGCTCTGATTGGCTGAAATGCATATCCGCGTGTCTCAGTGCAAGATCTCGATCTTCGGTTTTTCCCTCCAACCAAACGACTTGCGTTCACTATAGGTCGGTCGAGGCGTAGTCCAAATCGACAAGAGCACGAAGGAAACAGGGAAGACAGTTCGTTTGGGGTTCTATCTACCAATATTAAGCACTGGACGGCCAGGCCCGCGACGGACAGAGGGCTGGCGGACGCAGCGCTAGTGAGGCGCGAGGAGAGGAGGCCAACAAATAACTGCGGCCTCTCGGTCTCCCCGTCCTCCGCTGCGTCCACATCTTCTTCGACCCCCTGGACACCGCCGAGAGCCCAGCTTAGCTAGCTCGCCTAAGGCTTGCCTGCTCGGCGGGGAAGTTACTCCACGTCCTGCACGTTCATGTCGCCCTGGTTGGCGTCGGCGTTGTCGGGCTCCTGGTCCGACGTCCAGAGCGTGAGGTTGTCGCGCAGCAGCTGCATGATCAACGTGCTATCCTTGTAGCTCTCCTCCGAGAGCGTGTCCAGCTCGGCGATGGCGTCGTCGAAGGCCTGTTTGGCCAGGTTGCACGCGCGGTCGGGCGAGTTGAGGATCTCGTAGTAGAAGACCGAGAAGTTGAGCGCCAGACCCAGACGGATGGGGTGCGTGGGGGGCAGCTCGGCCATGGCGATGGTCGACGCCTGCTTGTAGCTCTCCAGTGCCTTGTCCGACGACTCCTTGCGCTCGTCGTCCACCTGGAACTCGGCCAGGTAGCGGTGGTAGTCGCCCTTCATCTTGTAGTAGAAGACCTTGCCCTCCTCGCTCGACGAGTTGGGGATCAGGTTGTTCTCAATGATAGTCAGGATGTCGTTACAAATGTCCACGAGCTCGCCCTCGATCTTCTGGCGGTACGCCTTGATGTGCTCGCTGCGCTCCGAGTCGCCCTTGTTCTCGATGGACGAGATGACGCGCCACGACGCGCGGCGCGAGCCGATCACGTTCTTGTAAGCCACCGACAGCAGGTTGCGCTCCTCCACCGTGAGCTCCACGTTGTGGTTGTTGGCCACGGCCTTCATGTGGTCCACCATCTCGTCGTAGCGCTCGGCCTGCTCAGCCAGCTTGGCGAGGAACACAAGGGAGTCGCGGTCCATGGTTGTCTAGAGAAGAGGAAGGGTGAGAGAGCTGACGCTTGCGCTTGAGCTTGGAAATCGGATACTGGCGACAGCAAAGGGGGGCGCGAGCCGGCCGCGCCAGGAGCAACGGGCGGGGTGAACGGCGCCGAAAGCATACAAAAATCGAGACAAACCAGGAGTGAAGGTCCGCGCGACGTCGGCCGCGAAATTTGGCGGAAATGGCCGCAGCTGCAACGCCCGTCGCACTTAGAAGGGAGAACCCGACTTTCGGCCAATCGCCGCGCGCCGAGCCAGTTGTGGCGTCGCGGAGGCTTGCAACCCCACAGCGGGCGACGCGACACCAGGCACGCAACACCGGGACCGCGCTTGAGATAACCGCTCGGCTGGCGCTGCTGCAAGCCAGGCCGCTTTCGATGGAGCAAGGCGGCGCACCCGTCCAGGAATCAGGGCGAAACCACTGCCAAAGATAGCGGCGACCAAGTTCGCGTATGTCATTGGTCAAAACTCCCTCTTTTCAGCCAATCGCCAAGCGTTAAACAGCGAACTGAAGCTGCAAGGCAACCTTCAGTTTGGCATGCATTTTGCTGCGGAAGGGCGATGCGAAAGCCTCGAGAGCGACTCCTCTGCAGTGATCTCGGCGCTGTGCTATTTTCTCCTGGCAGCTGGCGGGTGTTTACTAGCGCAGCACGCCGATGAAAAAGTTGAGCTTGTCTTGCTCCGCTTGTCTTGCTCTGTTGAAAGCTGTAGACCAGGTCTCCTAGACCCGCAGACTCGCAGTGCTCACTCCTGAGGTTTCAAAAGGCAACTTCAACTTGCACGCTGAAGAAACATGATCTGGGGGATGAGAGCTCCGCTTACGGCGGACACTCTGGCTGCGGTGCTGCGTCCGCCGTGGTCGCCGTTGACAGTCGCGGACTGGCTCTCCAACTCCCAGCCGCTCGAGTGTCTCCATAGTGGTCTCTACTCCGCTGTCGGAGTGTGAACTGTAATAGCCAGCCGAGCTCTTTCAGCAGTCTGGCCTCGCGTAGTAGACAGGACGTCGGCACACAGAGCCTATCCGAGCAGCTCCACTAGGAAAAGGAGCAGTCAGTCCGCCATGGGGAGCGCGCTGTCGATGCAAAAGTTCCTGGCCACGCCGCTGGCGGCGCAGTGGAAGTTCCCGTTCGTGGTGAACCCGCGCTTCTGCCGGCGCCGCGTGACGACGCTCGAGCTGTCGGACAACTTCTGGACGCACGCCATCGACATCAACGGCTTCGCGGTGCGCGAGGTGGACTCGGGGCGCGCGCTGTTCCGCGTCATGCCCGCGATCGACGGAGAGGTCTCAGACGGACGCACCAAGTGGCTCGTGGACGAGTACGGCATCCCCGTGGCTCACTTGACGCACCGAGACCACGCGTCGGCCGCCGCCTACGACGTGTGTCTGGGCAAGCGCCGACAGCCGCAGCCCAAGGTGCTCACGACGCTCCAGATCAAGTTTGTGCCGGGCAGAGGCGAGCCGCTGGTCGCCGAGGTGGACGACCCGCACACAGGCGGCAAAAGCCGCATCGGGTGCCACGGAATGTGGAGACAACGCGCTGCAGTGCTGTACCTGGAGCGAGGACGAGGAGGCCGAAGGGAACCAATTGCCAAAGTCTATCGCCCAGCCAGCAGCTGCATGACAGCGTTCGGAGGCAATTCGTACCACGTCGAGACGGCCATCGGAGTGGACATGGCGCTCGTGCTGCTCATCTGCGCGGCGATGGACGACGCCAGCGTGCATTTCCACAAAGCACATCGACATCCTCTGCTCGGGACGTCCGGCATTCAGTAGATATTAACGCAAACTGCAGCGTACGGAATGAGCTCGCTAATAGTATAAATATTTGTTGTGAGTTATACGCCAAGGCTTTCGGGTTTTCAAGGCGTTCAAGTGAGGAGCTCAAGAGGTTTGACGCACTGGACGGGGATCAATGGTCTGGAGAATGTCAAGGTGCTTCAGTCGCCCAAGATGGTCATGGCGAGGTCATCGTCGACGTCAAGGCATTGGCTGCTCCACTTGGACGGGTGCGAGCTGCCGAATGTGTCGAAGTCCAGGTCTTCGCCCTGTTCCATGGCTTCGTACGCTGCAACGGTCAGAGGACTGATCTCATCGGCGCGCTGTAGACAGCGACCACAGAACGGCAACTTGAAGCGAGTGACTTTGCGGCGGAAGGGCAGCGCGAAGCGCATCTGACGGTAGTCGATGCAGCTTCCACAGATGCGCTCGTCACAAGCACTGCACTGTCGTTCAGCTCGATGCGGCCAGTGACCAAAGGAGCGGAAACACTCGGCACAGCAGCCTCCTGCTTTGGCGTTGGCCAACGTGGGCTGGCTGGAATTTAGCAGCCACGCGAGCTTCTTGCGCTCGGCGCAACGTACGAGGCGGTGAAGGCTGTGCATTTTTGCTAGTGCTCCGCCGAGGAGTACGCCGTCTTGAGACGTGGAGCCCAGCATGAAGACTTCCATGACATCAGGAGATGGCTGGCGATACACGTAGCAGTACGAGATGACGGCTTGTCGTCTGCCATTCTTGCTGAAGCCACCGAAACCGGGAACCTCCACCGACTGCAGTAGTTCATAGCCAACTCGTTCACCGTTTCCGAGCTGCGTGATACCTGTGGACTCAATGTAGACGGTCTCTATTGCGCGTGAGGAGAACAATTTGCCAGACGCCACTTTTGCTGCAGTGGCACCACTGCGCAGCCCTCTCCACCTCAACGTGCACGACCGCAGTGGGTTGTCGTAACTGGGCGATTCCAAAGACGCTGCTAGCAATCTCTCGTCCACCAGGTTGTCACCGAGATACGACGCTCGCAACCGAGTGGCCTCTTCTGTAGAGCTCTGCAGCCCGAACATGGCCGACTCGAGATCACCCGGGAACGTGCCCACCATCAGCGTAGCAGGCAGAAGCTTGACATTGTCATCGTCCGCTAACCGCGAGCCGAGTTTGCGTTTGCTGCCCAGTCTCCAACGAGCTCGGCGTTCCTTATACATGTTGACATCACGAGTGTGAGCTACACGTTTCCAGCGGGTGGGGTCGATAGCTGACGGATGGCGCGAGCAGTTGGCGTAGTGTCTCGACATGTGCACAGCTTCTTGAACGAACGAGTCGCTCATACTAGCAGTGCTGTGGTCTCTTCCGGTGACAGCGCGTCTGGTTGGACGTACATTGAATCCTGCTGCTTCATGGCAGGAATTGAAAGTGCGTTGGCTAGTGCAAAAAGAGGAATGGGGACGATCTCGGTGTTCCGCCTCTGGGTGAATCGGGTGAGCTCCACGTTACTGCCTCGCTCAAGTGCTTGGCGGGTGGCAGATGTCACTCGCTCGCCCCCGTCCACGAAGACGAAGGCCTCGAGTTCCTCTTTCCACCCACGTCCGCCGTTGCGAAGGTTTCCTTCGTGCGACGCGAATTGGACAGCCTCGAGTTCAGATGGTCCCAGTTGGTGATTGACGCCGCTGCCCGCTTCCGGCCATCGGGCACCTTGTTGCCACTTTCGCGTGGATGAAGTCCCGCGTGGCAGCTTCGGTCCGACTGCGTCCTCCGGCGACGGCCATGAAGAGGCCCAGAGCAATCCATTGCCAGTCAAGTTTGGCATCTTAGTCCACCATTAGGGCGCTTTTCGCCAAGCTGCCACACGGAATGAACAGTTTGCGAAGAGCTCAGCCATCAACTTCGGCGGCACGTACGAGCTATAGCGCGATACTGGTCTTGCTGACCCCATGAGCGCATGGGTGGATGGCTTTAGTGGTCGCGGTGCCGGAGCGAATGATAAAATCCACCGCAACGGATCCCACGCGAAGCAATTTGATGCACAGTATTCAGGGAATCAACTCACTTGGTAGTGAGACTCTAACAGCATGCCCTGCAGACCAACGCGTGCAAAGCTTAAGAGCTCCTGCTCTGCTACCGAGATCGCTTTGCTGAAGTTCGGCCCGAACGGGGACCAGCGAGAACTGCGGTGTGGTGTGTACACTGCGAAGTGGGTTGAAGGCGGCCGTCCTAACAGATTGACTACGGGTCCGGGCGAGTGCTCGGCGTTTGTCATGTTCTTTTCATATTAGTGAAGAGTTCAAACTCTTTGTGCGGTGCTACGTATATTGGATTTACACACGACTGCTGATATCCGAGAGAGTTCCTACGATGGGCGAGTGCACCATGGTGTACACTGGACTGTGCAAAGTCTGCTTGCTCTTGGATTCGAGATCGCTCTCATCTTGCAGAGATTGAACTCCCGCGAAATTGACTTGAAGAGCGTCAGGGTCATCGTGATCCAGTCGCAGCGGGTGCGTTTTCGGGTTGTACATGATGTAGAGAACTAAATTGACAAAGCCAACCGATAGACACATGACGTTGCCCGAGAACAGGAACCAGCTCGAGATCATGGGGCAGTACACGATCCACATGACGTTGTTCAATGCACCAACAGCCACCATCGGGATCGGGATGAAGGCCGCTGACTTGTGACGCACCACCTTCCTCATCCGCTCAAATGGTGAGCTGTACATGCTGACACCAGCAGAGACGCCTAGAATGCCCATGGTTGTCTCCACTCCGTCTTTTGACTGGTTGGTGTAGCCTGCATGACCCAAAATCGCGTACACAGTGATGAGGCCTAGAATGGTGGCGCCAATGGTGATCCGTTGTAGGGCTTTCTTGCGATCCCGGGCGAAGCAGAAGAACGTGGTAACGTAGATGATGGCGAGGATGTCGGACGTGAGGAAAGTGGCGAATACAGGGAACCAGTTCTTGGTGATGATACCGTGCAGCATCCAGACATGTCCGTTGGCCACCATACACACAAGAGGAAGCACGGATGCGATGCCCGTGTCCCTCTTCTTGTAGATTCGATACATCGACGGCACCATGCTCAGAGTCACGGAGACGGAAGTGATCGAAGATAACACCCGGAAAAGCGTCTCCACGACAATGTTCACCATTCTGGTTGGATCTTCGAACGACGGAGTGGACACAACGCTGGGTATCCTGGGCGTGCTGGCTGGTCTCAGCATGTTCAGTTCCCCGTTCGAGCGGATGAGGAAGGTGCTACACTACAAGTCGGCGGCCTTCATCCCAATCCCGATGGTGGCCGCCGGAGCACTGAACAACGTCATGTGGATTGTGTACTGCCCCATGATCTCGAGCTGGTTCCTGTTCGGAGGCAATGCCTTGTGTCTACTGATCAGCTCCGTCAATTTAGTGCTCTACATGGTGTACAACCCCAAGACGCACCCGCTGCGACTGGATCAGAATGACCGAAATGACATTCCAGACGACAGCGACTTGGAATCTAAGAGAAAACAAACTTTACACAGTCCAGTCTACAGCGTAATGCCCTCGCCCATTGCAGACGTCAGCACTCGCGTGTAAATCGAATTAAACTACTTTTCACATCACATCACCAACTTCGACTTGAACTTTCCTTCTCCTTCTACTTCCTCCATATAACTTGGATTCACTATGACGTCTTAGGAGATAGCGCTAACGAGCCAGCGCAGATGCCTTCCGCCGATGCCGCCAGCTGGTGCTGCAGAGCTCAAAGCTCAGAGTCGAGGCCAGGCCATTTCCCAACCTCCTTCTTATCCTTCAGTTAGAAATACCATGCAAGTGGCGTCGAGTCCCGCCCCGGAAGACGAAGTGCGGCCGTCGCACGCGCTCAACTCGCGACTGTCGAACGTCGACCACTTCACGCCCGTGAGCGATGAATTGGGCGCCACGCAAGTTCTCGGAGCCACTCAGGGACCTCGTCCGTCCATGATGGCGTCTGTGATGAGACCGTCCTCCATGATGCGGCCGTCGGTGGTCACGGACCTGAGCAACAACTTCTCGGAGGCCAAAATCCACGACGCCCACGTGCAGGTCTTCTCCAGCGACGTGCTCATGGAGGGGGAACTCACCAAGAAAGGCGAGGCTGGGCTGCAGACGTGGAAGAATGTAAGTGTACGTTGAAACGCTTTTATAGTTCTATTTCTATTCCGTTAGTATGTGCTATTTAGAAACGCATTTCTAATGGAAGTATTTGTGCGCAGCGGATCTTCGTACTGCGTGGCCAGGAGCTGTCGTATTATACCATTGACAGCAAGCAGCGCTACGGCGCACTCAAAGGCACGTGGGACATTACCGGCGCGTCCGTGGAACGTCAGGACAATTTGTCCTTCACTTTGAAGTTGGCCAATGGAAGTACGCGGAGTATCGGAGCTCCTAATGTGCAGACGCTCATGGACTGGATGACGGCCATTGCCGTCGCAGCGGAAGCTCACGTGGTGGAGCCCACGACGGATTTGTCCCATGTGGACCAGAGCCGCACCACGCACATCATTTTCGTGCGTCACGGCCACTACGCGAGCTCGCAGACGCCGTCCGCGGACATGCATGGACCTCTGACGGACTTGGGGGTGCAGCAGGCGCGTGCCACTGGCAGATTCCTTCACCATTACTTGTCCGAACGCATGGTACTCAAGCGGTACCCAAAGTTCCCAGTGTACCATAGTGGTGTACGTCGAGCAGTGGAGACGGCCGAGCGGATTGGAGACGCCTTCCCTTCTGGAGCTCTGCAGTTCCGAGAGAACAAACTGTTCCGTGAAGGCTGGCCAGGCAACCCGCTGCCACACGGCAACCGCCAGCAATTGGCCAGAGAGAAGCTGGACAACATGGTGTCGGACTGCGCCCGTCTCAAAATGGCGTATCGGACCATGTTCCGCCACTTGATCCCGCAGGACCTGGAAACGGAGGAGCGTCCACTGAGCGAAGAGGATACAAAACGCTACGCCAACACGTTCGGCATCCGCTCGACGCAGACCCGCGCCAACGACCGCTTCCGCGTCGTCGTGTGCCACGCCAACATCATCAGGTGGTTCGTGTGCATGGCGCTGGGCGTGGACCCCGACGGCACCTGGGGCCGCATGCGCTACAACCACTGCGGCATCACAGCCATGGAGATCGACAGCGTCGGCAACGTGCAGCTCACCTACATGAACCAGACGGGGCACCTCGAGACCACGCAGCTCTCCGAGGTGTAGCGAAGTTACCTATTGCCTACGGACCCGAGCCTCGCTCCGTAGTAGTTGTGGACTTTCGGTGTGAATGGTATATCGAGAAACAAATATGGATACGTTCGTTGACTCTATTAGTTTGTCTTTAGCGTCGACTTTGCGTCTTGAAATTGCTTGGGTTTCCAAAGTCAAACATGTGCTTTGCAGTGTACTTCAGCTCCACTACTACACAAGAGTAATCAATTGAAGCAAGTTGAAGTGAGCTCCAATCGCTTGAAAGTTAAACCAGTGCGCTATATTTTTTTTGCAGCACGGCTGAACATTTGACACGATGTGCTAAATGCAGTAGCCAGCTCCAGTCGCTGTCTACACGTCGATGGTTCGATGCCCAGACTGTTGTTCCGTCTAGAACTTGAACACCTGCTTGCTCGTGTAGCCGATCTCCTTGAGCAGACCCTTGAGCTCGCCCTGGCTGCGGTCGGGGGCCTTGTTGCCCGAGATGGCGTCCATCATCGGGGGCGGACCGCACACGCCAATGAGACTCTCGTCCGACGGGCCAGGCAGCAGCTTCTCAATGAGCTCCTTGGTCACGTAGCCCGTGTAGCCCTCCCAGTTGGCCTCGGCCTTGTCCAGCACGTAGTGCACCTGGAACTGCGGGTACATGTACTGCAGCGCGTCCAGCTCGTCACGGAGGATGATGTCCTTCTCCGTCTGGTTGCAGAAGACGAGCACCACCTGCGTCGAGTCGTCGGGGTTACGGCAGATCTCCTTGACCACCTGCAGAGCAGGGGTGATGCCCGAACCACCGCACAGGAAGCCAATGCTCTTGTACTGGTTGGGCTTGTACTCGAACTTGACGAACGGACCCTTCATGGCCAGCTCGTCGCCCACGTTCAGGATTCACAATGTGCTTGCTGAGCTTTCCATTGGGGTACCCCTTGACCACGAGCTCCAGCTCACCCTTCTCGGCGTTCGTGTTCGTGGGCGTGTACGGGTGGATCACGTTCTTGCCGTCCACGTTGGCCTTGGCCATGAGGCAGCTGGCCACGGTGACCCATCTCGTGCTCCTTGCTGGGCAGCGCAAACACGAGGCGCTTGGTGTCGTGGGTCACGTCCTCCACCTTGGTCACCTTGAAGGAGCGGAACTCCTTGGGGCTCAGCGCCACCTTGGGCTCGCCCTCGTTGCGCGCGGCAGACGAGAAGCTGGCCAGGCCGAGGGCCGCGGTCGCGGACGCGGCAGCGCCAATGGGCTGGCGAGAAGCAGAGCGAAGCACTGAAGAGAACATACTTGATGGGATGGCGGCGGAATTCGTACTGACGGTCCGTTCTTCCTTCACCCCTCGTTCAAAAGAGACCGTCCTACCTTTGCGAAACGGCCCGTCATCTTCATTGGCTGCGAGCGTCGGCGAAACGATTTGATTGGCGGGCTAAACTACAAGCCAATCACTGTGTGTTGACCAGCGCATTGCGTAAGCGGTCGAGATGACTCCAAGTCGTGTTCGAGTGCGCTTGGTGTTGCAAGGGCTGCTTGGACTGGCGCTCTGCGCGGACGCTAGGAAGGCAAGGGAAGTCGTGTTCACGGAGACGTTAATGGAGAAACGGATCAGTTAAACGAGAAGGAGTCGGCGGCGGACCAGTCTCCGCCCTGAGAGCGCGCCAGAGAGAGGCGCCCGATCTTGGCCGGCTTGGCGTGTCGGCGGTGCGAGACCTTCGTCGATGTGCGGCGCTTGACGACGCCCTTGCTGCGCTGACCCTACCTGCTCATAGACACGATTAGCTCTTTGCATCGTGATCAATCGAGTTTCTCGGCGTACCTTTTGGTGCTGTTGCTCCGTAGCCGTCATTTGGCTTGGGAAGGACGACGCTTCCGTACCAGAGATCGTCTTTGCTGGGTTTGCGTTGCTGCCATCCAGTGCCTCGGCGAGATTATCTTCGCACCCGACTGGAGAACCAAGAGGGCCGTGACTTGGCACTTTTTCGTCAGCAGGATTCGGCTGAGTGCTTGGGGCTTCAACGACCACAGGAGCTGGGATTTCAGGGGTGACGCTTGCCGCTTTCATGGCGATTGGGTGATTCTTCGCTGCGGCCGATGATATTCCCGCCTTCTGTGCTGGCGTTCGTCGCTTCAAACGGGTACGGTGTGTTTTACTGTCACTGTTCAGGCTCACCCGCTTTGAGATAGTTGACGATGCAGCAGTTGATGTGTCAACGGTGAAGATGTCTGATAACTCGTTGTCGGTCCGAGGTGAGTCATCCGCTAGGTTTAACCCCGGTGCGAGTTGTCGTCGAGCTGACTTTGGTGCTTTCTTCGGTACAACCTGCTTTGGCACCACCTTTGCCTTCCGTTGTGTTGGCTTCTTCAATGAACGCTGTTCGGCGACTGGTGCCTGCAGAAGAGAAATGTGAGACTACAACAATGCAAATGCAATTTCGAGCCGTAAGTACACACCTTCTCCTGTTCACTAATTGGACGCTGAAGCCTTGTTGGATCGAACTGTTGGCTCTCCACCTCGCTCATTTGCTCAGGCACCATATTCTCCTTGTTCTCTCCTACTTTGGGTCTCGTCGCAGATGCAGGAAGAGTGTTCTTTTCGCCTCGTGTTTTAACTGAAGAGATTGCTGCGCTCTTTGCTTTGATATCCGCCTCCAGTGCTCGTAGCTTTGTCAGCTTTGCGTTGTATTGTCTTTCCTAAACAAGCAAATTGGTTGTTAGTTCTGGATGAATCGACTGATTGATGGATCAAATGACTTCAACACCTTTTGCCGTAGAACCTTGCCGTACTTTGTGCGGGTGTCACCCGCCAAAGCATCATATCTCTCGTTTAACTGTAAGTTCGACAAGTTAATAAATGTGCGTGCCCATAGTGATCATATCAACCGTACAATTTCCCCCTTGCTCGCAATTGCTGAATCGACTTTGCCCGCGTCTCTTGTTTCCCAGCCATCGATCTACACGAAGCAAGCACTCAATAGCTAGAGCGATTGCGTTGCAATGTTTTACCCCACTTGCACGTACCTCTCGGTTCAACAGGTCAATAAGATTTTCCGCATCTTCAACCACGAAGGAGCTCAGGTACTTCTCGCGTATTTCGTCGATGCGATTTTTCACAGCGGTCTGCGTTGCCGTGAAGCTATTCTTCATTGTGGCGAGTACTTTGCGCAGTCGTCGAGTCTCGGTGTCCAATTCAGTGCAAGATGAACGCAACTCCTCCATCTCCATTTCCTGCGCAGCTTGCAATTGTTGGGAATGCTCAAGACGTCGCAGCTCTTGATCCAGCGATTCTTGTACGCTCAGCAGTTCTGCGTCAACAAGTTCTTGAGTAGCTGCAGCCTTCGCCACGTCTTCTCGCTTCGCGTCCACTCTGCCATTCCACTCTGCTAGCACCTTTGTCTTTTGGGCGACCTTCTTGTTGATAGATGCCAACTTTTTATTCCTTGCGGTGATGGCACGTTCCACAGTCTTCATTTGTTTACCGACATCCTTGATCTGGTCTTCAAGGGCAGACATTGCTTGTGCGTGGTCTTCAAGAAGTTTTTGGTAAGCTATAATACGCAGGACTGTTAGAACAACATCACGACACATTTCTTATAGATAAAGCATACCAGCCTCATCGGCAGCTTGAGTTTTCGAAGCCTCGTTTCGCTCGTGTTCAAGGCGCACGCGCTGGCGTTCTAGCCAAGACAACTGTTCACCTTTAGCCTGCTCAAAGGGAGTAAAGCTAGTGAAGCGGCTGAAGTTTTGACGCATCACAGTAGGTTGTATTACCTTGATGCTGGACTGTGCAATAGCCAGCATATCCTTTTCTTGCTTCTTCCGCAATGCTAGTTCACGCTTGAAGAATTTGGCGCTGGTTATTTCCTCCTAACATTATACATTAAATCCAGAGGGAGCATGTAAGTAGCTCCAACACGCAAAAATTGGAGGTGATTGGCACCTACGTTAAGATGCTGCAGTCGTGTTTGCAGATCTTTTGCTGCTTCGAGAACTTCTTCATCTGCAGAACACGTCGCCTGCAAAATATTTCGAGTAAGTACTTTCCAGTCTTGTAAATTGGCAACAACCAAGTCGAGTTCTCGTACCCCGTTGCTTTCGAGCAATTTGTGAAGCTCTCGCTGTTCACTGCTTATGCATCACAACTTCTTGTAAGTATGGTCTGTAGAAAGTTTTCCAAGAATTGTAGAACCTTTTAGCTGCTTCGTTTGCAACTGCTAGTTGCAGATGCTCTTCATGTGCCATGGCCTTGCAGTTTTGCCAGACCTGGATAGCGCACACAAAGGGATACCACCGATTACGGACTCATCAAGCAAAATGTGCAGTGGCATACCGTTTGCAAGTCTGCAACTACAAGCTTTTCCATTAGCAAAGCAGCAGTGGTCGTTTCCAGGTGTGTTGTCTCGCTCTGAGCACTCTGGCTAATGGCACTGAGCCGCTTATCTTGTTGGATAAGCTCAGCTTGATCATTCTGCATTCAAGACAAAAAAATACGACAAGGATGTTGTAAGTGACTGTAGCAACGATGCTGTGCAAACTACCAGTGCGGTTTACCTCGAAGTTCCACTGAGTCGAACGGATATCTTCGTGCTGCAGAAGTAAAGTACCACGCACTGGGCCATTATACTGCGTAAGCTATAACATCGACACACGTTGTGCATCTTGTGAGCTTCATACCTTCGTTCAAGTGTTCCTCCTTCACTCTCAACGTTTCTGTATCGAGCGCAGTTCGCTCTTCAAGTGTCATACAGTCTTGCTCAAGCGCAGCGTGCTTGTCCGTTAGACCAATCAAAATATCTTTCAGCACGCCGCACTTCTCAGCAGTGGCGTCCAGCTCGTTGACCCCGATGGTATCGCAAAATCCGGGCTTGTCGGCCGCAACTTTCTCCTGATCTGCCTCTAGTAGCGTCCGCAGTAACACCAGCTTTTCTCTCCGAAGTCGACTCCTTTCCCTGTGACAACAGCAATCGAATCATTACAGCGTGTCTACTTCGAGGACGGCAACCGATACGGCAACAACGCACTGCAGCTGTCCGTTAGTAGTGAGTAGGTGCTCGTGGCTCTCTCGCAAGCTGCACAGCATCTCGTTGCGCTGGCTCAACAGCTTCTCCTGTTTGGCGGCCTCCATTTGCAGTATCTTTTCCTTCTTTGCCACTCTGCATACAAACAGCAAGTCAAGTTCAAAATGCGCCGACAGAGCTTCAACACGTAGCCACTCACAGACTCAGCGACACCGGGACGAGCGTCTTCGCGTCCTGCGACGCCGACACGCCCTCCGTGGCGTCAGTAGTCTCCAGCATCTCTGTCTTTGCTTCCCTCTCTCGCTGCAGCTTCTGGGCCTTGCGTGGCGCGCGGCAAATGCGGAAGTGAGCGGCATCCAGTGCGGAATGGCTCCAGAGTGATGGTCTCCACTTCAACTTTGACCTGCCATACAAATGCCAAGTCTTTTATCAGCTATACAAAATCCAAGATAGTCGCGCTTCGTAATCAGAGCCCCTCGTCAGTCTCGACATTCTCGACACTGCTGCAACGAGGAAGGCCATGATCCCCCGCATTCTGTGGCACATGGGGGCGGGCGTGCTGCGCCGCAAGCTCACGCCGCAGCCTCCTGGCGCGCTGCTGCGATACCCTGGCGTCTGGAAGACGCGGGCGTCGCTGAAGGACTGCAACTTCACGGGCACGCTGCCGGAGAACGCATACTACCGCAGCATGGAGCTGGCGATCTGGTACGGCTGCGGCGTCCAGGGCATTCTGCACGCCTGCGCGCGCAATCGCTGGTACTTTGTGTTCGGGTCGCAGGGGATCCGCCACTTCAAGGACATCAAGCTCTTCCAGCGCTACGAAGTGCACACGCGCAACGTGTACTGGGACGACGACTGGCTCTTCCTCTTGGCACAGTTCAAGTGCCCCGAGACGGGCGAGATCTTTGCGGAGGGGCTTTCCCGCTGCATGTTGCGCCACGGACGAGACCGAGTGGACTCGCGGCTGCTATACAAGGAAATGGGCGTGGACGGGTTACCCCAACAGCACGAGATGCCGGAAGTCATTCGCAAGTTCCTGCAGTGGGACGCGGCGACGGAAGTCGACATGAAGCAGACGGCTGAAGCCAATGCTGCTGCATATGCGTCCAGTAGGAAGCCCAGCGTCTTGTCGGCGCACTCAATGAATCTACCGTTCCAAGGTCACGTGCACGGACACCACATGAAGGGAGACGCCATGTGAGAACGACGTCGGACATGTTGGTTGCTGAGTGCTGGCAGATCAGGTGGCGCAGACGTTTACGAATTGTGATCTTCATTAAAGGGTTAATCACGATGGGGTTTTAGACTAACTAATGCTTGGTAGTGTTGTTTGTGACGGAGTGAATGCTACGCTTAACCTGTTGGGAAGTTTTACATGTTGTGCTACTGAGTGTGATCGATAGCATTCTCCGGCTTTTAGTTGATGGAGAACAAGTAGTGATCACTCAAAAGTATGGTTCATGAACATGCATTAGCCTTAGACACGAGAGCTGGCGTCCGAAGGTGCCTCCGTTACTGGTGAGCACACTGCGTTGTAGGCCGCCGGACTCAGTTTGCTCTTTACGTTGACGTTACTGTCGTCTGGAATCGGTGAAATCGCGTTGGACATGGATACGGGCTCCACTTCAGTGGGGTTGGCTTCAAGCGCGTCCGCGTCGTTTTCGTCAGGGCGGAGCGGGTGCGTCTTCGGGTTGTAGATGACGTACAGAATCAAGTTCACCGCGTTGACCGACAGACACATGACGTTACCAGCGAAGAGGAACCAGCTCGAGATCATGGGGCAGTACACAATCCACATGACGTTGTTCAGTGCTCCGGCGGCCACCATCGGGATT
The DNA here is from genome assembly GCA_032158285.1 of Phytophthora sansomeana. Classification (NCBI taxonomy): domain Eukaryota; phylum Oomycota; class Peronosporomycetes; order Peronosporales; family Peronosporaceae; genus Phytophthora; species Phytophthora sansomeana. Next base: position 54,631 of record JAPDHH010000034.1, on the reverse strand, counting down.
GGGATGAAGGCCGCCGACTTGTAGTGTAGCACCTTCCTCATCCGCTCGAACGGGGAACTGAACATGCTGAGACCAGCCAGCACGCCGAGGATGCCCAGCGTTGTGTCCACTCCGTCGTTCGACTGGTTGGTGTAGCCTGCATGGCCGAGAATCGCGTACACAGTGATGAGGCCTAGAATGGTGGTGCCAATGGTGATCCGTTGCAGAGCTTTCTTGCGGTCGCGGGCGAAGCAGAAGAACGTGGTGACGTAGATGATGGCAAGGATGTCGGACGTGAGGAAAGTGGCGAACATAGGGAACCAGTTCTTGACAATGGCGCCGTCAAGCATCCACACGTGGCCGTTGGCCACCATACACACGAGCGGCAGCACGGATGCGATGCCAGTGTCCCTCTTCTTGTAGATTCGATACATCGACGGCGTCATGCTGAGCGTGACGCAAACGGATGTGATCGATGCCAATACGCGGAAGAGCGTCTCCACGGCAAAGCTCACCATTGTCGCTCGGGTCTTGGACTTAAAAGGAGAGGAGCGCTTTTTGCATGGATGTCTTCAGTGAGCGCTGTGACTCAAGTCGAGGAATGAGCTACGAGGTCAACGATCTGCATGAAATGCGACAGCGGTGCCATCAAGTGTGTGTTTGAAGGTGTTGTGCAAAGCCACGACTCGAGCTGGTTGTCGGCCAGTCAAAAGCGAGTTGTATGGCCGCGGCGGTGTTCATCTCAACCTGCGTCCTGAGCCGGAGCGGGCGAGGTCCTCTCAACCTGCATTTTGCCGAAAAACGTGAATGAGGAGAAGATTACGGTGGCCGGCCGGGTTTAAGACCGGATAGCACCTCGAGGCGATACAAGGGACGAACCCGCCAGGGATAATGCGATTCCTGCTGGGATTTTTGCGGAACCCTGTCAACTAAGTAACCTTTACGCTCAGCTGGAACGAACCGAAGCGGTCTGAAGCGCGAAACACCGATTTTTAGGTTCTCGGTTTCAAAAGCCCTTTCATTCGAAGCTGAAAAAAATGACAGTTTTTCGTCTTCGCTTGAAAAACCTCGCGAACCAGCGAACCAGTTTGGCTAGTTCAGGTTTTTCAGGTTCGTTCTGGAGCGATTGTTTGTCTCAGGCTTGTGATAGCAAGCGGTTTCAAGGTCAAATTACGAGCAACTTCATCCGTTTCAAACGTGTTCACGACTCGTAGCAACGATCTCAAACGAACCATTTAAACCTCGAGAACCTGGTTCTCGAGGTTTTACCGGTTCGCGCGAAATCACGGGAACCAAGGTTCTTATTCTCTTCGTTCCAGCTGAGCCTTTATGTTCGTTATTAATAACAAACTGCCTTTGCTCTTAGCGCTGACGGTGGACTGTCGAATCCGGTAAAATATATGGGTATTGATTATGAATCTGGTAGATTTGATTTTTCAACCGGCCACCCAAAATAATATGGGCTCGCTCTCCTACTTTTGCAGATTTGGCGGCTACTCATGGCTATATCTATAATAACTCTGAGTAAATATAGGTGTTTACTGTAATCGCAACGTACCCCATAATTGTAAAAAGTGTAACCGGGGGTACGAAAGCTGAAAGACACCAACGCGGCATGACCAAACTGCACCAACGCCGCCGAAGGCGGGATGGCCCACTACCGAGCGAAGCGAGTTGCTCCCCCTCCGGGGTAGGTAGAGGGGGTATAGGGTTCATGCGCAAAGGGTAGGGGGTATAGGGATCAGGGTGTAGTATCTTGTTGCAGCAATGAAATCATGCGTGAACGATTTCTGGCGCTTAACGTCCGTGTGTGAAGCACGCGGCGTTAAACCCAGGCCGAAGACTGAGTAGAACGATACCTGGTGTACATGTATAAAGTCTGTGTGAGTAGAACTCAGCCTTAAACTTGGCAAAGCAGCCTCAGAAGCAAACTAACCGCCTCAGCCTGCATGAGTGACTGCTTGAAAGTGAATTACACGGTCGGTTAAGCTCTCCCAAGCTTAAAACGCAGCTTGAATTGCCCATTAGTGCTCGTTGAATCCGAGATCTGCTTCAAAAGAGCCCGGAGTTCAAATACGAGAAGCGTATGGCGACCCCCGTGCTCACCAAGAAACATAAGGAAAATCGCCTCAAGTAGGCGCGTGAGAAGGTGACCTGGGACGCTGCAAAGTGGTCAAAGGTCGTCTTCTCTGATGAGAAGAAGTTTAATTTAGATGGCCCTGACGGCCTACAGTTCTACTGGCACGATTTGAGGTTCGAGCCGCAGGTCTACTCACGCCGCCAAAATGGAGGAGGAAGTGTGATGGTGTGGGGGGCATTTTGTGCCGAGGGAAAGAGCGAGTTGGTGATTTTGGAAGGTTCGCAAGACAGCGAACGCTATATCTACACGTTGTCGGAATATTTGCTGCCGTTTTTGGATCGTGTCTACGGTCGAGAGTGCATTTTCCAACACGACAACGCCTCGATACATTCATCCCGGGCCACGAAAGGCTTTCTTGAGGAAGAGAACGTGACTGTTATGGAGTGGCCAGCGAAGTCGCCAGACCTGAATCCTATCGAGAACATGTGGGGCGTGCTTGCACGCGCCGTGTATGCAAATGGGCGTCAATTTGAGACTAGGGACACTCTGATTGCGACTACCAAGACGTGCTGGGAAGAAATCACGTCTGAGTACATGAAGAAGCTACTTGGTTCAATGCCTAAGAGGTGCGTAGAGGTGCTAGAGATTCATGGGGCGAAGACAACGTACTAGATAGCTGCTAGGACAGTCAGGGTTTCGAGAAACGCAAGAAATAACTAGTGGCAGTATACTTACCGCCGTACGTGTTGAAGTTGAAGTTGACATTTCTGACGATAACATAATGAGTTTTCATTGAAGTCGAGTGAAAGAACCGCCATTCGCTTCGTTTTGATGTGTGCTTTCTATTGGTTCTAGCTGTGCGTTTGAACAGTTATTATTGGTTAAAATTCCGCGAAAACACTGGGTGGCAGTATAATTACCGCCCGCACTGTAATACCCCTTCTTTTGATTTTGGGCCTGCCTCTTTTGCTGGGTCGATCGGTCACTAGTAACCGGGGTAACCATTGCATTAGTGACTGCTCGAGACTATACTATTTATAGTAACAGGTTGAAAAAAATGTAAAAGTACCAGGTACTAAATCTCCACCCAAAATATATGGCATGAGATCGGCTGCAAACGTCAATTGGTGCGCGCCACCACCCAACTTTGCATTGGCGAGTTGACCCCCTAGTGGTTTTTACAAACTGCTTCGAGTTGCTGCGCGAGGAATCCGTTGCGGTGACCGGTGAGTGGACAGTCGAATCCGGTAAAATATGGCATGAGATCGGCTGCAAACGTCAATTTACAACGAGGAAAATGTATCATTGGACTAGCTTGTGACAGTATTTTTCTGCTGCTTGATGAAATCCTTGTATCCGTACCAAACCAGTCTGTCCGGGTTCTTCGTCCACGTATCCTTGTTCATGTTCAGCATTTTCCAGATCTGGTTTTGCTTGGCTCCTTCCGCGTACCACATTTTGAACTGCGCAGTTTGCAAGTCAGTAGCCATTTTACTCGTGCTGGGCACGTGCTTCGCGGCTTCGAGCCCCTTTGCCAGCAATTCGTCTCCGTATGCGGTCGTCATGGTGTAGATCAGCGATGTCTCCTTCCCGGGATTTTTCTGGTTGAACATGTTCAAGTACGTCACGAAAGTGTCCAAACTCGGGTTGGCAAGCATCTTGCTGACTCCTTGATCAAGCTTGAACAGGTCGAAGATGTCGTCGACGGACTTTTCCTTGGTTATCCAGCCCTGCATTTGTGCCGTCTGCAGTTTTGTAGCGATCTCCGAAGAGCGAGGCACCTTCATCGCCGCTTCAAGCATCTTTGCCAGCGCTTCGTCACCGTATCGAGCTGTAAGAGCCGTGACCACGGCTGCTTCTGGGTCTTTCCTGTTCACCAAGTTCATGTACTTGACCCAGAGCGAGAAGCGTCGGCTGGCAAATAGATTGTCCACCTTGTTCAGCCGGAGGAGCACAAACGCAGCGTTCGCAGATTTCCCTTGGACTTGTTGCCACATTCGTTTCATGCTCTCGGACATTTTTGTGGCTCCGGTCTTCAAATTCGACAGCATCGACACGCTAGCGGCCCTGCTTTCTGTGTCACTTTTCTCCATTGGACTCGAAACTCGCAACGTTCGACTGGTACCAGCATTGGCCTGGTTCGTAGAGATTAACTCGGTCACTTCCAAACTCAAGTCTGTAGTCGCGGAAGTGACTTTGAGTGTAGCGACGAGGAGCAACAATACAACTCGGAGGAACCACATCGCGTCTGAGCCACACAGAGCAAATAGGAAAGTGCCGGACGACGAGAAAAACCTTTAACAGATTCTGAGAAACTGGACGATTACGAACAATGCATTGTGTTCATCCGGAAGTCTGTAAGGTGCGCTGTATCCCGATTTCAGACAAAAAAGGAGGCCCAGCCAATCTCAAGATGGAGAACATATTCCAAACATCTCTTACGTATAGTATTTACATGTATTTACAAACGATAACCGAATGTATCTCATCCCTGTTGATGCTAGCATGTAGCAATGCGCTGTTCCTGACACTGCTTCGCCGACTTGCCGGAAAAATCTCACATTCAAAGTTAGGATAAAACCATAATATCCTATAAAAAATACACAACTTGGAAAACAAGGACAAATACAGTTGGTCAACAAGGTTCAACGTTTTGCAGCAATTCTCCTAGCTGAACGTTCGTGAGCACAAGTAAGTACCTGGTAGATGTACGTAGGAACAATTTGAGCAGAAACCACCGGACTTTGGAATTCAGTCTCCAGCCGCCACGGAACAAACCACGATGGTGAGCAGCGCATCAACAGCGTCACTGGGCAGCGTCGATGCTATGCCGCGTGCACAATCTGCCGCGTCAACAGCGGCACCGCATAATCGACGCTGCCCAGGGCACGCCCTCCGTTGACATGTAGAACAGTAAAACTCGTGCTCAATACCTAGATCTACTCACTTCGCAACTTACTTTCGAGGGCACAAACGTCCTAATTTCAAGAAAATATTGAGAGTTGATTTCATGTTAAGGAACGTTTTGGTCTGTGGTCGTCAGTCCTTTCAGTTCTTTGTGAGTGGCGACTGGAGCTGTTTGTAGGCGCTTTCGACGGTAGAACCATTGTCGATGACAACAGTTAGAGCTCCGTTTTCGACGTTGGACTGGGTCTTCGCCTCTTCTTCGCTAGAGTTCGGTCTGTAGATGTAGTACACCACGATTTGGATGTAGCTCAGTATGGTGCCGATGGAGTTGATACCCCAAACGAAGATGTCGTCGTCTACGATTCCCGACGCCAGCCACAGCGAGGCAGATACAAAGATCATGGCACTCAGATTGATCGGAATCGAGGCGGAAGATTTCGTCTTGATCACGTGCTTGAGCGTACCGAATGGCGACGCGTACATCCAAATGTTGATGACGATGGCAGCGTATCCGACCCAGTCGCCGACATCAGCCTTGGTTTGGTTCGTGACGCCAGCTACTCCGAGAACCGTGTAGATGGAAAACGCACAGTGCACTGCAAACGCACGGGCGTATAGTTTAAGGAAGACTTTTGCGCTTGTCCGGTACACTCCATCGGAAGTAGAAGGCATTGTACGTGAGTGCTGCAAGTTGACTGAACGCTTGGGTAGCGAAGATTGGGAACATGTTGTCTGCCAAGTAGCCGTAGAGCATCCTGTTTCAGCAAGAGGCCGAGTTAGCATTGAAGGTTAAACGCAAGCTAAGCAGGATCGAAACGTACCAAGCGTGGTTGTTGACAGCCATCGCTACGAGTGGAAGTGCAGCCATTTCTCCGGTGTTCTTGCGCTGGTGGACGTTGTAGGATGTCCGGCGTAAGACTGAGACTCAAAACCACTTGCGCGATGGCAGTTGCGACGTTCAGGATGGCGACCCACACACTCATGTCCGTCTTTGCTCGGTGTCGCTTGAGTCGTAGCGAATGAAAATGAAAATGACACGTCTGAAGTTGGGACTGCAAGTGCCGATACATGTGCAATGATCGGGACCCTGATGCAAGATCATGAACGCCGATTTGGCAGCCCCAGTGACTGGAGATCAGCACCGGAACTCATTGCGTGAGGTTTTTGGTCGGAAACTAATCATCCAAACGAGTTGTTTAGAATGTCAGAGCTTGAAGAATGCGCATGTGGCTTTCGGCTGCACCACTGGTTCAAGCAGAGAGACACGGTGTGAGTCAACTCGGTTAACGTAGAGTATTATGGATACAATGGAAATGGAGTCTCTACGATGTTTATTCTGAATTGGTGCTGCGCTACACTTGATCTGCAACCAGAGGAGACGGCATCGACTTATAGTTTGCTGGACTTTCGAGATCATCGCAAGGGGCACCTCCCTTTGGAGTGACTTAGCTGTGAATAGGTAGCACTTGGCTGAGTCGGTACACTCAAAAAGTAGTTGAAACGACTTGTTAGCGATGCTAAGTGCAATGCTCGACGCGTTTGCCGAATGTTTTTTTGTTGAAGCTGGTCTATTAGCTCGTTGCTGCACTACACCCTTCCGTTAGCTAGCGGGGACGGCATTGACTTGTAGTATACTGGACTCTCGACGAGCACAGTGCTCTGGGGCTCACTCTTAGGAGACACGACAACGATAGACACCTCCTTGGCTGCATCGATGCCCTGTGGCTTCTGTCGGTACATGAAGTAGATCACGATCTGGATGCAGCCCAAAATGACGCCGACGGCATTGATCACTGTCACGAAGTAGTCGCTGTTGACGATTCCGGAGCCCGTCCACAGCGCGGTGGACACCAGGATCATGGACGCACATGTTGATTGGGATGGAGGCGGACGACTTGGAGCTCACCACGTGCTTGAGTGTGGCGAGCGGCGACGAGAACATGGAGAAGCTGAAGGCGCAGCCCACGTATCCGAGAGACGTGCCGATGTCCGACTTGGTCTGGCCGAAGACGCCGGTCACGCCCAGCACCACGTAGAGCGTGACCACACACCAGACTGCGAAGGCGATGGCGTACAGCTTGCGCAGTTTTTGGCGCTTGTCCTGCGGGGTCCAGCGGTAGTAGACGATGTTGTAGAAGATCCCCACGATCTCGCCGAAGAGCTGCGAGCCGAAGAGCGGGAACATGCTGTCCGTGGCGTATCCGTACGTCATCCTGTTGCCCATCACGCCAAGTTCAAACTTCAGTTGTGCGTTATCCGGCAGTTGAAAAGGGGATGGACGTACTTACCAGAGGTGGCAGTTGACGACCATGGTGATCAGCGGCAGCTCGGCGACTTGGCCGATGCTTTTGTTGCGGTTGACCGTGTAGATGTCGGGCGCGGGGTCAGACGCAGGAAGATGTCGGCGACGCCCGTGGACACGTTCACAAGCGTCACCCAGAAGGTCATGGCGAGCAGTGTTTGACCTGGTCGATTGCGTGCGAAAGGTTAAATGGCCGTGCTTGAAGAGCTGTACTGTACATGGTCGCTGACCGGTCAAGGCCAAGGGCAAGAGATGAACAACATCGGGTTCCAATCCGCGAGTTTGGACGGCCGTCCACGATAGGTCGCAACGCTAGGATTGGTCCACTTTGCGCCAATGCCCGCGTGGCCATCCAAACACTGCTGCCATCCTATCGGGCCACAACGCCGCGCCGTGTGAGAGAAGGGGGCGATGGTGGTCTGATGTCCATCGGTTCCACCAACGCACCGGCACAAGACCATTTGCCAAGTTTTACACATCTAGGCAAAGCAGCACTGACGACAATCGCCACCACCGCTTCCAGGCACTTCTAACATCTCTTTATACGTAGAAAGTTGCTAGCAGAGATCGAGAGGACTAGCTGTGGAAACTTTGGCACTTGTTACACCAAATATACACCAATTACTCAAGATGGCGATACCGTCAGTGGTGCCTTGCTGGATAAACTTGTTCCTCCATCAGATCGAGCTTCGAACTTCGCGGATCGGGTCGAAACGAGCTGAGATTGTCACGTGCAGGGCACGAAGATTGACCTTCGGCGGAAAACAAGCGCCTCAAAAGAAGCAGAGGCGCAAGTCCATGAGTCCATGTAACTTGCGTTGCCTACCTCTTTTCGTGGCGAATGAGGTTTATCTAGGTCACGCATAGTCTGCATGTGTACTACCGTACCACGACTGCGAGCTCTTCGGCTCCCGTACATCGTGGTGCTGAGGAGGGGATCGATATGATGCCAGTCATTCAAAGCCATCATGGCCAGATACGCGCCTGCCGCGCGAAAGCCCCACTGGTTGGCGTTAGCAGCCAGTCGAGAGCTCTGACTACGCAACTCAAATAAAAATATTGGCGCGTGCTTGTGAGCGCTTGGTCGAAAAAACGAGATTGGCAAATAATTTGCCGCTGACACTTGTGGCGGAAACACGGTGCTTCACGCGCTCCTTCCTGCTTCTGTCCAGGCGGCGTGTGCTCGCTAGCGCTAATGACAGGCCAAAGCAACAAGTTGAAAATTCGGTATCCATCAACCGTCGCTTTGTGACCGGACTGCTCTTGGCTGTGAACGGAGCCCTGTCGGACAAGCTCGCGCTTGCCTGCGTTGCGGCACCCCGCGAGCGCATTCCGCGATGCCATTGGCAGGTTGCCTGCCGTGGAGCAGCGCGTGACTCGCGCTCTGTCACGGCCTCATCCATCGTCCGCCCTTCATTGCCGACATACAGGCTGCTTGGGAAACATGCGACGTGTCGAAACTTCAGAAAGTGAGACAAACCCTTGGTTGTCAATCGTCGGAGCGCCATTTTCGGGTGCTGCAACAGGGAGTTTGTATGCTCAGAAAGACCGGAGGAGACCCGGATTTGGTGGATCAGAGTTGAAGCGGAATCAGTGCAGTGGTGCCCACTCGAAAATATGTACGCGGCGAGAGGACAGACGGTAGACAGACAGTCCCTCGCGCCCTGTCCCCGAGACCGCCGAAAATCTCGCTCACCGCTTGGTTGGCGTCCCTGCACGACGCTCACTTTCCAATTTGCTTGTCGGCGCGCAAGTCATCTACGCAGCTTAAGTCCGCTTCAGAGTTCGAGTCCAAGCAAATACCCAGATACAAAGAGCGCTATGGTTGACGCGACTATTCTCCTAGTGCTACGGATCATGACGGCGCTGTCGTCTCTCATGGTTTCGCTGAGTCCGTCCTTCTCCATCTACAAGATCTACCAGAACAAGACTGTCGGCAACATCTCCGTCGTGCCATTCGTCTCGCTGCTCGGCAACGCGCACATGTGGATGATGTACGGCTACTTCTGCGGCAACATCTTTCCCGTCGTCGTCTCCTTCGGCTTCGGAGACTTCGCTGCGCTCGCCTACATCGCCGTGTACTACAAGTTCGCCGAAGACCGCAAGTACGTGCTACAGATTGTCGGCAGCGCCGTCTCCGTACTGGCAGCTATCACGCTGTATGCTGTGATTGCAGCGACTGGCGCTACGAACCAAGACTACACTGGTATCAGTCACGTCCTCGGCTACTTGAGCATTATCGCTGCCATCATTCTGTACGGCGCGCCTTTTGAAAAGGCTCTGTTCGTGCTGCGCAACAAGAACGCGGCGCCCATTCAACTGCCGATGGTGATCTGCGGCGCGTCCAACAACGCGCTGTGGGTCATCTACACGCCTCTGGATAGCAACTGGTTCATGTTCATCCCGAACGCCATCTGTGTCGTTCTCGGCATCGTTCTTCTGGTGCTGTACGTGATGTACCGGCCGAGCAAGGCCATCCAGCCGTCCGTGAACCTCCCCGACGAAGACCTCGCCATCACGATCGTGGTTTCACCAAAGGCCGAGATGCAAGGCAAAGTGATGAGCGCAAGCCCGAGTTTCCAGCCCATGCCGTCGCCGTTGCTGCCTTTGAGTCGCGAAAACTCCTTCCGACTGGGCTCGTCCTCGCTGAGCCGCGAAAGCTCCTTTCACTTGAGTTCGCCCTCGCTGAGCCGCGGCAGCTCGTTCCAGCAATTGAGTTCGCCAGCGCTCAGTCTCAGTGGCTCGTTCGAGCGCGGAGGCACCGGTGGCGTCTTGCACATTATTCGGGCCCCTCGACAGTAAGTCGATCGCCCAATTCTAGAGAAGTCCAGGCCATTCGACCGTTCGAGAGACTGAAGTGGTCATGGCGGAGGTAGTTTGAGTCGTATTCGTAGTATTCGCACTAACTTATCAACCAAAATGTACCTAGATCAACCTCACCTCGTCTTGCGTTGAAGCACATACTTCGACCTGAGGCTGTCCGTGAATTTCCAGGCTAACGAATTCTCCGGCGTCATCTCGGTTATAGTCGCGTCGGGCTCATTTTCAACTCGTATGGAGGCGACAGCTTGCACGCAGTCCCCGTCCTTGCATTACCGCTCTGGACAAAGTCTGCTGTATATCGGCCGCATCCAATCTGAAGTCGTGACGTCTCGCTGCTTTCACACGTTCTCGTGGTCGTTAAACGGACGCGCAGGCTTCCGGTGCACTGAGAACGACCTGAAGTCGCGACAGGACGCATGCGATTCATCGAGACCCAAGAAGTTCAACCACTCGTTTACCCTATCGATACCCATCGCGGACTTCCTCTCTCCATCTGCTCGAGCCTGCAGCCACACGATCGCAGTCCCGAGCCAAACTTCCTGCACTTGTACTCTGTCTGGTCTCACTTTTCAATTGGCTCAGTAAAGCGCAAAACCTCATTGCCAGCGTCGACATGTCCAGCTCGGTGGAGTCCGTCTTCCGCGTGATCGCGGCCTGCACGTCGCTTATGATGATCTTGAGCCCGACACCGGCTGTCTACAAGATCTACAAGACCAAGTTCATCGGCAACACCAACATCGTGTCGCTGGTGTCCGTGTTCGCCAATTGCCACGTCTGGACGCTGCAGGGTCTGCTCACGAACAACTGGTTCCCGGTCTTCTCCACCTTCGTGTCTGGAGACTTCATCTCTCTCATTTACATGTTCGTGTTCCTGCGCTACACGCCCGACCGGAAACACGCTTGGCGAGTCGTTGCGGTGTACGCGGCTGTGCTTTCGACCATCACCACGTATGCAGTGCTCGGGGAATTGGGCGTGTTCACGAGTATCAGCAGAGACACCGTGAACGATATCATGGGCTACCTTGCGGTGTGCGTGACGCTGGTGCTCTACAGCTCGCCGTTCCTGAAAATTAAGGATGTCGTCAAGTACAAAACGGGTGTCTTCATCCCGATTCACATGGTGCTCGCCGGCACCTTCAACAACGCGATGTGGATCACTTACACGCCCATAGCTGGGCTCTGGTTCCTATTCGTGACCAACGTCTGCTGCGCGACGCTCGGCGTGGCCCAATTGACCGTGTACATGATCTACCACCCAAGTAAACACCCGCTTGGCTACGGTGCGACGCTGGGGGATCTGCTTGAGAAGGAAAAGGAAGACGACGGCGCCATCTCGATTGCGATCGACCGGACAAGCATCCAGTCGACCGGCAAGACGGTCCCGCAGAGCCCCGTGTATCACATGGTCAAGTCCCCACTGGCCCCTCTGCGGTCGTAAGCTACCTGCAACCAAACAATAAAGTAGTTAATGGAAACACCTCACAGCGCGCTGCTGCCGCCGAGTCACCCTTTAAATCTTCAGAACAACGAGCTACATTTGCTCTGTTCGGTGATCGCCGCTAGCACCGGCTAATGAAAGACTTTACTACGACTAAAACAAAACATGACTTGCGTTTTTCGCTGTATTGATCCTTCAAATCGAGCGCCGCTACGAGTTACCACTAGATAGTGGTAGTCACAAAGAGCTCTCATGGTGCGTTCATCCCACCTATGAACTTGATCTCGCTCCGCCGCGTGACAGGCGACGTACTCAGCTCCAGTGCGTGGTCGTCGTCGTCCGCAGATGCACTGCGATTCACGCCGTAGCGGTCGTAGTACAACTTCATGGCCAACATCGCAAGCCCTGCGATTTCCTCGACGGTAGCCGGGATGTAGATTGGCCACAGATTCTCACCGAAGCTGTAGATCAGGATGAGACCGATGCCGAAGCAGTAGAGCAACTGGAAGCGGAGACTGATGTCCTTGGCGCTCTTGGTCCTGTACATCTTGTACATTTGCGGCACGAGCGAGCTGGCGATGACGAAGGACCCCACCATGCCGGTGGTCTCGAATCCGGCGCCCATTCTCGTTCTCTGGATCGCGTCAAGTTGGGGAATGACCAAGTTGTGGGCGCTACGACCACAAATGTATAACATGATGCGTGGACTGGTGGAAGGTGTTGCTGCGATTCGAGCTTCGTCGACGACCTGGCCTACGTAAGCATTTTGTAAAGCAACAATAAAGTCTGAGCACACATGAGCATGACAACATCTCCAATTTGGAATTTGGAGATGTTGCCATAAAACCTATCACGTGGTCCTGGGATGTAGCCCAAGTGCACGTACAAACACCAGTTAGATAGCTAATCATTTCTTTTAGCTTCGGGGTGAAGGAATTCATCGTACATCACCACAAATAATCATGGAGACCATTATGATTAATGAATGCTTACACAAAATGTAGCGTCACGTACATGTTGACGGAAACAACGGAGCTGCTGTCGGACCTGGGTAGTGTGAGTTCCCCCATTGAGAATTGGACTAGTACACGGAGGTGCCCCCGCTCCGCGTTGAACGGCAGACTCGAGATGCATTAAGGAACACGTATAGGCTATGGCAATGGACTACAGTATGCACATGATCTACCGCGTTAGCAAGCACCCGTTTGGCTGCGTGGCGACGGCACCATTTAGATAACGGTCGATCGATCAAGCATTCAATTGGCCGGCAAGACAGTCCCGCAGAGCACCATAGATTCCATGTGTCAAATGGTCAAGTTTTCGGACGTAGCGCAATTGTGGACGTACAGAACGAGTTGCATTGTTTGATGGTCACCAGCAGCCGGCAATTCGCTGAATACGTTTTTCCAACAATGTCACGTTGGGGCAAATGTCTTTTTCACTTTGCCACACCAGGGCGTGGCGTGGCGGCTGCCCCAATATAAATTGCCGCGCGTCGCGTCATGAGAGTGAGAGTGATCTAGCACATGTGCCTTGATAGACCGGCTGAACCCTTAGCCGACAGTACTGGATATTCTTCAAACGCATTCGACAGCCAACGACCCATGAGTTTGATAACTAGTCGGTCGGCACCGGCATTAAGCAAGGCTGTGGCACCACCCACGCGCACCGAGTGTGTTGAGAATCGCGCGGGGTCAAGGCCAGCTTTCGATGCCGCCGACTTGATAATCGTAGCGACCTCTGTTGAAGTTATTCCACCAGCTCCTGCGGCCAGAGCTGGGTCATCCGGTCTTGTTCTGTACGTCGCAGCAGCTTTGTAAACCCACCGAGCTCCTCGAACAGGGCACAGCAGTCGATCACCTGACTTGCTGTGGTACCGCATTTCTTCACGGCCATACTGGTTGTTTTTGGCGCCAGTGAGTGTGATACCCACCACCACAGCCTTCTTGGGAGCAACTTGCTGCTCTTTATCGTCGTAAAACTTGATAGCCGATAGACGCAAGACGTAGTTGTGCACCTTCCTCCCGATAAATAAATACTCGGAGCGCCTCATCAAAAAGAAGTAGCCCAGAAGTAGACCACCCCAAAGAAGTTGATGCCGGGGCTGCTGAAGGTCGACTTCGTCGAAGATGAGGCGAAGTAGGCGCGCCGAGAGCGGCTGCTGTTTTACCACAGGGTCCGTGAACCGACGAATTCCACGGAGCAAGATTGCATGACTGGCATTCACGCCGGGGTCGTATCCAGCGGTATTCCGGTGGTACCAGCGTACTGCACATAACTTGGCGCAAATTGTGGAGTACATATTACCCTTCTGCTTGCGATTCATACCATACTGCCATAGATAAACTGCGAAGGCGCCCAATTGTTCTGCATTGTCGACCGCGTCCTTTTCCAACCACGGCTGGCACTGCATCGACGTACACCACGCCGTCCATTGACCCCATGCTCGTGAGTACGATATTCGGGATGACTGGGCTAAAGCCCCTGCGCGGAGTAACGCTCCCAGAGAAGCGAGAGATCTCGCGAGCCTTCCGGGATCTGAACCTGTTTCCAATCACGAGACATGTTAGAAAACTTCGCGGATAGTTTTGGCGACTGCCACACCCTGCTTCCTGCGTCGGCCATTTCATTTTCCACGCCAGCTATGTGTACCGCTGTCGAATAGAATCCGAATTCAACCTCACAGAGGCCCAGTATACGAAGTAACATTTGAGCAAAGCAATTTCGGCTGGAACGACGATTGTTCCAAGACACTGCGGCAGTGTTATCAATCCAGAATCGAACGTGTGTAGTCTGATCACCCCGTGCTTGGCCCCACACAGGTCCCCATACTATCGAGGCGAAGACGGCGCTCATTAGCTCCCGCACATTAATGCCGAACTCTCCGTCTCCTGATGAGTTGAATTCGTTGATGAGTTGGCGTTCACCCTCGTTGAATTGAACTTGCAAGTACTGCATCTTCGCAGGGAACGTCGCGCACAAACCGTGATCACTTGCATCCATTTGAATGTGATAATTTAGGTCATGTCTGCATGTAAATCGTGTCAATGGAATTGCATTGAGGCTCCCAATGGCCAACACCAATTCGAACCAACGGAGGTCGTCCCTAGCTCCAGGAGAGACTGCAACGACGCCAACACGTGGAGCTTGGCGTGTCAGGGCAGCTACACGCTGAAAGAAGGGCACCGCTGGACGGATACATGTAACCACATGTCGAAGGCTCCCCATGAGCTTCTGCAACTGAGTTCGGGTGGCCTTCGAGCGTTGTGCCATATCTCGAACTCGGGAAAGCGCTTTTTCAATCTTCTGTTGTGGCATGGATACTGTTAATTTCTGGAGATCCCAGTCCAGTCCTAGCGCCCGTCCTTGAACAAACCACGATGCAAACTTCTTTTCATTGCACGCGTCGGGCCCTAGTATTGTGGTCATTGCCGTTCGAAGAGCAATTTCAGCTTCTTGTAAACGCGAACCCACATTGGCCTCGATCGATATATGGTCATCACACCAAGCTTTAGCATCAAATATGGCGAGCGTCTCCGGTGCTTGTCCCGACCAAGATGGCCTCGAATGGGCATACAAGTGCTTGACTGCGGCACCTGCGAGCCAATACGAAGATGGCGAGTTCTTCCATCCAAACGGACAGTATAAATCGATGACGAGGATGCCCAGCTCTGGAAAAGTGCCTGCAAACCGACCGACATCATCCACAGCAAGTGGAATATGGCGAAAGGCCCCATGTACGTCACCAGTCATCATTTTCGGCTGACCTCGTCTAGCTTCTGCCACATCCAGCACACGGTTAGCCAAGGCGTCGGGTCCATCGTAAGTAATAGAAATGTTTTCATCGGCAATGGAGTTGTCGTTCACCGATGTGCCAGGAGGGTAAGAGAGATCGTGAATGATGCGAGCGTCGATGGAGATATCAACTTCTCCCTTCTGCACCGCCCCAAACGGACTGCAAGTGACGCCTTCGAGCACAGTCAGTAGATCTAAATCTAGTACCAGGTGCCGATTGGTGTCTTGGCCTGCCCTGTGATTTTTGACGATTGTATTTAGAGCTCGCTTCGCTGATCCGTGATTGGGGGGAGGTGTGTCTTGTTGCGCGAATTGACGTTTCCATTGCGGTTTTACTCCATGGTGAACCACTTCACTCCATCGCGACTTGTACTGGTACGATTCCCACGCTTGGTGCGTTGTGGGCACCTCAAGACTTTTGTTCGGGCGGGTATCTTGGTTAGTCTCTCCACGCAGAAGTCGAACGAATCCAGGCAACTGCGTTTTGGTGCGGCGAATGAATTCGCTGTACACCGCTTGCTTGTTGCGATCGAGTAGGAAAATTGTTTTCCCTTTGCGCGTTGTGGAAATAAGAGCTGGTTCCGGGGGCGACAAACCTTGACGAAGTAATTCTTTGTTTAATGCTGAGGCCACCTTGGTTTCTTGAAATTCCTTCAATCGACGAGCTACAGCAATGGTTTGGTCGAACCTGCGTCTTTGGCCTTGTACATACCGCTTCATGCCAGTTGCTGTGGACTCTCCCTGCGAAATCTGCGTGATAGGTTGTTCCTGGGGACATTGTATGATCTGTTCAGGTTCTATCGCCACTGACCTGCCACCTAACACTGGGGTGACCGCTGGAGTATAATTTTCGTCAATTTCACATGAAGGAGAGCCTGAAACTTCTGCTGCCCATGTAGATAAGAGACTATCGAGGCTGCTTTCGCCTTGTTTGCTGGATCTTGTTGAAGGTTCGCCATGCACTGCTGTCGAAATGGTGCAAATGGTGCTGCCTGACAAGCATCCCGTTTTCTTCTTTGTCAAGGATAGAGTTGTCTCCGTTGAGTTGGGGTTCCCTAGTGTCTTCCATGAGGGGGAGCTTGAAAACTCCGCTGCCCACGGAGACGGAGCCACCGTTACACT
Organism: Phytophthora sansomeana; assembly: GCA_032158285.1. Classification (NCBI taxonomy): domain Eukaryota; phylum Oomycota; class Peronosporomycetes; order Peronosporales; family Peronosporaceae; genus Phytophthora; species Phytophthora sansomeana. The sequence continues at coordinate 38,185 of JAPDHH010000034.1, read as the reverse complement.
GGTGTCGGATTGGCCTCCTAAATTCCTGCTCGAGGGGGAGCACAGAGACTCCGCTTCTCGATCAGGAGAGGCGAGAATGTGATGGTTTCCTAAAGTACGACAGGCGCAACTCGCGCTGCGATTCCAGTGGAGATCCGAAGAGCCATTCTCCACATCACGCCAAAGCAACAGGTACGGGAACCCGGAACTTCGTACCGCCTTCGGACGAGTTTTTGGTATCGGCGGAGGGTTGCCGAGGTGAGTTTTTCAACGGGAACTGTGTGGAATCTAGTCATTGCTGTCACTTTAAACCAGCCGTATCTGCCCCAAAACGTCCGCGAATTTATCGATAAAGAAGTTTTGGAGGGATACGGCTGGTTTAAAGGACATGCAATGACTAGGTCACTGGTGGTCACCGGAAGATTGAAAAACTCGCACGTGAGCACACACCCACAGCAAGCTCCTTCAGATACCAGCAAAACTCGTCCGAAGGCGGTACGAAGTTCAACGGGTACTTTCCAGCGTAGTGTCCAATGTTGTGAATGATAGTCGTGATGTGGAGAATGGCTCGGTGGTTTCGTCTTCGTGGAATCGCAGCGGAGTTGCGCAATGCTCCCCCTCACGTCGAGAATATACTTGCTCGTTTTGCAACTGCTTGAGAGTTTCTTGGCGCGTTGACACCTTCGATATCGCGTTTGCGTACGGACTGGAGTTCATGACGCAGAATGAGTTGGTTGACGCGCACAAACGATTCATGGGAAACACTAAAGTGTGCCTTGAGGGTTGCAGCTTGTTCCAAGTCTTTGTCAGACACGTAAACCCGAAACATATCTAGTCGATCGTCTATCCATGCCGTAATTTCTGTCAGAGCTGATTCAGAAGTTGGTGCATCGCTGACGCGTAGCTCGGCCAGGAAAGTGATTGCGGCTTGGAGCATGTCTTGAACGACAGGACGGTATACTTGGCGAGCTAAATTGTACAAAATTTCAACGGACCCAATTATGACGGAGAAATCCGTCGCAGCGATCGGTCTTGGAAGTACATTGTTCCTCGAGAAATTGCTCATGTCGTTTTTAAGTACTGCTTCACGCTTTTGCTGTTCCGTCACTCGGATAAAATGCAGGATGGAAAGACCTCGCGTCCCGAAGTCCCAGCCAAACAGCCCCCGCAGCACAGCAGGGTGTGGAAAGAAGCCAAATTTTCTCCAATGTATCTGCACAAATTCAACAAAACGTTGTGCCTTCATCGACACGTACGTACCGTCCACCAGTGTCTGGAATATAGCTGTCTGAGTCCCGGTTGGTTGAAACTGGTTCTTGTCTGTCGTTTCTGCGCTTTGTCTTGGAATGCTTTGGGCCGTGGCATCGAGAGCCAATCCTCCTCGCCTGAGTGAGATCAAATTGTCGATATCCGCTTGTAGTTGTAAATCACCTGCACATCGTGCCTTGAGGTTGTGTAACCGCCCAACAGCCGTAGAATCGCTTTCGTTTGGTTGAGCAGGGCCGAGATTCGTACTTGTTTGGTGTACGCTCTGGACAATTGTTTGTTGCGGCAACCTGTCAGTGCTTTGAGGCTCGTTGTCGTCGTCTGAATCACTCAGCCCGTCGTCACGAACATCGCCATTCTCAGGGTGTCTGTTGTGAGTGGTGTGTCGGCGGGGCTGCTCCTCGTTGACACAGTCTGGTGGTAAATCAAAAATTGTTGTCCCCAGCCTAATGTCAGGAGGGGTGTGCGCTGGCCGTCTTTGGTAATAAACAAAATCGAGACTGTGTCGAACGGTGACCTGCGATATATCGCAGCTAGTGATATCCAGTAGTGCCAACGATTTTGACTCATCTAACGGTTTGCCACCGACCTCTGCTAGAAGCACCTTAGAATCACGAATTGCTGACTGACCCACCCCGTTGAACTTGTTGTACACTTGCTCGTGCTTCTGTTTCAGTTCAAGGGGCATGACCAAACTCACACTACGTCCACCGCAGGGTCGTAATGCATAAATCTCCACTGCAACGTCTTGAATCGACTCGGGTTCGTGTAAGACAGGAATTACGACTCCGTCAAAGTTCACGTCCATCATTCCACGGTGGTTACCACTGTCCCATTTGTAACCAACGACTAGACCGTAGTCCCAAACGCGCGCTCCGCCAAGGGGTACTCGGGATGTGCATATAGCACTACCGATGAATGTTCCCACCCCGTCCAAGGCCTCTTGAGACGTCACCGCCCTCGGTTCGAGCTCCGCCAGTACGAGGTCCGCACTTTCATCAGGGTTGGTCTCCCATCGTCCACTCTGGACGAGCTTGACTTTGACCTTGCCACTGCGCGTCGCAGACCCTTCCGCCTTACCGTACGTGAAACCAACCACGCTGAAGGCGCCGGGTTGAAGGTAAAAATAGCTGCCGCTCATGGTGAGGAGTCTGAAGTGTCCGAGAAGGTGTCCCTTGGAGGTTGTTAGCTGCGAGGAGAATTCGAAAGTGAGCTGAGAACTAGGCGAGGTTCTCGAGCTCTTATACACTAGCTGCGACATCGGGAAAATACGCCTTCGTCCTCAACTTGGCAACCTATTCTGGTGCCGTTGCCTGTAATCTCGGTATATTCGCGCACCCGTCTCCACAGGATCACCAAAGGCCTGTGGTTCACATATGGTACGTGTCCACTTTGTCCATCACTTTCCCCAACATCCTCTTCATCTCTCTCAGAAGACTACCTGGCATCGGTAGGATGCAGCCCCCGTTCCCTACAAACTGTGCAGACCCATGCTCATAATCATCGCAGTGATCTGATGAATCACTCACCTCTCGAAAGAGGACCCAGAAAACTGCGTTGGCAGTGAACAAGGCCATGAATACTGAAAGCACTACACTACCTACGTTAAGGTCCACGGTAGCATTCATACGCTAAGCTCGTTCGAGCTGGTGCTTGCGTCACACTCAGCTCAAAATGGACGTTAACACTAGCCATGCGGCTGTTTCTTGTTTTCTCTGCGATGTCATGCAACGTGGATGAACGAAAGTGTTACTGCACCTGGTGCATGGATTTAGCAGTGGACAAACTCACTCCAAGTCACTTCCTGGCTGTGCTGTTGATGCTTGCAGTTAAAAACTGCCAGCGAGTCGGAAGCTCTAGTGTGAGAGGGACAGTGCACTTCCACCCAAGCCGAATGTTTACCACGGGCAAATCGCGTGTTAAACACGGTGTTTGGCGCGAGCCGACCAATCACCACCTGCTCCATCCAATCGAGGTGCTTGGGTTTCACGTGTGACGCAACGACAAGGCCTTCGAATGGCCACCACAAGTCGCGTCGACCGTCGCAGGCGAGCCCTAGAGCCCTCATTCCTCAATTCGCAGTCGACTTCACAGGAAACTTCGCACACAAACCAAAACTCAACATGACCGGCTGGAAGACTGTGCTCGATGTGGTGACTGCGCTCGGACAAGTGATGCTGAACCTGAGCCTCGGACCAGACATGTACACGGTTCATCGCAACAAAAGTATCGGCGAAATGTCGGCCCTGCCGATTGTGTCCATGCTCGTCAACTGTCACCTGTGGTAAGTTTTGGTCTCTCTTTGATAACCACTCTTCCACAGCATTCCTAACTGCGTCTGGATGGAACAGGATGTGCTACGGTATTCTAAGAAACAGCATCTTCCCGGTCGCGGTCTCGCAGGGCGTGGGCCAACTCGCTGCCTTCGTGTTCAACATTATCTACTTCCAGTGCAGCCCGACGCAGACTCGCAAGGCCACACTGAAGATGTACATGGGTGGGGTCGTGCTGCACTGCATTGTCACGCTCTACTTTGTGCTCGCTCTGGCTGGAGTCATGGGCCAGTCCAACTACGACTCGAGCATCTTGCTCGGATACTTCGGCGTCGCCATCAACGTCTGCATGTTTGCGTCGCCTTTCGCCACTCTGAAGCACGTGGTGCAGACCAAGTCGGCCTCGTCCACCCCGATCAACCTCAGTCTCATGATCTTCGCGTCGTCGGTGCTGTGGGTGGCCACGGGTCTGCTCGACAGCGACTACTTCATCACGGGTCTCAAATAACTTGGCGGGTGTGGTGCTGGGCGCCATTCAGATGGTGCTGTACTACATCTACCGCCCTGGCCGCGGCGGAGTTGCAGCGGTGGACCAGCACTACGGCACGAACGGAGAGCTCCCAGTCGTCGTATCGCCCACGTCCAAGAGCGCTGGTATTGTGGTGACTGTCGAGAGCCCCGCGTACAAGCCCCTTTCATCGCCGACTGCAGGCAAATCTGTGTGAGGTTCCTTTTCAAGACAAATACCAATAAATACAGAGCTACACATCTTGTAACAAACGCGCACATGTTGCTGTAATGCGTAGAGGACACTCAGCAAGGACGAGAGCCATTCAAGAGGTAAGTTGCAGTCGACTAGCGAAATGTAGCCAACTAATCTCCATTTCATCCAATCAGGCTATCACCACTAAATCATTTGCGCTCTGTTAGGTACGATCAAAGGTGTGAATGATATTGTAGCAAGTAATTTTCTTCATGACATCCGTGCGTCGATTGGTGACACTAATACATAGCAGTACGTTAAACAAATCCTACGACGTACGCAATGCTCAAGCCTCTGATTTCACCCATTTTCGCTTTTGTCTGCTGCTTTCCACTCGCTCATGGGTTTCTGGTACACTTTTCTGGGGGTGGTGACTGCCGTCGCGCAAGTTGTGCTCAATTTGAGCCCGGTACCAGATATTTGCAATGTGCATCACCGCAAAAGGATCGGAGCTCTGGCTGCACTTCCGTTGGTCGCTATGGTCGTCAACTGCCACTTTTGGTACGTCCTCTGTCTCTGCAATTGCTTTTGATCAATGAACGAGGCACTTACAATGCCTTTTGTCGGATGAAACACAGGTTGGTCTACGCCTACGTGACGGACAGTATGTTCCCGCTCTTCGCAACTCAAGTCTTCGGCGAGCTCGCTGCGATCGTGTACAATATCGTCTACTACCGCTTGAGTGTACCGGAAAAGCGCAAGGAGTTACGGAAGATCTACGCGTTAGCGTTCGCGATGCACTGCGCACTCACGTTGTACACAGTTCTAGGACTGTTGGGAGCCACGTACCAGTCCGATTCGGAAGTCGGGACGTATCTTGGCTATGTTGGCATCGTTATCGACGTGTGGATGTTTGCGTCTCCACTGGGTACTATGAAACACGTGATGGAGATTAAGTACGCGGCGTCCATCCCGATTAATCTGAGCCTCATGCTCTTCGTGTCGACCTCGCTATGGGTAGTATCGGGAATGGTGGATAACGACTACTCTGTTGCAGGCCTCAACGCGATCGGGTCGTTGCTCAGTGTCATCCAGATTGTGTTCTACATGATCTACCGACCAACAGGAAACGAGGAAGTTGTGGTTGATCTAGAGGCGGAGGAAGTGTCGGTTGTGGTCGCTACCCCCGGTGTGAAGGCAGGAAGCCGAGGTCATGGTCAGCCCGAGCCCTGTATACAATAGCCTGCCATCGCCCACGGTCTACAAAGCGGGCTGATACAAGTCAAGACCACCACGTCTACTGCACAATTACAGCGCTTGTTCAATCCCAATCCGCAAAGAAAAGACGCGTCCGCAGTTCATCCTATCCTGCATGTTTGGGTTTCGTCACTTGTATGCTTCGAGTATGGTGTAGGAAAAAAATGTACTGGCAGCCAGCGAGTCCTCCAAACGGAGCTCTCTCATTCTCCATTCCTCCCTGCTCCACCTCTTTCATCAAGCCCATACTTCATCTCTCTTTCGACTCGACCATGAGCGACTGGATGACTGTGCTGCACGTGGTTACCACAATCGGGCAGGTCATGCTCAGTCTGAGCCTCGCGCCGGATATGTACAACATCCATCGACGGAAGAGTATCGGAGAAACGCCGGCGCTTCCTCTCGTGTGTATGCTCCCCAACACGCACTTATGGTACGAGTTGCTTTCTAGACAATGCTGAGGTTATCGGTTGTTCACGATGCCTACGCTTTGAAAAACAGGATGCTCTACGGCTATCTGGAGGGGAGTGTCTTTCCCGTCGGAGTCACGCAGGGCTTTGGTCAACTCGCTGCGATTGCTTTCAACATCGTCTACTTTCGCTGGAGCCCAAAGGACAAGCGCCGAGAACTACGCAAAGGCCTACACGTGGGCGTTTTCTCTGCACTGTGCAGTCACGCTCTACTTCGTGCTGGTCGTGACGGGAGTCACTGGCCAAACATTCGATGAAGCAAGCACTTCGCTAGGGTACTTCGGCCTCGTCTTTAGTATCGGTGTGTTCGCGTCAACCACTGGGGACTTTGAAGCGCGTCGTAGAGACTAAGTCAGCCATCTCCATTCCGATCAACTTGAGTCTGATGATCTTCGTGTCGTCCGTGCTGTGGGTGGCAACGGGCTTACTCGCCAGCGACTACTTTATCGCGGGGCTGAATGCCGCTGGCGTCTTGTTGGGCGCCGTTCAGATGGTGCTGTATCACATCTACCGCCCAGGCCGCGGCGATGACCCAGTTCTAGACCGGGCGTACGGCTCAAGCGGAGAATTGCCCGTCATCTTGTCACCGTCAGCCGAGAGTGCTGGCATCACGGTATTCATCGAGAGTCCGGCTTACAAGTCACTGCCTTCGCCGATCGTAATCGCCACTGCGTGAGACCCTCTCGAGACTTAACAGTATACCCCAATACAATCGCCATCAATTTTACTACACGAAGCAGCACTTTATTCATGAAAGACGGACCCACCTCGTCGATGTTTGAGCCCTCAAGCTCGCATCTTATCTACTAGCGACTCATACACTGAGTTCTTGGTAGCTTCATCGCCATCCTTCGGTGAAACGACAATCGAAATCTGCTTGTCTGCGAGCTCAAAAGCTTCCTCTTGAGCGATGGCCAAACGCTTTCGGTCGGAACCGCATGTACACGCCGATCTGGGTGAGGCTGAGCACGATGCCCGTGACATTGATGGCCAGGATAATCTTATCGTTGTCAACGACCGAAATCGCTACCCAGAACACCGTGTTGAAGAGCATCATGACGCTGATGTTAATCGGCAACGAAGCCGCGGACTTGGTCTTTATGACGTGTCGAATGGTGCCCAGTGGAGAAGCGTATATCCAGAGGTTGATCACCAAACCGACATACCCCAGCGTCGTCCCCACCTGGTCATTGCTCTGGTGTGTGACGCCTGTGACGCCCAATGCCGTGTAAACCGTGAAGGCAACGCAAAGGCCCAGTCCACCGGCCAGAAGCCGGTGCAGACCTCGACGGTCGGAGCACCATCGATAGTAAATGGCCGTGAACACGATGGAGGCAATCTCTCCGAATAGTTTAGTTGCCATGAGTGGGAAGATGCTGTCTGTCAAGTAGCCGTACACCGTCCTGAGGGACGTGTGAAAGTCAGCATCAAGGAGTATCTACGACGAAATCCACGTACCAGAGGTAGTTATTGACGACCATAGCCACCAAAGGGAGCGCTGCCATTTCACCTGTGCTGTTGCTCTTGTGAACGTTGTAGATGTCCGGTCCGGGGCTCAGCATCATGCCGCACTGGGCGACAGAAGTCGCCACGCGCAGAATCGTCACATGGTCAGCATCGCAATGGAAGCAAATTCAAAAGTGAACGCGGCCTTCGAGCAGTGACTGTCAGGTAAATAACCGTTGGCGTTGACACCAAGGATCGCACTGCATTCAACCATCAAGTGCGGGCCATGTCTTCTGCATTCATCAAAGTCCGATGCAGCAAGCAGAAGTGAACTTCGATCAGATATTTGCTTGCAGAAAAAGTCTTTTCACGTGCGATTTACATCTACGGAAGTGTTGTCTCTACTGGTGATGCTAGCGACTGGTACATGGGGCTCTTGCTGGGTTCTAGCCCGCTGTTCTTGGGCGAGATGACGATCGCAATCTGCTTGTCGGCGAACTCGAACGCCTCTCCTTGAGCAATGGCAGGCTGCTGTGGCCGGAAACGGATGTACAGTGTGATCTGGATGATGCTCAACAGGAAGCCCGCGGTGTTGAGCGACATGATGAGCATGTCGTCGTCGACGATGGAGATGGCGACCCACAACGCCGTCGTGAAGAACATGGTGACGCTCAAGTTGATCGGCATCGACGCCGCTGACTGAGTCTTCAGCGCGTGACGCACCGTGCCCAGCGGAGACGCGTACATCCAAATGTTGATGATCACTCCGACATAGCCCAAAGTTTTGCCTACTTGGTCGTCGTCGTTTTGGTCGGTGACTCGAGCGATCCCGAGCACCACGTACAGCGTGATGGCGGCGTATGCTAGGAGACCCCATGCAAGAAGTCTATTGAGAGCGGGGCGGTCAGTCGTCCAGCGGAAGTACACGGCTGTGAAGACAATGGCGGCGAGCTCTCCGAAGAGTTGGGACACCATGAGCGGGAAAATGCTGTTGGTCAGGTACCCGTACAACGTCCTACAAATACCAAACGCAGCACGTTAGCGACTCGAACATTGGATCGTTGACTGGGATTTCTATCGGCATACCACAGGTGGTTGTTGACGATCATTGCAACTAGCGGCAGCGCCGCCATCTCGCCCGTCGTCTTGTGCTTGTGGACGTTGATGATGTCCGGCCCGGGGCTCAGGATCATGCCGATTTGGGCAATGGAAGTGACCACGCGGAGAATCGTGACCCAGACCGTCATGACCACTCGAAGCGCGTTGCGGAGCTCGAAGCGAATTGAAAACTGAGCTTCACCTCAGCTCGGGACCGAGCGAGACCGTTTCACTGACTGACGTACGGCTCCGACTCGCAGCGATTTGCACGTTTGCATTCCTTGTCATTGGCGAAAAAATGTGAAGGTCTCCGGTCTAATCAAGGCCGATAGGAAGAGCACATCCTCAAGTCACGGGCGTGAGTTACGCCCGCGGTCCCAGTCGCCCGCCACTAGTGCTTCCGACTGGATTCGCCAGCGGTTGCAGTTCAAGTCTCGCTGCAGCGCCGTACGAGGAGGAAGACTTCCTGCTGAGGACAATGAGATTGTCGTCGCTGGTCTCTGAACGGCGACGTGACAGCTGGCGAGTGTCCACATGCAAATCGCAGCGCGCTATGCTGGACACGGTGTCCTCGCAGTGTAGGCGTGGCGTGATTGTCTAGACAGTAATATCGCCATGACCAGCGAGGATGGACGGAGGGATAACCGGCTCCTGTGTGTTGGTAGCCAACGGCCAAGAGACCAACACCGCTACTGCAGCACACGCGTCAAGATTGGAAGACATTGAGGACATACTCAAACTGCTCAAGCTGTGAGTGCGAAGTCTCCGCGGGTCAAGCTTACTCTTGTTATACAACAAATCCCCTGCATACTATCCGGATACTGTAGTCTTGCTACCGACGTCAACGTTATTTTCAAGAAGCAAAAAGAATTCTGGCCGCTTTTAAATGTGTTTGAAGAGATCAGGAAAGAAAACTCAATGTGAGTCCGTACACTCGTTAGTCAAGGCAAGTTCCCACTAAAGCAGTAGTACACTCAGTATGCCATACATGTATAGGTGGATGGACTTCTTCGTGCAAATTGTACGAAGAGACTTGATTGGCTAAAAAGGGTTTTCCTGTTCTTTAAAGGTCACTTGGATTTCAACGATGGACGATCTCGATGCGCGAGTGGAGGAGGTTCTGGAGAACACTACTGCGGAGAAGACCAAGTACACGTATCTACGAGCTTTGGCTCGCTTTGTGGAGTGGCTATATGCTGACACAGACGAGAATCGCCATCAGAGCCTGTTCACCGACCGATTTCTTGAATCAATGGAGAAACAATCACTGCGTGGCTGTCAAGATCGCCTCTGCAAAGTCCAATCTGTCTGGATGCTTTGTCAACTCAAGACTGCATGCGATACCTGACATCTATGGAGCAACGAGGCATAACGGGGAAGTCGACGTTCGGCAACGTCCGCTCTGCAATTGTATACCTGTACACAGCGACAGCGTGCTCTCGACCCCGTGACTTTGATTCTCAAATGAGGCGGTTTTTTAAAGGCCTGCATCACACTGTTGCTAGAGTTGCCCAAAACACCAACGAAAGCCTTCGCGAGGGAAAGGAGCCGTTCAGCTTCTCGATGTACAGAGCTCTAGCGAGAGCGATGCTCCAGTCCACAAGAAAACAGGACGTATTCGGTCATGCTTTTCTTCTTAGCAGTTGGAACCTGATGTGCCGAGCAAAGAACACCGAGTCAATCCTGGTATGGACATCTTTCTTGGCTTGAAGATTCTTTGACGATTACATTCGCGCATATGAAAAACGATCAAGATGGGAGCCGTCCTCGTGACCCCAGACATGTGTATGGAAACCTCAACCATGCCATAAATATGCCCTGTGCTCGGATACGCTATTTACTTTTCTGTGCTGGGGTTCTCTCCAGAAGGCAAACTCTTCCCAGGAGGGAACCAGTACAGTCGCTTCCTGAAGGTGCTGAAAAGTGCACTTAGTGAAGAACATATGAATAACGTGTTGAGTGAGGCTGCTATGACCACAGAAGATTTCGGAACGCATTCAGCAAGAAAGGGGACTGCAACGTATGTGAGTAGCTGTTCGACGTCAGGTCCTTCGGCAGCATCTATCTGTCTTAGAGCTGGATGGACCCTGCCAGGCGTTCAGGACAAGTACGTCCGATTTGAAGCTGCCGGCGACATGATTGTCGGCCGCTATGTCGCTGGTCTTCCTTTTGACTCACCGAAGTTTGCTATTTTGTCACCTTTTTTCGATACTCAAAGTGGTGATGATAACGACAGTTTGGAGTTACGACGTCGGATTGAAGTTGCTTTGGATTCAATATTTCCCGGTGCACCTCCTAATTTGCGAATGGTCTGTCAGTTTGGTCTGGCATCTCTGCTTTATCACAGATCGTTTTTACAAGAGACTCTGCCTCCGAACCATTTACTCTTTGACACACCAATTTTCAGTGCCAGAGCTGAAGCTGACCTCGATTGGTTGCGGCAGCGTGCGATTTGCCTAAACTTTCAAGACGATGATTATATTGTTCCTAGTGGCATCCCTCCTCACGTCGGCTTGATGGTAGAGCTTTCGCAATGCAAAGCTGAAATGGCTAAAATGCGTGAGGATCTTACCCAGTCGTTTGAGAATCTTCTCAAACGCCATATCAACGGATCTGTCATGACTATGGAAGCGTTGGAGACTGCATTTGCATCTGTGCTGGCTCGTTCCAGTTTGGTTCAACGCATACAGCAAATACCTGCTTCTCCAGAAGCTAGACCCGTTGCTCGCTCGCACACACTGCCGACGCAGCCTGTTGTATGGGATGGAGCTTTCCGTAGAGTACCAAAGGAGTTTGTACTTCCATCGGGCACAATTCGTGTGGTTTGGCAGCAGTGGTGTGTTGGTGATCCAGCGCTAAGGCTATTATCGAAGCATGACATGTCGTCGAGAGCGAAAAAGATCCGTTTAGCAGAATTAAGACGCGTGATGTTACTCATTGAGAACTTATTAACGGAAAATGAACTCAAGCGATTGCGCAGCTCTGCAGATGCAGCGCGGATTCTTTTCGAGCATATAAAAACCGTCTACCGTTCCCGTCAACATCTAGGAAAGGAAGGGGTCGCAGATTAGATCAGTTGTCGTGGCGTACTCTAGCTCGTGAGCTTAGATCCTAACACATTTGCTTCATTTCAACAGTTTGCGTATTGCACGGATCGATAGTTAAGCTCTGAAATGCATTCGTGCAAAATGCACGAAGATTTCCCATACATTTTTGCATGGTTCGGTTTTAACTAGATTTTTGTATGCCTGCCATCTTTGCATGGTAGGAATTCGCCGGTCACTCTGCACGAGGATTTGCATAAGAACGGACAGTTTGAACGGCGTTTTCTCTAGAAGTAGTAATGTACAGCACACAACACATGTGGTGCACACCACACAGGACCAAAAGTTTAGTGCATGTTCAAAACCAACGGTACAGTGTACCATGCAGCTTTACGAGGCAGAGCTCCCCGCCAGCCCTTCAAAGCCCTCGACGTCTGCAACCTCCACCCACCAACTGGCTCAAAACATACGCGAGCTAGTTCGGTCCAGCAGCGGGGGAAAAGCGCGCTTATCTGAAACAAAATTGGGCCGCATTCGCTATATTTGCGACCCTATACTATTTTCGGTTCAGCGCCGTAAGGCTTTTCGACGCTCGGAGCGCTTCACGCAGTCACCAAACCGAGTGGGACGCTGGTCCCACGTTGCGTCTCCGAGTCCCGGTCATTCTCACCAGGTCCGACGCCAGTTTCCAGTTCATTTTGAGATCCCAATCCATTGACCCACCGACCTACCGACGCATGGTGCGCGTTGTCTCCTGCCGCTTCCTGCGCCTGAGCTGCCGCGAAGACGACCATCCACTCTTCCGACGCTACTACGCTAGGTACGACACCACCAGTCTCAAATAAGATTCCGTACCACCCGGTACTATTATTCACCTACTAATTGGGTCATTTCTTGCTATTATTAGGAGCAATCGAGAGCGAGGTGTCAAGGTACGACTTCCGTCCTGCATGAAAAGTATCATCCAAGTATTATACTAACAGTGAATTGTTTTCAGCTTCTTAGGTGTTTCCCACATTGCTGTCCCGAGCACGTGCAACGCTGTTACTGTGGCACCTCCATCCACGTGCAAGTGACTTTTGCGGCAGAGTTATCTGCTGCTAGTCAAGAGAACTTGGTGGTCTGCGCACGCTTCGAGCCGTCCAGAGTCGTGCCCTTGTGGCCCTCGCACATTACGGGAACTCCCGGGTTCGAGGGCGAGGACGACCCAAATCAGGAGAACGAGCGCAAACTGCAGCCTGGAGAGGTCGTGGCACTGCCAGCAAGTGTCTTGGCGGTAGGCAAACGGCAGGCAAAGCCATCGGTCTGGATCCGAGCGTCTAGAGAAGGTGAAGTGAAGCAGAAATCGCTCCCAAAGGTTCGACGCTCTTTCCTCTTTAGCAGGGACAGGAGCTCAATTGTTTTGCTGTGCTTGACGCTGTTAAACTGGCGGTAGAATGAAGTACTGTACGTGCTCAACAACCACCGGTTCCCCAAGTGGCTCTACAGCTACGACAGCAGCATCACCAGGACACAGCGGGAGATGACGCACCACTTGGTGGTCTACGTTTTCCAGCCCGCAGGCGTCGGATCGCAACCAGGAGAGATCAACGCCACTGTGCTGGCGAGGCACGAGTCGCCTGGGTTTTCCTTGATTTCCTACCGACGGTCCGGAAACAATTCTCGCGATGCAGGATGCGACTTGCCAGCGCTGGATGCAGCCTCGGACAGCACGTTTACAGCCGTTGACGTTGATTCCCCTGATGTTGTCGCCTCGACGCCCGATGATATGGAGATTGACTCGTTCGGTCTGCAAAATGTTGACACCATGCCTGGTACGAGTTACGAAAACAAGTTTGAGGGTGAAGCGGAGTATCAGCGAGCGTATATTCGCACTCAGACTGGCACTTCAGTCCATAGCCGCACCGATACCGACACGTGCTTTTGGCTGTACGACGCTCATGCCCGCCAATCTGGTCTGGCCGAGAAAACAAAGCACCTGGTCATCTTGTGGCGTTTCCTCAGCTGTATCTCTCTGTCCGACGTGGGGGTCACTCATCACGTACTGGACGAGCAGATCCGATCCCATTGGCGTCGTGCAGCTGGTGCGCTTCGTGCTTTGCCTAGTAGCCATACTATGCAACTGGAAGGAGTCATGAACGCCTTCTTACTCAGTCTCGGCAGAAGCACAGCGCCATTTCCTCACGATCATTTGTCCCCACGAGAGCAGGCAGTGATGCAATCGGCTACTCAGCTTCTACTCCGTGCGTTGTCCTCACGCGCCATCCAGTATGCTCTTCAATCAGCATTTACTGTGAATTCGGAGCGTATTGACAAGCAGGAGCTCCGCGAGCGGTTTATTACGCTGGTGCTAGATGTGTACGATATACTGGGAGATCTTCTTCAATTGGGATCAAATGTGGCGGAACACATCGCACTCCCAGCGCTAGTGGATGAAGTACTCTCCGTAATTTACAGCCAGCGGCGATTTACTGCACTTCGGGTCGAGGTCTCGAGTTTACTAATGGGGCACCAGACCTCAAACTCGCAGGTGGAAACAGTAGAGGACCTCTTCCGTGCATTTGCGGCCCAGATCCAGGAAATACTGTTTGCAGCAAGTGCAAGTCAAAGCGTAAGGCAGAGCGACTGGGCGAGCGGGGCTGCTACATCATGGAGCCGGTGGAGCCGCCAGTGGTTACTAGAGCCAGGCTCTATTCATGTAGCTAGCATTCTGCAGGAGCAAAGCTTTCCGATTGAGATTTCGCTTGTTGAGTTGTCGCGGTGGATACACGAGTTCGCATGCATTGAGATGGAGGTTCAGGACAACGGCTCGCGATTGTCTGTTCGGTCAGCGTTACCGATGGTAAAAGGGATGGCACCCACAGATTTGATGTTGGATGGACACTTGCGAGGCTTTCGCGTGACTCCGAGTGGCATCTCATCGATGTTGCCGACTTCGGGAGGCTGGTCTATTGGAGACTACGCTGGGGGCTTCTCCCAAAGAACCAACACGCTTGAAATCGACTTCTATGCGTACAGAGGAAGAAACTTGGACGAGTCCTACGGAGATCGAGCTCGTAGGAGTTACGACAGAAGCAAACCCAGCCATGACACTGTCGTTCAACGTGTCAGCATGACGTTCGCATTGGAAGAACACCTGAATGAGGGTGGCCTGCCGGGCGGTGTCGACCCTCGAGACAGCTTTATCTTCTTCCGTGGTGTCGTTGCCCACGCAGTGTACGTGGACCCCCTTCCACAATTTAACCAGCAACCCAAGCTCGCAGATATGTCCACTTCGGATCGATCCGATGTGTTTAGAGAGCTCCAGTGGGCACCGCAACTCGATGTTCAAGGCGGCTACGTCGCTGTTCCACCGTAAAGAGGACAACCGAACAAATAGCGAGAACGCCATGGAATTCCAGCTCTGCGACCGACCTTCATGCGATTTTAAGTGGTGATCGGAACGACCTGAGAAAGAGAGAAATGTAGTTAAGTGGTGATCAACTGAATCAAGCCACACTGTTCGCGTTGACGAGAATTAGGCGTTCCCCATGAGTCCATTGATACCGCCTTTCCAAGCGTCCTGTGGACACGCTCATCGGCGGAGATTTGTTAAGGTTTACACATTATTTTCATGTTACATGCAATACAGTGCCACACTGCCCTTAAACACTTGACTGTTTCCCGACAGCTCAGAACCAACAAAAGAAATGCAATACACGACTATCCCTCTGGCATGCCTGACACCAGCGCCTGACATTTTTTGCAGCTTATCCACCGGCTGCTCCAGAATGTTAGCACAGTTTTCGAGTCGAGGTGGTTGAGCTGAGCCTATCGTTTAATTTCACTGCCCGAGACACTTGACACCACCAAACAAAAACGTCCCGAATTTACGACGCTGCATCCAGACTCCAAACATCGACCCCCAGTTAATGCGAGCACATCCCACAACACCAGAACCCACAACAGCCCGGTTCGTCGACTCTTTCCAGCAGATACATCATCCAGACATCCTCGATCGATCGTCAATAACTAGCTTCTCCGTCTTGGCCTGAACTTTTGAATAACGTTGGTCATTTGGGACACAATCCTCATCGGAGGTGCAGCTAGCAGTAAAAAAGCAGCACTTACCGACAATGAAACTTGCCTTGCACCGCAACTTCCACCGCTGCGTTATTAATAACCCTTTCGGAGCTTAAAAAAGTCAACCCGCGTCATTTACCTTGCGTCACGTTGAGCCAGACTAAGCAAGTACGCGACGTATGGTAAATTCTGCCAAAAAGAAAGCGAAGTTAAAGACATCAGCTCCACATTTTTACATGGAAACACCAACAATGAGCGCTCAGAAGAGATTCACGGGTAAATGATGAGGTCCGGCCAAACAGCAACATACTTTCCTGTCTTCGCACTGCAAAAAATGAGTCAAACACCCAGCATGGCCCCGCTCATCAAAGGATCCCTCAGTTCTTCGCACGAGGGCCAACGCCGACCGTCACACGCTGCCCAACGTTCTCGTGTAATTCTCTCGTCTTGTTGTCCGCAACAGAAGTATCGACGCCAGGCGAGACTTGCTCAACTCCAAACATATTCTTCAAACGCGATGAACGGGTTGCTCGATGTCGATCTCACCAACACCAGTCGATTTAATGGGAAGAGCAAATGCGAACCAACCGCCAGCAACACGAGGCTTTAGAAACGCGACCCGCACGGAAGACGAACGCCGCGAAGTTTAGTCGCAACAGCGACGAGGAAGCCACTTTAATCTGCTTCAAGGCTTGTAGCCCGAAACCAAGATATTAACACCGAGCGTCTCGTCCCAACGCATTTTTATATCTGTTGAAGTCTTGCGCACACAGCGCACTGATCTAGCCTTGACCCGCTTCTCTCAGAATCCGTGGTAGACGATCGGCAACGGCGGCACAAACTGCGAGGCTGAAAGCACCGGAGACCGCGATCCGTCAAAGAAGCGGCCTCGCTCGTGTTCCCGTCTCCGGTATCAAGAACGCTTCTGCGACTTGGTCACCACACGCTCAAATGCAACGCAGCCATCGAGTCAAACGAGATGCCGCCGTGTTGCTAATCCTAGACGATTGGTGCCCTCTGCTCTGCTCCAGGCAATTGTTTAGGCAGTGACTCCAAGCAGCAAAAGCTAGGCAAACACCTGCCAACTGCATCTGAATACGGTATTCCTACTGTTTTAGAGAGCGACCTCAACTAAAATGTAGCTGAACGATTGCGAGTCACTCGAACTCCGCTCGTGCATTGGGTAGAGCGCCATCAGCTGGAGGAGGACAGGCGATCCGTATACAGAGGGCGTGCTGAAAGAAAATTCGCACACGTTTGCGCCTCCTCTCTACAAGGGACTTTTGGTTGTAGCAAGAGTCTGTAGATTTCTAACAGTCAGTGGTAGTTTTTAGTGCCAGTTGCTATCTTCCCTCGCGCACTCCGCTATCGGACCGAGAAAACTCACGCTTAACAGCTTTCAATCCATGGTGCGCGTCGTGTCCTGCCGCTACATGCGCATCAGCTGCAGCGAGGACGACCACCCGCTCTTTCGACGGTACTATGCGAGGTACGACACGTTGGTTTCTATCAAGAAGTCGATGCTTTTCTAACGTTTTGCTTTGCTCCTCTCCAGGAGTAATCGCGAACGTGGTGTCAAGGTTCGATGCAATTTGTTTCGATCGTCTCAGTACATGTTCAGCTCGTTATGCTGACCGACTCATTTGGGTGACGTTAGCTGCTGCGATGCTTCCCGCACTGTTGTCCGGAGCACATTCAGAGGTGCTACTGCGGTTGCTCCATCCACGTCTTGGTGACATTCGCAGCGGAGCTGTCAGCTGTGAGTCGCGGGAATCTCGTCGTCTGCGCTCGCTTCGAGCCTTCCAGAAAAGTACCTCTCTGGCCAGCCAATCTGGTCAACACCCCGGGCTTGGAGGACGGAGAGGACGACGAGAACCAACGCAAACTGCAGCCTGGAGAGGTTGTTTCGTTGCCCACGAGTTTGTCGTCGAAGGACAAGCGCCAAACACGCCAAACAATCTGGATTCGAGCGGACCGAGAAGCCGACGTGAAGCAGAAGTACCAGGTTGGTGTTTTGTAAACTGCTTTACAGATTGCATCGTTGTGTTGACGTCCATGTTCTGTGATGTTAACGTCCACGTCCGAAGAGCGGCGTCCTGTTTGTGCTCAACAACCACCGCTTCCCCAAGTGGCTTTACAGTTATGACAGCAGCGTCACTCGTACACAGCGAGAGATGACACATCATTTGGTCGTCTACGTCTGCCAACTCACAGGGACCAGCTCACAGCCCAGCGAGATCGATGCGACCGTATTAGCGAGGCACGAGTCGCCTGGGTTTTCGTTGATTTCGTATCGACGCTCTGGATACAGCGGCAGCGACGCGGGATGCAATCTCCCTGCTATCGACGTTTCCTCCAGCTCAGCATTTGCAGCAGTTGAGGTTGATTTGCCTGATACTGTCGCGTCAACGTCAGATGACGTGGAAATGGATGCTGTTGGCCAGTCGAGACTATCAAATCAAAGTTTCCAAGAGCTAGAAACGAAGCGGTCGTATGTAATCGAGCCACAACAATGTTCAGTTCCTCCCCACAAGCAGCATCAAGACCATTTACAACAGGAAATGGAGTGCCACGTGGAGACTCGACGACCGGAAGCTCCAGTGAGTTGTTCCAGTTTCCCACAAGACAAGTCGTCGTGGCAGCTAGGACCAGTTGCGCGTGGCTGTGACTTCCGAGAAAAGGTCAAGCACCTGTTAATTCTGTGGCGCGTTTTTCGGAGCGTACTGGTCTCTGATCTCGGGCTTTGGCCCGATGCGGTCGACTCACATGTTCGCTCACATTGATTGCGCACTGCCTCTTGTCTCCGAGTACCGACACCCCACCCGAGAAGGCAACTTACACGTGTCGTGGAGTCTTTCTTGACTCAATTGTTTACAACGCCATCCATACCACCAGAAAGTACCAGCACAAGGGCATCGACGGCACGAAATAGCCCTATCATCCGTGTTACTGTGCATTTATTTCTGCGAGCACTGCTATCTGACGCTGTCCAGAGCCGCATTATCTCGGTGAGCTCGATATAGAACGGTGCGAGCGGTAAATCACACCTCCAAGAACAATTTGTGCTGCTCGTTTCGGATTTATACGACACCTTTGGCGACCTGCTGCGCCAAATGTCCGCACAAATGCACTACTCGCCGGTCGGGAGCCAAGTTGCGTCGTTGCCAGCACTGGTTGACGACGTGATATCGCTTGTATGCAGTTATGAGCGTTTTCGCGAGCTTCGAGCCGGCGTATTGACTCTCCTCATGGGCCAAAGACCAGTGGGTTCGTTATCCGACGCAGTGAATGATGTCTTTCAGACGTTTACAGCTCTGGCGCGAGAGGCTATGATCGCATCTGTGAGCCAACACAGAGACGCAACGCGGCAGCAATTTTGTGCGGCAAGTCTTCGAGGTGAGGATTTCGTATGGAACCAGCGGTGGCTACTGGAACCTGGATCTGTTGAAATTGCGGACGTCACATCGAGCAACCCCCGAAATGGCCTCCCTGAAATGGCCTTGGTTGATGTGGCCCAACTTGTGTACGAGGTCGGATCTGTCAATATTGCCGTTGAAGACAACGGGTCCTCGTTGTCGGTGCGGTCGTCACTTTCACTGACAAGCGATACAAAAGCGGCCCCAACGATGTTTGTGCTGGACGGGAGACTACGCGTGTTCCGTGTGATGCCCGCCGGCACGTCTTCCATGATCCAAACAGCAGGAGGTTGGTCCGTTGGTGACTACAAAGCTAAATTGTCGGAAGACCGACGAGTACTTACTGTGAATCTCTTCAGTTTCGCTGAAGATGCCGACAGCGGTACAGTACAGTTGCGCTGGATAAATTTGTCGATTCGAATCGAGGAGGAGCTTGCTGCTGGTGATGCGATGATGGAGTTAGCAGACCAAAAGGACCTCTTTGCGTTCGTGCACGGGGCCATGTACGGGTCGACGTACTCGCCATCACCCAGATAGCAACGGGATTTAAACTTTCGGCCAGTAAAACGTCGGATCGAGCTGCAAAATGGAGTGGCGTCGAGTGGACACCATTGTGCGAGGTGCGAGCGGGCTACATTGCATTGCCAAGGATGGGGTTTGTCTGATCTGAACAAGGGAGGTTTCGCCATGCGTTGTCAGTACTAACGAGGTTCGCTGTGTACGTGTGCCTGCGAGGGGTGTCGTAATTGTAATTTTTTTACAATGGAGCGATTCCCGTAGGCATCTGTATCGTAAATATCAGAATCTGGGAAAGCCGAGTCCGCCAGCAGGATATGTGTAAGGCGTTAAATTCCGCACTTTCCCACCACGCGATAAATGCGCTTAAAATCATGCAAATAAGACTGCTGCGGGAATCGCTCCAATACAAGTTTATCCTGGTAGTGGAGCGATTCCCGCAGGCATCTGTGACGGAACAGATCTTAAATCTCTGAATTTGGAAAAGCGAAGTCCACCCGTAGCCATCTGGGAGGACAATCACTCTGATTTCCGCACCCTGCTCAACATGACAAAAGACGATGGAAGCGGATGGTCAGTGCTTCTACTTGTGCTCGCCCTTGCATCGGAAGGCATGGAACGAAAGCGTAAGCGTCAGCGCGGGCCCAGCTACCTCACTAGAGCTGATCTTCACCCGCAGCCACGCTATGGAACGGCCTGGGAGGCGATCTATAGTGCTGGAAACGACGGCGCCTTCATCAAAACTACTGGATCTGATGTGAACACATTTCACTTTTTGCTGGAGCGCTTCGAGCCAAGGTCTCTTTGCAATGACGCTAACAGCGAGGAGCTTAACTGAATTGTGTGTGTGTGAGTAGATGGAACGCCACTCCAAACCGAGGTCAGACGTTGACGATGGCGGTGATCCAAGACCTGACCGCCGGTTGCTGTCGCCTACAGCTGCGCTGTCGCTCGTGCTCCATTATCTTTGTTCATCGATGCCCGAGCACTTGCTCCAAGAGATTTTCGCAGTGACCCCGTTAGTTTGCAGCCATTATTTGAAGTTTTCTCTGCAGATTCTACACGAAGTTCTAGCGCCAAAGCCAGAAGCACGAATGGCTTGGCCTACAAACGGGTCTGAGTTCGCTGAGTACGCAGCAATGATCCAGCTTCGACACCCCCTCATCGAGAAGGGGTTTTGTTTTGTGGATGGACTCAACATACCAGTGGCCGCATCAAACGACGAGGATGTCCAAAATGCGTACTACAATGGATGGACCTGTAGTCACTATTGCTCAAGCGTTATGGCATTTGCTCCGATGTCTGATATTCTGCAGTCTAAACACCCCGGGTAGTTGGCACGACACTGCGGTAGCTCGTTATTTGTACGACAAACTACTACATCGAACGCCCCCCGGATTTTTTGCCATAGCTGATACAGCTTTCCCACGAAATGATATTCGTCTTCGGGGCCGGATCAAGACCCCACTAAAGAAGAACTCGAGCGTGTCCCGGCGACTACAACGTGAAGGGCGTATTTCGGAATACAGGAGACTGCTCAAGTTTAATTCCCAACTCGTTTCTTCTCGTCAAGCTGCAGAATGGGGAATGCGTGCTCTCCAGGGCTGCTTTTCACGCCTAAAAATGCCACTACCTGCTGATGACCACAAGCACAGATTAACCGTTCTCAAGGTCTGCATGCGGCTACACCAAGTTCGCACTCGTCTAGTTGGAATCAACCAGATTCGTACGGTTTACGAAAAAATTTGGCGTGATGATGACCCCGCTGGTGCTGTGGTCTACGATGACTTTGCTCGGTTAATGTTTCGTGATATTGAAGGCAACGATCGCATAGCGAGGTACTACCGTGCCGGTCACTGGATCATTAACGAAGCGGCCGATAACTAAACTCAAACTCAGTAATAAATCGACGACTACTGCTACGGATTCTACCATGTTCCTTGTTGGGTTTCGACCACCATTTAAAACGAAAATTTAGCAGCATCCTCATTCCAAGCCCCACGCGCGGAAGTACCACGAACGGCATTGATCTCTGCACGAAATTCAGAGTTGGCAAGTTCCAAGGTTCTGGTCTTGTCGCGCTCCTTGTCAAGCTTTTCTTGGAGACGATCACATTTGGCTTTCAAGCGTTCCACTTTTGCCTCAAGCTTGGCTGCGGTTTTGTGACTGATGTTCGCAGATTCCTTCACTGTATCCAGTTAAATTTGGAGTAGCCTCTCCACTTCCCGTGCGCGCCTTTGATATTCTACTTCGCTGATAACTGCGTCAGACATAGTAATTCGAGAACGCTTCGTATTTCCGGTCTTCTTTGAACTGGCTGGTTTGTTGGATTGTCCCTGCCGGGAGCGCTTTTCGCCATTTTTTGCCGTACTGTGGGCCATCGCCGGGTTAACTGTGGCAGGCGGTCGTGAATCTGCCTCGCGCTTGGGCACCTTAGAACGTTTAGAACCCTTGGCTCTTGATGCTTGCGATTTACTTGGCGAAGACCTTGTACGTTGACCAGATGCAGCAGCTTGGGCTGCGTCAGTTGCACCAACTCGCGAACTTGGTACCGCCACCACGCTTTCCGCACGAGTTGGTCGATAATTACTGGGGCGAGTAGGTCGTTCTGGGCCAGTCGTGGCAGAACGAGTTGGTGAGGTCACCGGCTGATCTCTTTCAGCACGTCGATGAGCGTCATTGTGTTGGGAAACGTCGTGAGCAGGACGAGCTTCCAAGCTAACTCGATTTGGCCTTGAAGAGCGATTCGGTTGGGGTTCTGAGTATTCATCTTGCTCTTGCGAGCGAAAGTCAGAATTGCCGTGCCTCGCGTGCTGCACGTAAGATAGCTGGTTCAATAAAGGAGGCAGGGTAACGCTTTCTGCCGCGCCAGAAGGCTGAAGCTGATACCGTGAGACGTCTTCAATTGTTTTAAAACAATTAGAAGAAGTAGATAAATTAAAATTTGATAAAATGATAAAAGAATATGAAAATCAATCTATTATACCTATTGAAAATTTTAATATTCCAGAAGACTAATCGAATGGTTTACAACAGGTTGTATTGAAACATTAATAATAAATGGGATAACTGGTATTGGAAAAACGGAGCTAATTAAATCTATTTTAAAATAAAAATTATACCATTTTTATTAATTAGAAATATACATGGATTCCGTGATTATAAACCACAAATATATAAAGCTGTAATTTTTGATGATGTTTTTTTTTGAAAAAGAATTAAGTTCGAAAGAACATATAGGTATTTCAGATACAGCTAATCCAACTAATATTCGAATTTTAAGAGATTCTATTAGATTAATGCAAAATACTCTACGATTTTTTACAACTAATGATGTAAAAAAAACTATTAATTAGTATTATGATGATAAAGCTGTACTTAGTAGATATTTTATTTTAAATATTAATAAATCTTTATTTAAGGATAATATTGAAATTGATATTAAAATAAAAATTTGAAATAAAAATAGAGAACAAAAAGTTTATGAACATAATTTAATTTTTTTAGATGAATTAAATCAATACTCTACTATTCGTAAACCAAATTTAATAACTAAATAATTATAATATACGCGTATATTATAAAAAAGTAAGCTATAACACTGCCCATAGCTTACTAGGACCGTGAAGTCGGATTGTAAACGAGAGACAACCGCGCCGTAACCTTCGGAATTCTCTGTATTTGAGTCGTGAGTCAATGAATCAGCACTTTGTGAAAACCCAAACGTATCAGCAGCCTCCCTATCACTGGTGTGGTATTCAGGAGCGCTATCCACGTTGGAATCGCTCCAATTCCCAGATTGTGGAGCTGATCCATCACTTTCATCGCTCTGGGAGAGTTACCGCCTTGATCCGATCCTTGAACATCGGGAGGAGGATTGTTGTCGCTACGATCGACGCCATCGTCCACGTCGCCGTCATGCTCTACACGCTCCTCAATCGAGCGCTGAATTTTGCGCGCCCTGCGTACACTATCTGGCATCTAGGGTCTCCTGTCAGCTTGGTGCAGTTTAGCAGCCACATGTATTTCTTCTTGATCGACACCATGTCACGTCGAGCTCGGCCGTTTCTCTCAGCGTAGTCTTGGTAATTCTCAACCACAGAATCCCATTCGTTCCCTCCTATTGGTTGGTACCGTTCGACTTCGTCCAGGAGAAGCTCCACGTCTTCATTCGAGTAGTTTTCGAAGCCTGGTATCCTACCGCGGCGTGGAGGCATGCTCGATGTGTTGTCGCGGCCAGCGCGAAGTTGCCGCGTGCGGAATGCGGAATGAAATGATTGAAGTGCAAAGGCAATATCAGTGTATAGAGGCATTAGGGAAAGGTTTTCCTAAATATATGCATTTTCGGTGTCTGTGACGTCTCAGACCGTCTGTGCGAGGGGGGATCCTCGCTCAGATTATGAATTTGAGCGAGCCCCTCCCTCGGTTTGAGGTTCCTAGACGTACTTTTTATGTGTGTTTATTCTTTAGGAGGCGTCTCAGACTGCTGCGGGAAACGCTCCAGTGCTACGTTAGTAGTACTGTACGTACAACCCAACAAGGATTAACCCCTCTGTTGAGAGTGTAGAACAGCGAACGAGGCTTGTAGTCGATGTGAGTCGAAGGAAGTAGATCTGAAATTGAGGGAACTCACAATCGAGGGAACTCACTTTCGGATCTACTTCCTTCGACTCACATCGACTACAAGCCTCGTTCGCTGTTCAACATTGAGTTAGAAGTCCTAATGCTGCCTGTTTCCTCCTACGTATGCTGGTCTCCTAGTACCTCCTTGTTTTCACTTGACCGTAATCGACAACGGACACGATTTCATGCAACGGACACGCTCCTTTACAAATCCCTATACAAATCCCAAATGAGACAACGTCAAACATAATAATACTAATAACCTAAGTACGAATCGCGGTTTAAGCACTTGCCTCGAAAGGCAGATATCTCCTCTTTCTTTTGAGCCCCTGAGCGGCCTCTAGAACCAATATCTGACCGACTTGCAGCATATTAAAACGAGATCGCTTGCGCTTAGACCGTGAGGGATGTCAGGAGTCGACTTCAAATTTTTGGAATGTCTGATGGCTTGCCGAAGGCAAGCCATCGAACACTACGAAAAACACCTTTTGGTGCTAACTTGCTGAAGTCTGTGGCCACTATGTTGCGTGTGTTGAGTGAAAGAAGTCGAAGATGAAGGTTGTGAAAAGGTTTTGAAATGTTACCTGAAACTCAGAAGACATTTTAGGCCGAATTAAAGTTTGTGACGCCCTACTGGATACTTCGTATCCCTCCCGGTAAAATTATCTCCTGTCCCAGACCGAAAAACGATTTTTTTCTTGACTCTTTAGGCGTAAAATTGCGCTGCGGAGAGAATGGTACCGTCCATTGTGTCTAATTCGTAGTGGAACATGTTTAAAATTGAGATTTCATCTGAAATCCCACAATAATGACCATGCGACGATTAGTATCAACTTGTTTCATAATAAGAGCCCCACTGTAATTTTTTTCCACACGCGATTAAATCATCTAAATCGGTTAAAACACGCTGAAACAAAAAGCAAAGCCGCAGTTCCCTGGTTAACTCGGAAACGGAGTCTGATTTGAGGATTCGCGATCAAGTCGAGCCCCTTGAAAATTCATATATCGAAAATTGCTTGCTTTACCTATATGCTTATGAGCTTATCTGTGGAGCTTGGAGGTTTTGAGCTTACCGCCTTCGCACCAGAGGGTATCGAGAGTGGTGAAAACCGTACTAATACATTAAACGAGTCCTTGACTTTTTGACTAAGGGAGAGGTCGCGAAACTATCCTCATATTAATTACACGAGTCCTTTACACCAGAGGCTATCGAGAGTGATTGTGGTCGAAAAAGCATTACCTTCACATCATAGGGTTTCGAGAGTATTTGTGGAGCTTGGAGGTTTAGAGATTACCTCCTTCGCTCCAGAGGGGTCGAGAGGTCTTGCCTATTCTTTTTACTTTTTGTTTCAGCGCGTTTTAACAGATTTAGATGATTTAATCGTGTTTGATTTTTTACATCAGTGGGGCTCTTGCTTGACTACTGTGGGGGTAAGTATCAATTCAAACAGACATCTTCCTGACTGGCACTCACTGCTCTCTGCTTCATTTTCTTGGCTTTTTGGAAGCCTGTGTGTCTTCAGCTTCAGTACCTCTACCACGGCGGTCCTGGTTAACCTTTGCAGCGGCGGCCATTGCGGCTCTGTGGCGCAGACGAGCTCGTTTCGCTGCTTTGGCATGTTGGCCTTGCTCTTCGCTTGAAGCGGCGTAGATTGCGTCCGACTGGAACTCCTCAGGCACGTACGGCCGGATATTTTTGTACAGCTCTGTGATCTTTTCAGCCTTTTCCGGCCGGGGAGCCAAGTCTTCTAGGAAGTGGCCCATCATGCGAGCAACTTTTGTGCTTTCGGTCAACACTCCATCCACTTTGCGGCGAAGGTCTTTCTCGACAGGCTCGTCGTCCGGACCCTTCCTGCACAGTACTACACCGGGTTTGGCTTGCACCATCGAGAAGATCTGGAACTGCTGTACGCCCGCCATTTTCTTGTAGAGTTCCTCCAGTAGAGTCTTGTAGCTCTTAAAAACTCGTTGCCGCGAGAACATGCACCGTTCTGTTAGATGCAGCTGCATCTTTGACAGCTTCGACGATATGAGCCATAGTCCAGCAGTCAGAGCGGCTCACGCGTTTACGGATATGGCCAAACCCACGTTCACAAGAGTTTTTGGTATGGCCTTCACGAAAAACTTATAATCCACACCCTCAAACGTCCCCATTTGAACCTGGGCCAGGAAGAAGCGGATGACATGGTTGTTCTTATTTTGGCCAGAACAATTGTCCGCGTACACCACGAGGTGTTTCTTACCCGTGGGTACCAGCACAGTGCGGATGAAATGTTGAAGCATCGAATTGATCTGATCGCTTCCCTTGCCACTTCCAAACTCGTCGTACAGGTAGTTTGTTTGTGCCCCGTCGTTCTCGTTGTAAATCCCAAACAAATTGACAGCAAGCAGTGGACAGAAGTACCACTACGATGGTGTTGATGTCACCGACGGAATCGTCAGATTCTGTGAGAAGTCTATGACGATAACAGCGACATCGCTGCCAGGTGCCTGGACTACAGATTTGTCGTGCTTGTATTCGCGTCTATGTATACGGAACAAATCAATTTGAAATGAGTGTCCTCGTCAAAACCACCAGATAGATAAAAATAATATCTACGTCCGCGTACCTCATTCGACGCGTTGACTCTGTGTGTTGTCCAAGCTCCTCTGTTTTGTCCGCCGTGGTGCCCTGACGCATGCGAGCCTGGTAGATAGTACACAGATCACACACGTTTGACTGCGTGGACTGGATCTTGATGTTTGGGCAGTGAAGAGACAACAACTTTCGAAATGTTGAGCGTGCCGGTTCATACACACGGAGTCCGCACTCCACAAACCTGTGCAGCTCGTCGTAGAGAGCCTCCCAAGTAAATATAACAGACAGAAGCGCGTAGTCTTCACGGCTGTAAGATTTCTTCACCATTCCATCTTGTGTCTTTTGCATGCGAATTCGGACTGGTACAACCTCTCCGACTTCAGCAGCGAAGGATTTGAACCATTTGATCAGCCACACTAAGTCCACCTTCGATGCATATTTGTTCAGCTTGTTGCCGTGCGCTTTTACAGCAATGTTGCCGTCACGCACCCGGCGCTTGTATCGTTGAACGGTAAGTGGCTGCACACTGAGGCACCTTGCAAATGTAGGGCGATAAACGTGCCCCACGAATGGCAAGTAGTAGTAAAACTTTTCTCGCTGTCCCTTGCCACGGCGTCTCTCCGCTGTGTCCGTCTGCATCAGCACGCCGATAAGTGCCAAAATGCATGTCGTTTTCTCGCTCTTCGACATCTGGGATAACGAGCACACTAAGTGCTCTAGTTCACCAAGCCTTGCCTTCAAGGCAGCGTCGCTCGCAGGCATCATCGCGTATGAGATTGGTCACATACTGCTGGACATCGACGTCGAAGAGATTGATACTAATGTCCTCCTCTTCTCTTCCTCAGGCTCGCTCTCCCGGTCAACACTTCTTCATCACCAGAGGCATCGTCAGCGTCGCTCCTGTCTTCGTCACCACTGTCGTCGGGCTCGTCGCTGTCTCCCTCCTCGCTCACGTCTTCCTCTGCGTTATTTTGGCTGGGTTCAGCGTCGCTGTTGTTGGTATCCTGCGCCCGTTGAACACTCGCGGTTTGCGTAGCCTCAGAAGTCTCTGAGAGCGGCTCCATACTGGAGAGATGTGGGCTGGTAGGAAGGGCGCTGGAGGGCACCTGCATCAGGGCGGAGGACTCCGTAGAGTCTGGAGGCTGGGGCGAAAGCTGGCGGAGCATTGCTGGCAGGACACTGGTATCTTCTGGACGGGCTGTTGTTGAGTGAGCTCGCTTTAGTGACCGTTCAGGTTTTCAAACACAAATCGGCCGTTTTCTCAAAACTTCGTTTAGGTACGAAAACCAATCGTTCAACTTTGAAGGCGATTATCTCGATAACTCCAAATGGCGCATTAGTATCATTAGGTTCTGGGTTGTCTCAAATGTGCAACGGACACGCTTTTGTGAAAGAGAGTGAGTGCTGCGCCCAAATGGGGTAGGGTTATAGTAGACCAGATTCTCTCAGCCGGCTCTCTCGAAATCCATCCAGAGTATGGTGTATACCCTCGTGTATACTCACTCAAACACCACTCATTTGGAAAGCGCGTCGAGGGAGGGGAGGCACGAAATGCCCCTGCGCGTTAAGGCTCTAGTGAGGCCGCCACACCAGCATGAGAACAGCAGTGGGGAGAACGGCGCTTCGGAGAACAGTGTATCAGCTGTCTCCAGCGACGAGGAATGGGTGGAATCATCGACGGAGGTGTCGAACACCTCAAGCAACGGAACGTCAAAGTCCAAGCGAGGGCGGTCAGAGGGACTGGACCATCCTCGAAGTGTTCAGGGCGACGAACAGGACGGCCAGCAGCTTGACGTGGCTGCTCACGTCTAGAGCGCTCCGAATTCGAATACTGGGATGATTTGGATACGTACCTGGTCGAATACGTGAAGCAAATGTACCAATTATACTCGTGAAGCCGTCTGATTGATAGTTTCTCCTACACTGACTTCGAATATGATGTTGCTGCTTGTACAGAGCTTTCGCGTCCGCACCATTAACACCGTTACTTCCAGAAACAACAAGTCGGGATCCAAGCAGCCCTTGTTGCCAGAAGAGTAGGAGAATTACGGCAAAACGTTTATCTGCACACATTCGGGGACGTACACCGTGGACGCAGCCTTCCCGGCGTGTGAAAGACTTGTAGCGACAGCCTATGCAGGTCTTCTAGCCGTCCAACCAGGATTACCGCGTGCGCTCACGCTTTCTTGCTACCCGACAGGGTAAAGGGAGTTGACTGATTTTTTCCAGTTGCGAACTCTAATCGCAGATATGGCTACAGACCCTCTTCTCGAAACGGTCGCGGTAACCATCTTCATGGAAAGACTCCGCACTTGCGTCGCCAGGAGGAAGTCGTCCGGGTACACCCACCTCTTTTGAAGAGGCTGTGACCACAACATCTCGTCGAGCGGGTCGGAGCCTATGGACCTCAGCTATACTGAAGACGAGGAATCCGAGCTCCAAGCTGCTGAGCAGCGAAAAGGCATCCGTCGATGCTACATTTATGGGGACGCCCGGCACACTTCGATCGAGCTGTCCGATGCGCAAGCCGCGCTCAGGCTCGTCGAGCCGAAGCTCTGCTTCTAACCAGTCTTCTGGGTCGTTGCGGGGAAACGACAAGTCCCAGTAGGCGCGGGATGCCCTACTGGGGGAGAACTTAGTTCTGTTGAGCCTCAGGAAAGAGGCAGAGGTTAGCAGGGTTTCACTGCATGCTGTTAGCATGGTCGACAATACGTCGAGGCATCCCGGGCACGGCCCTCATGATGCGCGCGGAGCGGCGAGTAACCGCTGAGCGGTGTACGTCGGAACGACGATGAACTGCTGTGTGCCGATAACGGCGTAGTCGGTTCTCAACCGAGGCATTTTGGGCGTGCGGAGAGGCACATCAACCACTGGATGCAGATTGCGGGTATAGCAGTACATCGTTGGATGTCGAGGCCGACATCGAGGCTCTATCAGAGCAAGACGAGGTGGACGCGTCTGATGACATCCTGGGCGTGAGTGCGATTACCTCTTCGAGATGCACTACCTCTATGAAGAGGAGGCAGCCCCGCAGCGTTCAAGCGGTCAGACGCCAAGCGCCATTGACGCGAGGTGACTGTACAAAAATTGCACAGCACCTGTCCCAGCCATCCA
This sequence comes from Phytophthora sansomeana, assembly GCA_032158285.1. NCBI lineage: Eukaryota > Oomycota > Peronosporomycetes > Peronosporales > Peronosporaceae > Phytophthora > Phytophthora sansomeana. The sequence continues at coordinate 8,340 of JAPDHH010000034.1, read as the reverse complement.
CCCGTGTAAACCGATACAATCGGACCCCAAAAGAGACCATACGGCACCCGAGCCCAAGTCCGACGTGAGCTGACCAGCGTACACTTCAAGTGACCCCGGAGCCTAAGTGACTGTCCAAGATGAAGACTCTCCAGACGGCGACTGATCAAGCCCATACTGATGCCAAGTGAAGCGCCAAGCTCGCCGGATGATCGCTTCTCCAAACGAGGTTTTCGCCTTCCAGACGAAGATTTGTAGATCCAGACGATGGTCCAGGATACTGGGTCCACGGTCCGTACCCAGTATGAAGCTTCCAAATTTTCACCATAATCCGACCAATATATTTCCGACCGACCAAGACAACCGACCAGGATGTGCAATGCACAAAGGGTCGCCTGGGTACCACTTATGTGATACGGACCGCCAGGACGCCTGACCAAGATTTCGCCACCTGAGTCTATAGTGAAACCAAGACAAATGCGCCTCCTTCCACAGGAGCCCAGAAGCTCTTTCAGAGGGAATTGTTGCAGAGAACAACTAACAGAGAGTTCGTTTTGCCAGCAAGTCCCGTTCAGTTGGCCCGGAGGTGCTTATTCATAGAACTGGGGACAAGTCTGTTCCGGAAGCAACGTCTGTCCAGCGGACCCTCAGCGACGACACCTGCGTTTGGACACAGCGCGACCGCGAATACCGCCGTGGAGTTCTCGCAAAGGTCAAGGCCAAGTTAGTCGGTATTCGGGTGGCGCGCACCTGGAAGTGACCCGTACTATTTCATATTCCAGTTGGAGGTAACCGTTTAGGGACTTCCATTTCACATTCAACTGCGATTCAAGGAGGTTGTTAGTGGTCACTCCTAGGATTTTGATTGATATACTGTTATGTGATAGGACTGTGTATTGTCTGACAGAATCTAGTATTCCCGTTTGGATATTGATTTTCTTCCAGTTGCAACTAGTTCTCCTTTTGGAAGTTTGGATATTGATTTTCTTCCAGTTGGAACTAGTTCTCCTTTTGGAAGTGGTGCGCGAATAGGGTGCGTTTGGAACTGGCCAGTGTTCCAGGCGAAACCCAAGTAGACTGGTGTACGGACCCACCACTCAAGGGTCTTAAAGAATAAGTAGTGGCTACCTCTCTGTATTTGTTAGGTTATCTCTGGGAAGGCTTTTACTTGTGGTCTAACCCCAGCTCTAATACGCTGAAGTAAACGTACGCGCTCTCTGTTCTGCTGTTTGATCGACAGTCTAGACAACAACTCATCCGGTGAGGTCGCAAGCTTCCGAAGACAAACGACACCGAAAGGGATTGCACAAGGTCACACGCCAACTTCGTTTGGAAGTTCTCTTCCGGACGGAGTCTGACCACAGGTGGAATATTCCGAAATAAGTACTTGTGCTTCCAGAAGGAGTTTCTATCTGTTGTGTGTCACTGTCCTGGGTCTAAACCCCCAATCCTCGGCACGCAATTATACACCCTGGACAATAAAGGCGTTCACCCGCCTCGCCTCGCCATCCTTCTCACGAGAAGTGTCTGTGCCAGACGATAGTAAACAGCTATACACTCTTGTGGATGGAGTGACGGGGGAGGTGGAGGGCGACATCAGCCTCGACCCCATTTCCAACCTAAGTGCTCTGTTCGAGCTGGACGAGATCTCCCTCGTCGAGTTTGGCGACGGCCTGCGGGCAGGGGACCTCGCAGAGGCGGTCATTATTCGATCACAGGAGGAGATTAAATCCTCGTTGCTTCTTGACGAAGCTGTCCTGGAGGACACGAAGAAGGCGCTTAATGCGCGGAGTGGATCAGCGATCATCCAAGATCTCTCGGATGCGTTTATCTTTTGGCGAAGGAATATCAAGATGTGGTCTCGAAAGTTGCGCCTTCAGGCTTACCTCCTGATCGCGTCGTGCGTCACGAGATTGACCTGGTTCCCGGAACCAAATACTGCGTCACTAGGCAGTGGCCTTTGCCAAAGGAGCAGGGTGACGGTATTGACGCGTTCTTCCGTGCTACGCACGAGGCGGGAATGGTTCGCGAGAGCAAGTCTCCGCATTCCACGCAGACATTCTGTGTCAGAAAGCCTAATGGCAACTGGCGTATCGTGCATGCTTTCAACAAGCTCAACGCTGCCACCATTCCGGCGCAGACACCTATTTCTAGGAAGGATGTGTTGCAGAACAACATGGTTGGACGTACGATGTACAGTGCTCTCGACTTAGCCGATGGTTACTACCATTTGCTCATGTGAGAAAGCGATATCCCGCTGACAGCGGTCAGCACTCCGACGTCGGCACTCCCGGTTCTTGAGCAGGCTGGAGATCGGAGCGGGGGGATGAGCCTGAAGAAGATGACCTTCTCTCTCGTCTTCTACGACTTGGACGTCCCGCTCGTGCGCAGTGGCGTCCTTCTTCCCTTGGGCGTGCGGCGAATTTCGGCCGGCGTGTCCTTGGGGTCTTGCGTGGCGTTATCAGGCCGACGCGGTTGGTGTGCGGCGTTATCGGGCCAGCACGGGTCTTCGCCGGGGCACGGGTTATCGGGCGTGCCTTGCGACGGGATTATTTTACGTGTCCCTACTGTCGGGCACGGGGTTTTGGGGCGAGCACCTAACCCACCAAGTGTCGGGGGACCGCGTTATCGGGGCGGCTCGACTTGCCGGCGCTTGGTGGTTCCCGTTCCACGGGAGGAAGACCTCTTGGGTAGAACGAAGTAGATTTAGGACTGAATATATCCTATCCTATGCCACTAACTGTTGACTAAACCATGGGCGTCGTGTCGTGCCTGGCGCCTGATTTATGATGACCTGATCGTAGATCGGGGTCCGATCTGAGTTCCCGATCTGGATCCCAGATCGGGGTTTCCAAATCGGGGTCGGGTTTCCCAATCGGGGTTCCTGATCGTGGTATACATAGCCGGGCCAGTCCGTCACTTTCCGAGAATCTCCCGTCTTGGTCGTCGTGCATCCTTCATCGTCTTGTTCGTCGGTCTCGCGCCTTTCCTCGGAGGCCACTTCACCACAACCGCCCCGCTGGTGCATGTGAGCACTCCCCAGGTGCGTGCGCTGCAGCAGAACTCGCCTCCGCGTCCTTCCTTTGCCAACTCTGTCCGCTGATCGTGTGTACAGGGCGATCCAAGATGTCGTCGGGCGATGACGACGCGGGGAACTCATCTCCGCCGGTTATCAACACCGAAGACCTGACCAGCAGCTCCTGCGACGTCTGTCGCCTTGGTTCCGGCCGTCCAGCTTTGGCTCCTCCTCCTCGGGTGCAAGTTCCGGCCTCTAGCAGTCGGGTTTCCTCCGTACAGCGCCTCGTGTCCGACGCGGACGTCCTGGCCGCCGACAATCGGGCTCTGCGCGCACAGATCGAGGAGACCACCGCGCTGAACGCCGGTCTCGCTGCCCATGCCTCCGTTCTTCACGACCGCAACTTGGCCTTGCTTCAACGCAGTCGCGAAAGGTTCGACATTGGTATGGCCGCGTTCGACAGGCTTCAACGTCGCGTCGAGGAGCTGGAGTCGGAGAACACCCGGTTGGACGATCTCGCCGCCGTCTCCAGACGGCTGCATCACAGTCGCGTCACTAGGAGACGCGATTTCGCGTCTTGGAGGCATCGTCGTACGAAGATGCGTGCACCGCCCAGGATATGCTCGCCCACGGCTAGAATTACAGCTCGCCGCGGGGAACGCGCATGTCTCGGATCTGGCTTCCCAGCTTGCTTCGGAGCGGGCCCACGTCATGAGGTTGCGGACACAGCTCGCTCTTTCGGTCTCACCGACCATCATGCCGGTGGTGACGTCTTCACAGGCCGACGCGTCACATAGCAGTCTCGACGCTGCTCACGGGGGGTCCGCGATAGCATGCGCGGCGCTGTCCGCTGCTCAAGACGCATCCGCGGACCTTCAAGCCCAGCTCGCCGTTGTCTCGCGGGAGCGGACGATGCCGTCCGTGCCGCGGAGGATCTGGAGCAGCAGCGTGTCGTCCTCCGCGAAGAAGTGCGCGTTGTTCGTGAAGACCTTGTTCGGAATCACGCTGAGACGGAGTCGGCTCGCCAGCTGAATTCGCCACTCCAAGATGGCCTTCGACGCGTCAACGAGTTGTTGCCTGCCTACGCTGAGGAGCGGCAGCGCGATCTAGAACGCACCCGTGATCTGGAGGCTTCCGTTTCCGCCGCTGAAGCTGTGCGTATCGCCGCACAGGCTGATCAAGCCCGTTCTCAGGCTGCCGAGACTCAGGCCGTCGCTCGCAGCGACCAGTATCGTCGCGGCTGGCTGGATATTCGGCGCGCGGCGGAGCAAGCTCGCGAGACTGCTAATGCTCGTGTCCATCGGTTGAGCACTCGAGTGGCTGATCTCGAGGAGCAGTTGGTTCGGTCCCGTCGCGACTTGAACGACGGCGCGGCGGCTTGGCGCCGCTTGCTGCGTGAAGCCCGACGGGGGTCGTGAGACCGCGAGTCGGGTTAACACCGCCTTGTCCGCTCGCTTGGTGGCTGTGGTCGACGCTGCAGGTGGCACCATCGCGGTGGACGAATTAGTCCACTCGATAGAGGTTGCCGTGGGCCCAGCCGTGGCTTCAGCCGTCCCGCTTCCTCCTAACACTCCCGATCTTGATCCGGAGGGCGGAGATTGTACGCCCCCGGCGTCCCCGCGCCTACGTCGCCTTTTTCAAGTCCAGGGCGAAGTCCGGGACCTCGTCGCCACCAAGCTCTCCGTCTTCTCCGGCTGCAGCTCTTTCCGGTGGACCAAGTCCTGGGACCCCAACCTTCTCCTGAGCCGGCCTGGCCCGACTCCTTCGCCTAGGCGCAGCTCGCGTTCGTCTACGGCAGCCGACACCGCGGTTTCAGATAGCGCTGCTGCTCAACGTCAGCGACCGGGATCGACACTTTCGGACTCTTCGTCGGACAGCGCCGCTCTGGCCTGCAACCGTCGCGCCAAGCGTCGTCGACTGCGTCGTCATGCGTCGCGTTCCAACTCGTGCGCGCTCCGCGTCCCGTGAGCGCCCGTTAGTCCCGTGCCTCAAATGGGTCGGGCTCGCCCCGATCGCAGACCGAGGAGTCCAGCGGCGACGGCGACTCGTCATCCTCGTCGTCTAACGGGTCGGCTTCCTCCGGCCTGGCCGTTGACGCGACTCCAGCCACGTTCTTTTCGCCCGTGATTCCTCCGGCGAGCGACCGGCACGTCTGGAGTCGTCGGATCACCAGTTCGTGGCCGCGATTCCTGCGTCGGTCTCGGCTGACGACCATTTCGGCCCGGCAGATCCGATTCCGGTGCTTGCCTCCTCCACTTGCGGCTCCGGTGGTCGAGCCCGCGTCGTGGAGCGTCGCGATCGTCACGCTCGCCAACGTCACCGCATTGTACGCCACGCGACCATGGCGTTACCGACGCAGTTGGTGCAGAGCCCTTCGCGATTGGCGACGCATCGTTCCAGCGGTTCTTGGCTCGGTATCGCATCCACCTAGAGCACTGGGCGCAAGCGTACCGGGAATCGACCCACGAGCTTGTTGTGAGCGGCCCAGGAGGGATGCGTGGTGTCGTCAGCGGAATTCTCGTCGGTCTCACGCCGGGGACCATTTCCTGAGCGTGCTGCAGATGGTCGTCGACCTGTTCCAGCGTCGTCTTTGAACGCTGATAGCGGACTCGGCTTGGATCCGGTGATGCTTCACTTCTCGCCCAGTCGCTCCGGTGCCGGCCACGGTATCCTGGTCTGCAACACGCGACTTTGCAGGAAGCTTCGGACGCCGTTGCCGCGCAGGAGCCTGGGCGCCGCTTCTTTCTGTCTCCGTTGACCGTGGCCGAGATGGACGCTGGTGTCCAGTGTACCGTGACGCGCGCGCACCAAGCCTTCGCCGTTCCTCGTCTCGAGAACAAGTTTATCCAGGAGCAATACGTAACTGAACGAAGCACATAGCTTGTCATAGCGTTAATGCGCGAATTCTGTTCTTGCATCTGCCTTCATTTTCTTCCACTTTTTCTTTATGGGACGACCCTCCGTCGTCCCATCTTCAGCAAACAGGCCGGTCCTCCAGACATTCCCCTTTGATCCCCTCACCCTGGCCATTCCCAGAAGCGAGGTTTCCACCAGTCCCGCCCGTCGCCAGCCTCCCTGCCAACTTCCGTCACACCTAAGGTGCTCGCCCACTGGCTCCGCCTCACCCGCGTTCTCGTGTGACTGCATCACTTCAAACCGGTGGCGTCCCGTACGCTGTCGCAGGGAAGTCGTGTATCAGCCCGCCGCAGATCAGATCCAGCTTGTCGACCCAAGTCGAGTCCGGGTATCCCTCCACTTCACCTCAAATTCACGTCGCACTCGGCCATACCTCGTTGCGCGTCCCTCGCGGACGTCCAAGATGTTTTCGACCTCAAAGACGTCCTCACGCCTAGATCGCGCGCCTCCCAGCTGTCTTCCGGCAGGAGCTCCTCGTCGGAGTCAAAACGTTCTTCGCCCGGCGTCGTCAGTCGCACCGCGGGCTCGACGGGAATTCGCGGACGGACTTCAGCTTGGAGATGTGGACGACGGGATACAGCTGGTATGACGTATCTTCAGTTTCCAGACGGACGGCGTACGCGCTCACCATGTCTGCGTCGCGGAACGGCCCGTGCCACATGTGCGCAGGCTTGCGTGCGTAGCCCGGCTTCACCCGATCTAGGTATAGCCATACGCATGAGCCGGTCTCGATCGGATGTTCAGTCGCGATCTCGCTCTGGCGACGGGCCCTAGCTTCGACTGCCTCATGAACTGCTCCAGCGCTTGTGTTCGTGCCAACTTGTAGTGTCGTTGAATCCGGAATCTCCAGCGCTTCACCTCTACGTCCCAATGTGACGTACTTCCGACGGCGAGCGTCGCTTCCAGCGTAGATCGGGGATCCCAGCCGTGGACCAAGAAGAACGGTCTCGTCCGCGTCCGATCGTGAGCCGTGTTGAGCGCGAAGGTAAGTCGTTCTGCGTACTCGTCCCAGTCGCCGCGTTGATCGATGTCCGCGATGTACATCTTGATCGCCCTAGTGATCGTTTGCACCATTCGTTCCGCAGCTCCGTTAGCCTGAGGTCGATACGCAAGCGTGGCCCGCTGTCTCTGACCCATGAGTCGGTTGAACGCTCGGAAGAAATCGGACATAAAGCCCGGCTCTCGGTCGTGCCTAATGGCCTCGCTCGCACCGAAGCGCCTGAAGACGGCTTCTTCGTATGCTTCGGCCACGGTCTGCGCGTTTCGCGACCCCGTTGGCCTTCACGATGACGAATCCAGTGAAGAGAGTCGACCCACACGAGCAACTCCGTGTTGCCTTTGTACGACGCGGGCAGTGACGGGATGTGGTCCATGGCGATGACCTGGAACGGATACGTTGCGACGATATTCCCCGGCGGCTCGCCTTGGATCGTGGACCGGCCTTTTCCCGTCTCCACGATCGCCGTTGCTTCCCGACGAAGCGTTGGACGCTCTTGAAGACCCCTGGCCAGTGGAAGTGACGTCGCACACGTTGGTACGTGCGACATATGCCTTGGTGCCCTCCTTCCAGACTCGAGTGGTAATGGTGAAGAATGTCCTCGAAGCGTCTCCGGGACTACCAGCTTCATGATCGTATCCCGATCTTCAGCCACTTCGTCGCCTCGCACCTGATAGTACAGCAGACCGCTTCGCCTTCTTCATGTGCGACGCGATCTTCTGGAAATTCTTCGCCTCTCGCCGAGAAGGCTCGTCGATGTCACCTCTCAGATATTTCTTGAGGTTGGCGGTCCAAGAGCTCCTCGTCTTGAGCCCTCGCGGATCGATCTAACTGAAGTCGTTGCACGATTAGCTCTTGTAATGCCTCCGGCACTTGGCCTCTGGTCGAGGTAGCTCGAGCGGCGGCGGGTTTTAGTCATCACTGGCATCACTCGGGGTTTTTCTTGTCCCGAGTCCGCTAGATCGGGCGATTCTCGGTCATCTTCGGGCAGATAGGGCGGTCTGGGTCGGATGATCTCTCAATGCGGATGAACATCTTCATATCCTGCAGCTCTTCATCGGTGTGCGTGTTACGGCCTCCCTGGCGTTGCAGCGCTTTCCCGGCTAGCAAAATCCGCACTCGCGTTCCAAGCACGATGAACATGATAGAGTTCGTGTTGGGGCCACTTCTGCAATTCGTTTCCGAGCCCGCTGGCGCGACAGCTTCAATCCCGAGTCTTGCAGTCCATCTCGTCCCGCATCTGCCGGATAGGCAAGTTCGAGTCGCCGATTATGATGAGTCGTGCGACGTCCACGTTGTCCAAGAGCGGCGAGAACCCGAGGAGAAGTCTTCGGTATTCGGCCTCGTTGACCGTTAGGTCGACTGCATATCCTGATGCGGCGTGGACAATCCCCCAGTCGGGCAGCTTCCAAGGATGGCAGCAATACGTAAC